>CAJHZI010000478.1:1857500-1990000 GCA_905160935.1 Enchytraeus crypticus | reverse complement strand
CAAAGAAATAAAATTACTAATAATTCTGTTAATTTTCAGAATCTTGCTCTTTCACCTTCTCGATTCGCCAAAAACCTTGGAGTCATATTTGATGAAAACCTTGACTTTAAATCCAATATCTCTTCTGCTTGTCGCGCTTCTTTCTTTCAGATTCGTCAGATTAGGCAAATACGTCCATCCCTTACTAGAAATTCAACCTCTATCCTTGCTAATTCTATAGTTCATTCAAAGCTCGACTACTGCAATTCATTATTACATGGATTGCCTACTTCTTCTCTCAATCATTTGCAGTAAGTCCAAAATTCTCTTGCACGTGTTGTTTGCAAGTCCTCTCGACTTCAATTTCGCTCTCTTTCTTTACTTCGCAGAATTCACTGACTCCCTGTCAATCAACGCATAAAATATAAAATAGCTCTATTAACTTTCAAAACTCTGCGATTTGGCAAGCCTTCTAACTTATCTGAAATTCTTCTTCCCTATCGTCGCTCACGTTCACTTCGTTCCACCGATGCCAATCTTCTCTCTGTTCCAAATATTATCACATCATTGGGCAAACGTTCTTTTTCTTACGCAGCACCCACAATCTGGAACTCTTTACCTGCTAATCTTCGCTCTTGTTCTTCTCTTTCAACATTCTCTAGCAAGCTTAAGACTTACCTTTTCCCACCGTAGACATAATCAATCTACCCTGACCATTTTTGATCACCGGACTGGCTTTCGTTTAGGACCTTACTTCTCCTCAGCACATTTCTTTTGCAGATTGGTCTGGGTGAATTGATCTGTAGTGATGTGTGCTGTTGGGAACGTCCCTGACATCTTCTCTGAATGAGGAAACGGATG
Organism: Enchytraeus crypticus; assembly: GCA_905160935.1. Lineage (NCBI taxonomy): Eukaryota > Metazoa > Annelida > Clitellata > Enchytraeida > Enchytraeidae > Enchytraeus > Enchytraeus crypticus. The sequence continues at coordinate 1,989,160 of CAJHZI010000478.1, read as the reverse complement.
TTAAACCTTTATTATTATTATATATCCTCTCTGACTCTCTTTTTATATATATATATAAATTTCTCTAAATTTCTCTCTCTGCATTTACTCTTTGGAACATTTGGAATAAAATCTCACGATGTCTGTAATGTCTTCGATACAATTCTTCAGTCTATACAGCTATTCTTTATTTTCTATCAGTCAATTCATTTACTTAATTGCATCAACTACAAATTTTAACTTTCAACCTACATGTACGTAATATCTATAAATAAAGCCATTAATTCAGTCATTCTCACTGGAGAGCTCTCTCCTCCCTTTACTTTCCTAGTTTCCCGAAATTGTCTTATCTTTCCTCCTAGTTTGATTTCGCTTATCTCTCCATCTGTTCTTCCACCAATCAACAGTTTGCGCTATTTGCTCAGTACTCGACAGGCGCTCTTCAGAACTAAGCGATTAGAGTTACACCAGGACCCGATCTGCGGTTCACGACCCACGCCTACACTTAGCCTCCCTTTGCCCTTTACCATGTAGTATCTGAAATCCATCTCGGGTGATGTCTTCTCTCTTTAGTATTTCGTTAAATGGCCCAGGGAACATATTTCTACTCCAAGCCTAATTCTTGCTCAGTAATGACAATCCGTTGACCAAGGAGTTTATTAATAGCGCAACGAATAAGCCTTGTCTAAACTGATTTATGTAGCTTCAGGATTGAAAAAATATGGCTTCTGAAATTGTTTCTCGTTGCCTTTCCCAGTTTTGGCTTTATTACCCTTTACCATACTTGCAGGGTAAGGTCGGTCTATTTTATGTGGTCTTAACACTAATCGGCTAATATAAGACGCAAATTCAATTTTTACTGGTAAATTGTACACAGTATATCGTTAAGTACATTGTTTTTATAAATTGGAAATTTAAACTTTCTAAATTAAGACTAATAAACTGTGTTGCACTCTAAGTTTAACTTCCGTTGCTGTACTAGAACTATATAAGCGAACTATCAGGGACTATTCGATGAATTTTTGAACCAGTGGCTTCTAGCATAGCCTGCGCTTCTGCTAACAACTGTTCCACCCACCGACACAAGATTATATGAGTAATTAACAAAGTCATTAAATAGGGCCTAATTTGAAATTAAAAAGGCCAGGAAATAATTTTAAGTTATGATGAAAAATTTTCTATTCGCTTTGATTACATGTAATGTGAACTTAATTCGTGCTTATAACTTAACATAGCACAGATATAAACCTGGTTTTATTAAAATTTAGCTAAGCGTTTTGATCTATTTTAACTATTTTGGTCTAGTCTATTTTAGTTTTCCTCTGTGCCAGTTAGTGTTGTCAGCTTTCTAACGATGCTGGCGTAACAATTAACCTAATATCTATACAAGCGTGATCTACTTGCAGCCTGTCTAATCTTGGCCCATTTTAAATATTCGTAAGCAAATAGTAAATGAGAGCTTTCAAATATAAGCAAAACACAGTAAGTACATAAATATGAGTCAGCAAGAGTGGTATTTAACAAACACACACCATATTCTTCCCTTGATCTCATACTTATTCGTATATCGTAAATTATACTGTTCGTATATCACATTATTCACATTAGATCTATTCATTATTACATGACCATGTAATTATTTATAAATCAGAATAGTCGTAAATCATATATTCGTAGATTGATAATTGTTAAATTCACAGAGAGAGAGAGAGAGAGAGAAAGAGAGAGAGAGAGAGATAGAAATGTATTATTTGATCAAAACACCATAAAAATGAAAACAGGCACAAGGAAACAGTCAAATTGAATAGAAAGCAAAATAATATAAAGGAAATTTTGAATAGGGAAAAATAATATAAATCAAGCAAATTAAAGAGAGAGCGAGAAACACTTGGCCGTTAAAGAGAACGAGAAGCCTTCTATGCTTTTAACATTTAAATAATTTATTATTAAATAGATTGGATGAACAGCACAAGTAGTGTGTAAGGAATATCCTTACCACCTTTTTATTACATTGCTTTTATATTAAGTAATGAATGATGAAAGAATACATATATTTCGAATGGGAGGTGGTATTTCATTTCAATACCATTACAAGCTGTATTTACGTAAGTTTCGAAAAAGGAACTATCTGTTATTTATATAAATAACTAAATCCATTTAATCTAGTAGGGTAATTGGAATAAGTAAGGTCGAACATTTTTACTAAAACGCTAGATGTTAAGGCTCTATGGTAGAGACATTTGTGAATTAGTTTGACACAACAAAATTTGTTTAGCAAACGAATAAGTAAAGTATTGCAATGCATATATAGGTCTCTAACATGACCAATTAATACTTTCCGACTAAAATAAGAAGCATATAATAAAATAAAAAATACTCTTATAGACCCTAAAGATTAATTACCGCTTCTAAATTACTATATAAAACTATTCCTACTTAAATTTAAAAAAGGTAAAAGTAGGCTACTAAAATGATCTTCACTCATTCAAAAGTTATGAATTCCTAACTAAAAATTAAGGCAGAAACATACTGACATCTCTTAAATTAATTTGTAGATCTTGTTATTCGTCGATAGCAAATCATAGAAGAAGTAATTGTGCACTTATACAGTATATACGGTTAGATGACTTAATGTGTAATTTTATAGGATTTTATCATAAATATAAAAATAATTATTGATTCTAAATTGCTTGAGTAGTTGTAAATGAAGTGTCGGTGGATGGTGTTAAGAATAAGCTGAATTTACTGCTTAGTTTTATTTTGAGTTGAAATAAGGTAATGGCTACTTTCGCTACTCCCGCTACCTAAATAAACGTTATCATATTTACTGTAAAGAGGGTAGCAGTTCAGGCACATTCTTGTAAATTCTTAGTTTTACGAAGCCTGCAAATCTTGATGGATTTTGATGAGATAGTTTACAATACGACTACTGTAAAAAACTTGTGTTACACTAATATTACAAAACTTTAATGTAAAACCTGCTGAAGGATAATTACAATCTTCTCACTGCATTACATTCGTCAAACTACTACTGTTCAACTAATGCTCTATGTTCGAAATTTAACAGCAATCCTAGATATTTGTGCAAAGCGCATTTTCATTCATTTATTAGTTGAAAATTTTATGTTTTTTTGCGTGTAGGCTCAGTCTACAGTGTGGAGAATACAGATATTATGTCAACGCTCTGGAGATTAAGAGTCGCTCTGCAGAAAAATAAGCTCATTAAAATAACATATTCCGTTTATTAGGTTCTTTTAGAAATGTTTCCTAACTATTAATATAAAAGGTTCTTACTAGAAATGAAAAAATTTCTTTTAAAAAGTTATGGATTTTAGTTAAATCAAATTTCAAATTTATTCAGTTGACTTAACACGACGCAGATGTTATTATTAAGATACATTTATATGGTACGCTAACTAATATGACTCCGTTCAATACACCTTTCGTAATAAATCCACGTAAATATAATGTATTATACTATATTGCCGTATCGAAAATTTGACGTTTTGCAACATAAGACAAGATCGTCAGTATATTTGCAAATATGAGCTAAAGTTTCATAGCCTTCCAAACTAGGAATAGAAAATTAAATACGGTTACTGAACATACGATATTGGCATCAAGATTTAGGTGACAATTACGATGAAACTGACGAAAAATTCCCAATCAAATCAAAGATGATAAAGATATGCACACATTTTCTGTTTAATTAGGTGCAATCTGACCGCAGTTTCTAACCACTGAACCATTCAGACCCATCAACTACAACTTAGGGTAAAAATTAAATTGCCATGTCCAAAAACTGCAACTGCGTTAAAGTAGCAACTTTGTTCATTGCCTTGAGTAAATGACAAGTTATAATTAGTACTTAATTTCTTTGCTTCTCCTTTGCATTGGAAGAAATGATACTGTGAACTAAAGAACAAATTTCATCTAGATAAAATATTTTGGACCATTAGTTAAACACTTTAGTGAAAAATAACTTTTAGTGAAAAAAAGAAAAGCTGACAGATCATACATATTCGTGGTGATATGTTAAAATCACCTGAGAAAAATTACTGCAATGGAGTACAACAAGTGCAAACCACTTAGGAATGACATATAGCCCAGTAAATTAACGAGAGCTGTGCTATTGACCTCTTGAAACTTTTCTAGTTCAGAAAAGTGATGAAAATAGAAGCAGAGAAATCGTAAGTTGATTCGGAATATGATGAATTTGGCCCAAAGGCATCCTCGCATAAACTTGTCTATTCCGCATCGGAATATTTCAAACGTGCCGACTTTCGTCTTACACCGATAATTTAAGCCAAAGCAAATATTAGTGTCTGGCTGCGGATGAATGTGCGAGTCGCAAGTTTTCGATAAATATTTCTAAAGTAAGTTCCGAACTCGGTGATAACGATCCCATGAGATTGGCTATATTAAGAATCTGTCAATAATAATGAACTGAGGAAAAAAGGATTGAGAGTTATAGAAATGGAAAGTAAATTGAAATTGAAACTGAAGTACGCATGATTAGAGCGTTAATTTGGATGGTTACATGTAAGTAGTTAGCAGCCTTTTTTATAAAAAGTGAAACTTCAAGTCAAAATCTTCTCATTACTCTCTGTTTATTTTGTTGAATACTTAATAAACTTTCGGTCACTCTTATTTTAAGCCTTACTTTAAGAATATATTCAAATCATGTCATGAAAATTAGCCCCACCTTCTATTTATCCAATATATAAAATTTTTAAATATACATATTAAAAATATTTTATAGAAGATTAAAACAGCTCGGGGTCATAATTAGATGAAACTAAAGACATCAGGTTTCAATGCCATCATCCTTTCAACGCTAAAATCAGTATTGTTAATATTACTTAAGTAACATTAAATAGTTGAATTAGTAATACTGATATTAGCATTGAAGTGATGATAGCATTCAAGCTTTGTGTACTAAATATCGTCTAATTATGACCTCATTGAGATCGTCTCTGCAGCAAATATAGCTTCAAACAAATACATTCAACAAAATATTAACAGTTGTCGAAGGGAACGGCTTGATGTTGTTGCTGATCAACGTGAAGAAATGCACACGCGTACACGACCTAGAAGCTAAACCTAGGTTACCTGTAGTGGACGACCTACTCATGGGTCACCACATCCCGCACTCAACACAATCTACACGGAAGTCCCGTGTACTTGATTTCTTGCGCAATCGCCAATTGCAATATCATTGATCAACGCAGAAAATCTAAATTGGCTTTTAACAGTCCACTCATCGTTTGGCAGCGGTGGGCAAAAAAATCTGAAGACTTTGAAAATATCGCAGACAAATCATAGTTAGCCGGCACTTAGCCTTGTCGTGAGTGTTCTTGACTTTGTAAGAACACTTCTCTAGAAGGTCCTTAGAAAATTTGCGTCAATGGAAACCTGTTATGAGACTTGACTACTGGCTGCAGATTTGCAAAGTCATAAAAGCAGTTGAACTGGAATTTGTATCTTTTCAATTGAATATTTCTCGTTAGATTTCAGTCCAATTCTGTTTTTGTGCGAACCTACTTCAGAATGGCTATATAAAATAGAATTTACAATTGTATTTATGTAAATGAATTGTTTTTAAAAATTAGCTTACAAAAATTCCATTAGTAGCAATAGTAACACTTTTCAATCAAGATATCTCTCTGCTTAATTAAAAAATTTATCGGGTAAAAGAGCTTTCGGTGTCACATGCAACCGTGTACATCTATCTAGTCTCACGGCATGCATAAAGTTTGCTCTAAATGTATTTTTTCTCAGATTTTATAAAAGACAATCATTATAAATTAATTAAATTATAAAAAAATTAAAATTTGAATGAGATAATTATTAATTTATAAAAAATTATTAAAAAATTATTAAATTATTAAAAAATTATTAAAAAATTAAAGTTTGAATGAGATAATTATTAATTATTAAAAAATTATTAAAAAATTATTAAATTATTAAAAAATTATTAAAAAATTAAAGTTTGAATGAGATAATTATTAATTACTATTATATTTTAATTTGGCAACATTACTATAGACCTACTTACAAGAAATACATATACTAATACCAATACATACACTAATTCATGTATATTATGATATTAAAATATATAATGCATATACTAATCAGAGATTACAATAATTTAATTGTCTAGAAACCTAGAAAACGTATTGTCATATTTAATGTCCGGAACTTTGAGCAATAAGATGAATCGATTTATGTTAAATCGATTCATGACAAGAGAATTAATTGGTACATAGTTTAAACCCCCAAATGAAGAAACAGCTAAGACGAGGGGTGATTCAAACTTAGAGGATTAACAACGATAGATATCATCATGAATTAGTATTTCACATTGTGTTAGTGTAACTCTTTAGTTCGTAAAATTATCTATAAACAGGAACTTTAAAAATTTTCATTAACTTTAACTTGTAACTTTTATTTTTTGATTCAAAATGAAATCCTTTTTTCATAGCTACATTTACGACCATGAAATTCAGTCAATTGACGTAAGTTTCCTCTTTCAAAGATGACATGAGAAAGTTCAGACTTGTCATTTTGTACAGGTTCATTCGGTACAGACAACACATGTTTAAGAAATCGTTGTCAATACTAACAAGGAGTGCTGCAGATATCTGCTTAGCACGTGTATGTCCGGATATTGAATTGTTTTGAATTACATCATCTCAAGCTAAATCCAGACTCGTGTTTTCTGCGTAGTCATGCTTTTCTTTTTTTCAGTTTTTACGACGAGAGAAATTTGTATGCATAGGAAGATTAGTCTGAACTTTTAGTCTAATTGCAGATCTATCTCCAAAGTCTCTAATATTCACACTACAGTCTGGAAATCATCATCGTCTTCTTCCTAGTAGCAGCCACTTCAAATTGAACGACGCTACAGTTGCTTGTTCTGAATGAGAACGGCGATGATTTCAATATTGCATTAATAGATCCAAGACAGACTTCCTATCCAAGTGTTTTCAAACAATTTCTTTTCTCTACATAAAGTTAAACTCATGGAGTTGCTGGCTCAAACCATATTTAAATGTACTGCATGTGCTCCATAAATTTGTTTCAACACTCAGCAGCAATTTTTCAATTTTATTTTACAGCTTCCAACTTTTAAATGAAAAATAGTAATCATTATTGGTAATTTTACTTTCAAATAATTGCGGAATATTTAAGTGCTAAGCTTTTAGCCTTATTACCGCTTCACACATGCATGCTATTTTGTAATGTAACTTTCCGCCTGTGTCTGATTTATTATTCTGCATGTTGTGATAAATTGATTAAAAATTAGATTTTCGACTTCATATTTAATGGCCAGCAGTCTGGGGTACAGAAATATTCCTGTCTGCTTGAACGACCTCGCACCCGCCACCATTTGCATACTTGATGCTCGAGCATTATACTATACTATACTATCCTAACAATACAACAGACCCAGAGAGCCAATAGAAGGATCCTATTGCACTCTTAGTCCTGTTTCTGAGTTTTTCTTTTATTTACAGGCAGGTAGGTAGGTTGCAGTGTGTTTAACATCAAGGTTCAGAAGCACAAGGCTTTTTTTCAAGACCACTCGATACACTGGAGCTACCGTCACAAAGATTAATGTAACAGTAAGTTATATGTTATTTTTCTTTTATTTGCAACGTTCCATGAAATGCTTTAGACTTGTTTTAAATGAATGGGTACTAGTTGTTACTGTCCTGTGCTAGAAAACAACGAATGTTTTTTTCTAATTTAATCTTTGAAGCTAAATTTACTCCAGTTAGAAGCTCTACTTTGTTGTAGACGATTTCAACTCTTCTCACACAAAATAAACAATCACTAGAGACGAGTTTATCCCATAACCACCGTCCTTCCGGCTCAATAATGCTGATGAGGGAACAATGGAGACAGTAAGCATAAGGTAAACACTGCATTGCGTGATGTTATTCTACACTGGTTCATTTACTCTGAACAAACTAGGTTGCCAAGCACACGTCAGAAAAATCTCTATGAGTCATTTGTTTATATTTGATTGAAGAGAGTTGGTAACTTGGTTAAAGTGGTTTAACGCATTGGCTGAACATGAGTCTTATAACAATGAGACCTGGGTTCAAATGCCTCGTTAGTCTGTAATGAATGGTAATGAAAAATTATTTTTATATCACCGTTATCTTCATTTGGTACTATCTAACGGCGACTACTACGAAAAATTGGTTAATATTAATATGTTATTATTATTATTATATTGCTACTATTTTTATTATTTTTATTGTCCTGGGATACATAAGGCCCTGGGCTAAAATTACATAAAATAAGGACCTACTTTTATTATTACTATTTTAATTATAATTTTAATTTAATTTAAAATTTAATAATTTCAAATTATTTTAAAGCGATATTCCTCACTGCTATCGCTGCTGAATTGCATGTATAATTATAATGTTATTATATATATATATATATATATATATATATATATATATATATATATATATATATATATATATATATATATATATATATATATATATATATACATTATATATGCCTGTATTATAATTGCAATTTTCTCTAAGACTGAAGGCGTTGTGCTAAAAGGAAATAAAAACCTTTGAAACTCTACTGCGATATATTTATTTATTTTTGCGATACGTAAGATATGTTTGAATTGTGCATATTTGGACTATGTCTGCTCTATCACAGCCATTCACAGTTCCCTATTCATGCTCTACAGGCCATATACATGTATGACGGAATTCAAGATGAGTGAATATAATGCCAGGTTTATTTCTCAGCAAAATCCGATTACTCGCGACACTATGCTCACAATTGTAGATCTGCAATCAATCAATCATCATGTCACCAGTTATACTTAGCTACGTCTAAGTCAACATTCACAGGAAGACCAAATTGCAGTCCCAGTCTGGAAATGCCTATAGTTATCGAATTTCATTAGCATTTTTTATCTGAATGATCTATTTATCGAACCATTATGTAATGCAATCAATCAATCAATCGATTAAGTCATTTGCCCTTAGTCCGAGGTGAGTACATTTCACAAGGAGAACAGATTACATCGGCCGTCTAGAAGATATTCTAGGACTTTCGATGTCTGCAGATTTGAAAATATAATAATATATTATTTATGGAGCGTATACAAACAGATCTCGCATGGAATTGTTGTATTCTTTGATGAAAGATTTAGCGCCCGGTTTCTTCACCTGAGGGTGGTGTCAGGGAAGTCTCAAGCGGAAAATAAAAGCAGTTCATCCTTAAGGCAATAACAAATGCATCGACCGAAAACAAAATTTGAGATTAGGCTTATGTAGCCTAGATTATATAAAAAGTTGACTGAAATTAAATAAATATTTAATACTTGTAGGAATTAATATAAGCTAAGAAACATGGCTGTTTAAGTAATATTTAATCTCACAAATCAATTAAATAAAGTTAAGAGTTCTTTTGCAAGATACTATTTATTGTTAAACCTATTTTATATTTTTGAGTTTATTTTCTGTCAGTTTTCACAGATTCATTATGTCCTCACATCGGCCCTCTAGTTAGCAATTGTTCAGAAGCGGTCACTACTTCATCCAACTGAGATGTGGTTTATAACACACTTGCTGTTAGATTACGCACGTTGTTACTACTGTATTAATCTCCTGGTGTGACCTGCTCTAAATTTAAATTAAATTTCACGAAATTTGTAACTTTAATTGTAAAGTTTTATGCATTTATTTTAAACAAATATCACTGCTAAATTCATATCGTATACTATTCAGTATCGAAAAAATAGATTCACTCTGACAACGAAATACTTTTAATATTAATATACATGTATCTTTGGCTGAAGATACATGTATATCATTTTCCGAGCCTCGCGGTCAGTGGCGATGTCGGTGAGGTATTTAACCCGCGGATCAGTAGGTGCGGGGTTCAGATCTTGGGCTCGCTCATCACTGACATCGCTCTCAAGTGAGGAAACTGACGTTAACATGAGCTTTTTTGCAATCACCTCAAGGTAACAAACAAGTAAATCTTTGTATAATCAGACATCTTCCCATCCCGTAAGGGTATTCCATTGATATTATTTCAACACAATAATTCCCTGCCGAGCCTCGCGGTTAAATTCCACGAATAAATTCTAACAAATCATTTCATCTCCTCTCTAGAAATGTCGTAAATTCATGCATATATGAACATATTTCTACGTAATATGCTCTATGTGCAGTATATGCAACTGCATGTCCATAATAATATACATTTCATATAATTGTTTACTATTTTTATGGTTAGTTGTTTATTATTTTTCAAATAAAACACTAAAACGGATTTGGCAACACTGCGTAATTCTCATTTATGCTGATATAACTTTCAGTTAATCATTGCTGTAAGTAAACTAGAAAATCAAAAGGGCAAAGGTTAAATTATAGTGTTGATGCAAAAGAAATATGAAAATAACACGAAACTTCTTAAATAAATGCTAAAATAATTACATATTTATATTTATTGAAAGCTATGCTAAGAAAATCGAAGTGAAATTCTGAATAGATGACGGAATTGATTCGGAAATAGGACATAGATTTTAAGCAGAAAGATGAGGATTTATGTGATATGAGCGAACAATTCCTATTATCATCCAGCTTTGCAATGAATTATTCTCTAATAAATGTCGCATTAGCTTGCTTCGATCACTGTAAGTGCTCAATACTGCGAAAATTATACAGCAAATTATTATATACATCTGACGAATAAGGTCATTTATATATTATTATGTTATAATAATTTTCTCTAATCCCTTCAACACTTGGCTATGGACAACTATGATGCATATTACAGCTAAATGAGCCAATCCATGTTACAATTAATTGCCTCTCTCTCTCTCGCCTTGCTTTTGCACAAATTGGCAAATTACTCTGACGTTGATAAACTCACGGCTCAACGTTCCGTTATTTATACTCGACTCTGCGCTGACATACAACTGCAGCGATATTTTAAAGAGGAAATTGGCCGCATGTGAATGATTAATGTAGCATCTGGCTCTAAGCGAATCTCGTTTAAATGGAAATTAATATCTCTGTGAAGCAATTTGTCACCGTGCAGTTGCTACATCGGAATACTCAACCTAAGAAACTACAAAATATGGCTACTTTAAAACTGGCTTTAGACAGAATAGTGACTTGGGGTAGCCCTCAAACAGAATATTGCGAAAAGTAAGTTCGCACTTTTGAGTCAGTAATCAATTGATTTTTCTTCTAAAGAGACACTTTTGTTTGCTGCTGTTTCAATTCGAGATTTCATGCAAGCGATATGATTTATGCAATAGTTGGTGTTACTACATTGCTCATCAATCAGCACGCTTTCGGCAGACGTTACGTATACTAACAGTTTGCTTAAATCTGAAAACTAATTTTTTCAGGCTCCTCGGTTTTAAATCTCTGGTGCAGAGTCTACTTGTCTTATTGTGTTCTTATGCACTTCGTTTTAATATTATATATATATATATATATATATATATATATATATAATATATATATATATAACATTATATATATATATACTGTATATATATACTGTATATATATATATATATATATATATATATATGTATATGTATATATATATATATATATATATATACAGTATATATATATTTTTATATATGTATAGAAAATAATAGTTTATCATCGACAGCTCTAACATCATTCTTGTGCCTGTAATTGGCTCATCTACACAGTAGTGACATATCCGAAGATGTACTGCTTTGATGTATCGACGCTTTTACAAATAATTCTTAAGAATTAGCAACGATGGCTGCCGTCTACAAGAAGGTCAATTTACAGGAACATGAAGTGAAATGCAAGTTTTATTTCCTTCAGAAACAAACATGTAAAAATTGTTCTCTCCATCTCGAAATTTGTGGAGTAACTTTAACGAAATAAAAATTAAACAATAAATCATGATTCTATTTAATTAAATTTAATTCAAGAAGTACAACATGTTAAAATCTTTAGAATGGCGTCTATGCACCTTGACAAATTATTTCTAAGGAAAACAAATCTTTATAAAGTTCGCTTTAACGTCTGTTTTGCGATCGAGGCAGTAGCGTATCGGTATAATGTTAGACTACTGATTAGTTTAGGTAGGGTTAAATCTAGTGCTCTCTTAGTCAGTGGCTTACTTTATGAACAGGAATCAAATAGTGGATTTGGCTTAAGCTTTGGCTTTTACGGTATCACATAGTAGGTAAAATTTAAGCATAGCAATGTCTCACATCAGAAGGTAAATATACAATTAAATATCGGTAAGACACTCGACCGCGGATCAGTAGATGCGGGTTCAAATCCTGGGCTCACCCGTCACTGACATTGCTTTCTAGTGAGGGAATTGACACTAACCTTAGCTTTACCAGCTTTTAATCATCTTTGTATACACGTACAATTCAAATGTCTGTCAAATTTGTCGTTCTAAATTATGGAGAGTGCCGCATGGAAAACAATACTGCTTTAAAACGGACCTATTTATGCAAAATTTTGCTTTAAATATAAATTTTATTAAGCTTCTACCCTTCCTCTTATTGTTCTATCATTCAAAGCTCCTCCCAAAGGATCTGCCGTCTAACCATTAACGTCCCTATGGAAACAACTGACGGCTGCTATTGTTTGTATATCCAGATGATTCGAAGCTAAGTCCAGTAGTGCTGTGCACAATGTATTGTTGAATGACATTTTAACATTGATTGATTAATTTTAAATGTTTGCTACATCCTGAAGGATTATATCTGATGAACTTTAACTTTATAGGCATCGTTGAAACGTGTAGCGCTAGAGTGATCAGTTAAATGTCATTCGTTAAAACGATAAGGGTTAAGTGAGATCATTAGAGTATTCTCTCTCTCTCTCTCTTCCTCTCTCTCTCTCTCTCTCCCTCTCTTTCTCTCTCTCTCAGTGAACTGCCTACTGGCAGGTCCATGGTATACAACGCCTCCACTCATCTCCATCTTCTGCCTTCTTCTTCATGTCCACAAACAAAGGGTTTCTTTTGATATACCAATATTCTGGGGGGATTCTGCTTATGACGAGGTGGGCCCCCATATGCCTTCCTCAGCTAGATTAGATTATTAGTTCTTTGTTATCTTTTCTCTCTCTCGTGTGTGATCTGCCCAGTGGCAGGTCCATGGTTCACATTCGTACTCACAAACTGCTTTCACTCTCCTCAGAGAGCACTACATCGATTAACGAGTTAGTTCAATAATAATAATAAAAAGTTTAACGTCCGTTTCCTCATCCAAGGATGATGTCAGGGACGACAATGTGGATATAGCATAGTCTTCTTTCACAGACGACTATGCGTAATGCACATCTTAATGAAGTCTATAAATTGAGAGTAACATGGCTTCTGATGTGCCTTTCTATCTCTTATAGAAATAGGAAGGATAACAAGATAAGGGCATTCTCTCTCTTATAGAACCCGGAGGCAAAAATATTAAGTGGGATTAGGCTTTTATCCCTTGAGATGAAAATTGAGAGGCTAAGCTGTCTTGATGCAAATAGAACTTGTTCTCCATATGTGCAGTATATTTAGAAGCAAATTACCTTATCAATAGCAGGTATGTGTATGCATATTTGGCTGAAGCGGCGGTTTGTTGGCATGTCGTTATACAGAAGATCAGTAGTTGGAGGGTTCAAATCTAGTGCTCTCCCGTCACTGATATCCTGTCTAGCAGGAGCATGACATTAAACTTGGCTTTAGCATTTTTAGCTCTTGCATAGTTAAAATAGTCCTTGCATTACGGAAAACTATTGTCGAGATAAGTAAACACTGCTATTAGTCATTTAAATCAGTTATATTTAATGAATCCCTGAAACGATTGCCTCAATATATCTATCTGGCACCAGCTAAAACGTCCTTAAATATTCATACAATAATATATTTCAACTTCAGGCTGAGAAGTAGAAATAGGTATGTATTTTTACATATCCTGGAGGAATATTGATGCTAAGTAGCAACCACTATCAACTTCAAGGATCACTAATGTAAATTCAGAAATAGTTAACTTTTGTTGATAAATTTATTAGATTTTATAATGTCGTTTTGAAATTCAAACTATGTGACTTTTACAATTTAAATTTATTGACAAGATATGGAGTAAGTCGATTGTGGCTGAGATAAGCTAGACTTCTTTTTCACTAGGGGCCTACTCTACATATTCTGCTGGAACCTACTTAAAAACTTAACTGTATCCAGGTGAGTGGCTTAAATGTTAGCAGTTGAGTAATAAATTAGTTAATGGTTTAATTGAATGATAAAGATAAAAAATAAATGAGTCGCTCATTGATTGATTTAATAAATCTATGATTGAGTGAATGATTGTTTGAGTGATTTATACATTGACACTTAGTTAATCGATTGATAGAATAATTACATACGCTATACTATTATAAATGATATACATGTATTTGTAAAAAATATTTTATACTTAAAAATCTATATAAAACAGAGTTTACAAGAACTACATATGCGAGTAAAATATAAAAAGGCTTAGAATAGTCAGACGTCCTGGGCATTATATTTATCTTCTCTAATAATAAATATTCATTGGATCAAAGGGTTGGGGACGGGGACAAGAAAGCCCAGATGGAGAGCAAAACCAATATCCTACGAGTTGAGTCTTATCATTCATCATAATTTGAACTTCTGTGTCTCTACCGTGTCAGAGGCTAAACAGAGCCGAAGCTCTCGATACTGGAATGTATCACATAAAGCAGGTCTGTCATTCCAGTAACAGATGCTGGAGAAATAAATAGCGTTCCATAATCTCAGATTGAAATGAGTTCAATATTTATATCAGCGTTATGTCCGAGTCAATACGGAGCAGGCGGAAATTTACTGGGAATTTTAAAATAGGCGATTGAACTTTAGATGAGGAAAGCAATGGAAAACTATACGAGTGAAGATATTTTAGTAATATAGAATGATAAAATATAGTGATGGTTGAGCTATTGTCATGGAATCAACTTTTCCGGCGTTGCTATATGGTGCGACTGAAAATAAAGAGTGAGAAATAAGAATTTGGTTCTGCCATTTGGCTGACCACTGAAGAGTGAGAGAGAACAACCTTTTAATTCAAATGTGACTTTAAAGCATATTTTTTCTATTAGTAAGTTTAATCCATTAAAAAAAAAAAAAAAAATTATAATTCAAATGTATCGATTTATTTTAGTCTAGAATGAAGATTAATCGTGTTCTAGTAAATCCATGGCATACACGTCAGATATTTACATGCACGAGGCAAATCCGAAGATATTCAGCCGCATATCTTTATCTTCCATAATGGTGCTCTTACATTTCGGATCTCTCTTTCTTCTTAGTTTCTATAATTTAAGATAATATATCATCTGGCTAGAGCATTTAGCCTTCAGTGGCTTACGAATCTCTTCCATTACTAAATGAAATATTCTCAGTTCTTTTATATTAATAGGGAAATGAAAATTATTATTATTTTCAAGACTTTTTCTTATATGCTTAAGTTAATATCTTGAATGGAAAATAGAGTTGCTGCACAGATTTTGACCAACTTTTCTGCCAGACCCTGAGATTCTGTCAGCTGCAGACTGGACCATTTGGCAGGGTTTGAATGTTTGGTACTTCCCTAATATATTGCTTATTTAGATGAGATATTTAGATGATTAGCCAGAGGATGTGTTATCTTTCCCTAATATATATTGCATATTTAGTTGATAGCAATTGATAGTAGGAGAGTTAAATTATTTTTCATTTTATAAAATCACATTAAAAGACTTGGTGTTGTGTTAGATATAATGAATAATAAAAACAGAAAATTAATTTAATATTGATAAAAATTCGAACAGTAAAACTTAAAATTTGACCAGCAATTATTATGCTCTCACTCTTAGTGCACTGCCTACTGGCAGGTCCATAATACATAACGCCTCCACTCTGCTCTATCTTCAGATTTCCTTTTCATGTCCATATATAATTGGATCTTTAAATCATCTAACAGTCATAATCTCGGTCTGCCTCTGCCTCTGTTTCCTTCCATGATGCTATGTAATCATTAATACTCTCAATCGTCTCAACTCCATAGCATACGTCCTAAGTAACTGTAAGTATTCCAGGTTTTCTGGGATGATGGAAATTTGATTAATATAACATCCGTGGAACTAAGATGCATATATCCACAGAGCGCAGAAAGACAGTTTGCTCCCTTGATGCATCAATTCTACGCTTTAATCTGATTTAAGATTAACAATTGAGTCTAGGGTCATTCGTGGTAGAACTCTACTCTCATACTCTGCTTCAAAACGTGTAGAGTTACTTCAACGTAAACAATTCCTCGTCAGTTTTTCCAAAAACTTACATTTACTAGTTTTCGTTGCTTAGATTTTAAAGATATACTTTTAAGTTATGACCTTTAAAAACTACTACTATTTGAATTAACCTTATATAGAGACACAATATATTTTGCTATAGGAAAGTCAAGAAAGCAAAGCATGGAAGTATTATAAACACTTCATACATTTAAATAAAGCTAAGCATTTTCAACTCTTCAGTTAACGAACTCTTAAAAGGTTAAACATTTACAACAGCAGAATCGATGAGACAATGAACTCTAAAGTAAAAAAATCTTTGAGGTGCAATGTTTGTATTTTCTTTTTAAAAATAAGCAAAATTTACTATTTCTTAAAAGTAAATTGATTTTCGGTTCACCGTTATCACCTTCAATTTCTCTAAGTACACCTACTTTTAATATTTTGAGCTTAGAGCTCACGTCAAGACTGTTTTGATATTTTTTCTCTTCTATACTACACGTAAATATCGAACGTGACATTAAGGTCTTGCATGACATGTCCGTGTTACTCTACATCTACTCTATTCTACTTGTAGAGAAAATTAAACTCTTTTTTGATACTCGACTCTTGAACCAAACGAAGCAAATGAGTGTCTTCAAACTTAAACGTCCCTGAAGGTTCTAAGTGGTTGTTTGAGTGCCAATATCTATATGATACTACTTATCTATAGGACTGGTATTTTGCCTAAAACTCTGCGCCATCTGGAGTCTAATTTTAACTAGAGTGTTCTACTTTGCTGGAGATAAATGCTCTTTGATTTTTTTTTGTCTGAGCTATGTTGTAATGAATATCTAGACGCGAGGGTATACGAATGCTACTTTATATTAATGACAGTTTGATCGCTTGACAGATTGTTAACAGAAAAGTATAAAATTAAATTTTAAAATGGGATCATTCATTTAATAAATTTGCACATTCTTCCGATAAAAGCGAAATAGCGCCGATATTTTCTGAAATGCATACTATCATTCCTTAGCTTTCTCAAAGCATGTGAACGAAATAATAGAATAATTAAACTTCAGATTTCCTAATACGTTTATTTCTATTAGCGGGAACCCTATGAGTGCAGAAATATATTGCCTCTCCGATTCCGATGGTTCTATTGACAGAGTTTAGTTAATATTTTTTGTTAAATCTAAATGTATGTTGCTAGTTTTCACTTTCATAGCAGAATATGCATGTATAGTAGATATTTTCTTGTTTTTCTTCTTCAATTCTAAATGAGATTATAAAGAAAACAACTATAGGCCTAATAATAGTAATAAATAATAATAATAATAATAATAATAATAATAATGGTGGTTGCGAGTCGTCGATCGCAAATGATGTACAGACTATCATCGACAGAGGCCAAGAATTTGGGCTTCAGTTGAATCGTACCAAGTGCGAAGTCATATCATCAGTTTGCAAATCTCCGGGCAACTCAATTTTGTCATCCTTTATGCCAATGGGCCTATCCCATAGTACTCTACTCGGCGCGCCACTCTCTGAAGAAGAAGCTACTAACACCGCTTTATCCAGTCGCTTGGAGGTTCTCAAACGTACAGCATCGCGCTTGAAGTCGCTAGCCGCTCCTGATGCTTTGACAATCCTTCGCTTTTCATTAAGTGCACGTAAACTTATGCACATTCTGCGCTCTAGTCCGAGCTTCTCTAATCAGCGGCTTTTAGACTACGACTAGGCTCTTAGGCAATGCTTGTGCGCCGCTATCAACGCAGATCTGTCTGATTTGCAGTGGCAGCAAGCCAGTCTACCGGTGAGCAAGGGTGGTCTTGGAATTCGTCTTGTTTCCCATATCGCGCCTTCAGCCTTCTTGGCATCAGCGATGGGAACGAGGTAGTTGCAAGACGCCATCCTTCATAAGTGCTCCCTTTCTGCCGATAGATCCATTGACGTTGCGTTGTCAGTTTAGTCCAAAAGCCACACTTCCAGTGCTCCACATTCTACCTCAGTCAGTAACCATAAATCATGGGACCGTCTTATAGTGGATCGGATTTATACCAGTCTGTTACAATCCCAGTCCAATGCAGTAGACAGAGCACGACTCCTAGCTCTATCAACCAAAAGAAGCAGCGACTGGCTTCACGCTCTCCCTGTTGTTTCTTGTGGGGTTTTTTTAGACAATGAGACGATTGGAGTAGCCGTTAGTTTCCGTTTAGGGGCGAAAACTTGCGAGTCTCACATGTGCCCCTGCGGTCATGAGGTCGACGCTTTAGGTCTCCACGGCCTCTCCTGCAAACGAAGCTCAGGTAGAATATCTCGCCATCACAATTTAAATGACTTAATATGGCGAGCACTTTCAAGAGCAGGCATCCCTTCCTCTAAGGAACCAGGTGGGTTGTCCAGATCAGACGGCAAGCGTCCGGACGGCATGACTTTAGTGCCCTGGTGCAACGATAAATGTGCCGTATGGGACGTCACGGTCATTGACACTATGGCAAACTCCTACCTGAATAAGACTTCAGTCACAGCCGGTGAAGATGCTGTTCATGCCGCCTCTAGGAAGTTGGATAAATACCGTGATCTGTCCTTAGGATATGAAGTTGTTGCGGTGGCCATTGAAATCATGGGTCCGATGAATCCCGAAGGAGCTGACTTTATTAATGGATAGGCAGACTTATTGTAGAGCAAACCGGCGATAAGCGAGATACATCTTTTCTTTGGCAAAGGCTTTCCATGACTTTGTAAAGATTTAATGCAGTCTGCTTCAATAATTCTTTTAAACCGCTTGATGACCTTTAGTAGCCGGGCGACGATTTATTTGGTATATTATTCAGCACGTATTACCCGAATCGCCTATATCTAATTTTTTGTTCTTTACATCCGGGGTAAAAAATTAAAATAAATCGTAAAAAATTCAAAAATTCAATAATAATAATAATAATAATAATAATAACAATGATAAATTAATAAATTAGTAATAAAAAATAAATTAAGAGTCATAACAATGATGATAATAATAATAATAAGAATAAATATATTTATAAACCGACGCTCTATGCTAAATACCAGAGTAGTAATGAATCGACAGTGAAAGTCAAGTAGCTTGATGGTATAATGCTACAAGAGGTGTAGTGTTAGAACTCTACAAATCTGGAGTATGATCGACCAATTGGTCTAAAGCACAGATAATCATCACATGGCTACAAGTCACTTCACTGTCATATCTGCGTCAGTCGCCTCTTACGAGCACCTTCAGTTACTATTAGGTTCAATTTTCAATTTTCCTGAACCTACTCGAGAAATTAGTCATCTGACTTCGTTGGTCATCGTCCCTTGAATACTAGCTTGGCTAGGATCAGGATCCGACCTTCTTCAATCCGCTCTCTATGGTAGGATATAACTCTGTGAATATAACTCTCTTCTTCATTCATTCGTTTAAACAAATTCTGTAGCTATTTCTTGGGCCTAAGTTCTTGGGCCTAAGCTCTTATCAGAAGAATGCCCCTTCTGACATAGGTTTGGATTTTAGTGCTCTGTCGCCTTTATTACACGTGCAGTCTCCAGTTGGTCTATTCTTCAACAACCCGGGTACAACACGGGTTGATCATCTGACTACGTAATAGACGTTAAACTGCAGTATGAAAATAAGCATAAAATATGCAATTGCAAATACTTAAAAAATACGCAAAAATATGTAATTACAAATATTTCTCCGTTTAACATAAGAATACTAAAGTGAAACCACAGCAGTTCTGTTGGTCATAAACTAAGGCCAAGTCAATATCCACTGCACTATTGTGACCTAGGATCAGCATGAGGAGAGAATTTAGAGTCTGCCAGGAATCAATGGATCGATATGGAAATGCTCCTCGTCTCCTCTTCAGTGATAATGTCCAATGACTCAACCTCATCTTCGATTTGCTCGGTAAACAATTGCTCGTCGAACCAACACAGCTGTTCAGCATGCAAGCAGGCTCTGAGAGAATGTCCGATAATTAAGCACATATAGAAACCGGAAATTATCTTAAAATACAAGTCTGCCCAAAGAAAAAGGAAGTGTTAATCAGGTGCACGATTTTCTAGTTTTTGTTGAAATTTAGGGCAGCTCAAAAGATCCACTCTTATGTGGGCATGAAGTGGAAAACGGACGTCAGAGACGAGTGGAGAAGTTATATGACATGGACCTGCCAGTAGGTAGTGTACTAGGAGAGAGAGAGAGAGAGAGAGAGAGAGGGCGAAGGAGAGAGAGCATTACAGACAATTTTATTGCTCTGATACTAATGTTTAATGTTTGGAGTACACTTCGTGAATTTCCGTGGCGCCTAATTCCTCCAATTAAATACAACAGAAATTCTGTTCTTATTTTGACAGATGACTTTTACTTATTGCATGCAGAATTCTTTAAAAATTCATAATCTCCTTCAAATATTTTACAGTGCCAGCAATTAAGGCTTAAATATTTTAAAATTGTCTTTTAATGAGGTTTCTGCCAGAAAAAATTACTGTAGGAGTTGTTATTACTCATTTGTCGGAGTACTTACGTTTGATTTTAATTTGTTGCTTTTAAATTCGTGATTTAATATCATCTCTATTCAAAATTTTATTTTTATTTTCATTAGCTTTTCGTAAATTCCGCATTATTTACTATTACTGCTATTATTTATTTTCCTTCTAATGCTTTTCAATTTCAGGCTTCTCGGTACAGCATATTTGATCGGACTCTTTTGATCGTATTTAGCAATTCAACACACTTAGATTTCATCATTGCTATTTGACCATTGATCTTTTAGTAGCCCTTTGTTCTTCCTTTCTATGTTCCGTATTTGTTCATGCTATTTTATTCGTCCCTGAAATGTTTGTTTTATATTTCTGTAGTTCCGGTTTCATTCGAGATTCATTACATAGTGCACGATTTCACTATTGACCTTTTAGAACTTCTGGCCTTTGGAAGCTTTTTGTTTTTCTATACTCGTTTTTAATCTGTTTCTAGTTTACTCATGTTTACCTCGCCCTGTATATCTGGTCTACGGGATTAAACCTGTAGTATATAGGTGTGATGTTAGACCGAAGATCAGTTGGTGCTGAAATTCAGTGCTCGTCACATCACTGTTGAGCTTTCAGACAAAACTTAAGTTAAACTAAGCTTAGGCTTCAGGGTTCATATTCATAGAACCATGTAATAGATCCGACCTTTCCTCTGTTAAATATTCCTTTCTCTCTGAAATTATCCTGTTCTATCTCATCCCAGTTGTATTCATATTGCTTCATGCTCACTTGTTTTCATTTTCCTCCGGTTAATTTCCCCACCATTCAAAGGAGGATTAAATGAAAACCAGTACTGTAGTCAACCTTTGAGTACATATTAATGCTTCAGAATACCTGTTTCAGCACTAAATTTAAATACTTTCATCATTAAAAAAAACCAAGGCATCCAAAAAACAATCATATTAGAGAGAATTCATAAGGACAACAACAACAACCACAATAATAACAGTAATAACAAAAGAAGCATAATTACAGTGCTACCGTCATTCATGACAACATCGGTCCATCGACATGTGTTTACTCAATGTCCAAAAAACCAGTCCTCCACAGATTAATATTCCTTCCTAGGAACCATACCTCATTAACAACCACAAGTAATTTGCGTTTCTGGCCAAATTGAGGTGCATTATTATCGATCAGTGTAAAATCCATTCCACTATAACAGCGAATGCATTTGTTCTTTCACTTA
The DNA here is from genome assembly GCA_905160935.1 of Enchytraeus crypticus. Taxonomy (NCBI): domain Eukaryota; kingdom Metazoa; phylum Annelida; class Clitellata; order Enchytraeida; family Enchytraeidae; genus Enchytraeus; species Enchytraeus crypticus. Next base: position 1,967,128 of record CAJHZI010000478.1, on the reverse strand, counting down.
ATCTCGAGATCTCGAGTGTTGTAAAACATTGTAATGTGAGAATTGCTCGATATTAGTCATCGTCTATTGACACGGCACATAACCAGGACTTGCGTTTCCACAGCATGGGTCCCTCCAGTGAGTCCTGAAGGTTGAGCTGGAATGTTTTCAGAAAGAAAAGCTAGTAAAAAAAAGCTGAAAGAAAAGCTACTATCTATTTGTAAACTAGTTTACAAGTGTCTGAATTATGATGGTTTAATGTCAAGGGTTGCCAGAGATATATTCAATATTCTACAGTTATCTCACCCTTATAATACCAGGCTGTCAAATACAAACTATATATATTCTAATGCCAACTCTGCTTATTTTAAATCGTATATTTATGACTGTGTCTTCGAATGGAACAAAATTCTTATTGATATTCGCAACTCTCGCTCACTAAAATTGTTTATAACCAACTTCAAAAATTATCTTAGTTTATTGCTTGAGTAGTGTTTGTTAGAGGTAATTTTGTTTTTTCCATATCTTTGTTGTGTTGGTATGTCTTATAATTTCATGCTTAAACATTTAACTTTTGGGTATACGAAAATTTCTATTTAGTACTAGGTGCATATGAGATTATTTGAATATGGATTTCTGTTTATGTTTTGTAAATATGTTTATTTGCATGCATGTGCATTTTTATGCATATTTATGTGCACACTGCTTCCATTCTTTGAGTTGATTTGTTTTGTTCTTTTTTAGTTTAATATTCATTTTTGAGTTGATTTGCTTTTTCATTTTTAGTTTGCATATTCATGTTTTAGTTTGCACTTTTATGCATGCATGATGGGTGATCAACTAGATTGGTTATTTAAACCTCTTTGACGGCCTATGTGTGTGCATATTTGAGTGTATTTTTGAAATTTTTGAAAAATAAACATAGTTCTCACAAGTGTAATGTTAACGTCAGTTCCCTCACTCGAAAGCGATGTTGAACCCGCGGATACTGATCCGCGGTCGAATATCTTACAGACATCAAAACTGGCTCCAGCCAGAAGAAAGATAGAGATAGAAGAAGGATGGTGGAGCTGCGCTCAGGTGGTAAGGGTAGTTCATTCCTTAGAGTAAATTATAGCATCGAATACTCTAATATTAAAAAGCAGGCCAGCTAGATAGTAATACATGTACATGTACAGGCTGAGCATTAAAAATATCCCCCTAGCACAATTACGATAGCTTAACCAATTACTGATATTTCGCCTTGAAATTTTAAAGTTCTCTTGTGCAGGAATTTAGCCATAAACAGACCAAATTTTGTAAAAATATTTTTTTAAGGGACCGGATGTATCAAAGTTTTGCGAAAAAAATTATTTTTTCATTTAACACGCGCAACGTTAAACGGTGGTGTGCTCGAATCACTGCAGAGTAGATCAATCTTAGCCTACATGTGACGTTAAGGACGACCTGCATAGTAGCTCAAGAAGGCAAAGAGAAACTACCTGAGGTGATATTATATCCAATTAAACGGTAATTATGACTAGGATACAGCCTTTTTGAAGAGATTAACTCAATCGATGGAGCGTGAAATCGGAATTGAGGAGCGTGACGGAAGAATTTGAGTATAAATATGTACCATAGACCACTACTTTAAACTTAAGGGAGAGAGAGAGATAATTTCTGCAAAGAATTAAAACGATGCGTTGCGAGGAATAGAAATTGTGGCTAACAGCTCTAACATTTTAAATATAACGCACAAAAAATAAATATCAATAAAAATGAAGTGTATAAATTTTTTAGAAAATTGTTGGCGATAAAAAACTAAACGCGAAGTCACCGATAATTTCGATGTAGGCCTACTCAAATCAAGAGCATTTTCTGATAATTTCTGTCCTGGATCTACAATTAAACTGAGTAAAAAATGATAATGAGAAGTTATATTCTGCATGTTTAAAGAAATGTTGTCAGAGATTGTTTTACACAACTATGGAATTGTCACGACCGGGGACGTCTTGAGGCTGTAAGTTGTTGTATTTGTTGTATCTGAAAGAATTCCCATTAGGCCTATTTATTCGATGTTCTTTAAAGAATAATCATTCCTCATGGCAGATTTGAAACTGGCATCGTAGATTAGGAAGCTTTAAGTACTGAAGTATTTAATTTAGTGTAGACATTTTATAATATGATAAATCAGGAAGTATAATCTGACTGATCCTAAATAAATCTGGAAAGTATAGCTTTTAAATAATACATAGAAATAATTTTATTAAAAAATTTGCAAAGAATATTATTTGGCAGGACTTACTCTACTGCACCTTAATAAACATTAAATATTATAGGCTGGAGCCAGTGGCGATGTCGGTAAGACACTCGACCGGGGATCAGTATGTATGGGGTTCAAATCTTGGGCTCGCTCGTCACTGACGTTAACATTAGCTTTTAGCATTAGCTTTTATAATAAACCCTTACGTTCAGTAGGCGTACATGTATATGTGCTTCATTGTTTATTCCTAAACATTGACAGTTGAGGATATGACAGTAATAATTAACGATCAGCGATTGTAGATTAGTATGTATATTGATCAGTAATAATCTTAATCTACAATCGCTTAACTAAACATATAATTTGTGCATAAAACACAATGTAGACTTCTTGGCATGTTTACTAGAGGAAAATTACTACAGTATAGGCTCAGTAGAGTTTTCTTCCATATTAAGCCCCAATTTCACTGGTATTTTACCTTTAAAATTGATAGCCACTTTCAGAAAAAACGTAATACTTACACTTTTAAATGGCTGCTAGTTATTGTCAAAAAATCAGGATTTAATAGCATCTACAAGATAATATATGAAAATATATGAAAATGACAAATAGAAAGGTATTGCTCATTTTTAGAAATTAACCTTCCACATTTTGACGAATATTTTCCCCTTCAGTAAAAACTTCAAATTTTGCCCTTAACCTATGTTACATTTTTATAAGAGTGGCTATGATGAACTAATATTTTAAGCTATAAGGACATATAACTAAAGTTTTTATACGACGATTTCTATAGCCGTGTAACCTATTCCCATCTCGGGCCTTCGAGAATATTTTACAAGCTCCAAGTTAGTACTATCATCTTATAATTTAGTTGGTATTGTTTAGCATTGTTTACACTAAGAGAGAGAGAGAGAGAGAGAGAGATGTACAATAGAGTGCATTACATTGCAGCACATTATGTCATCTGGTGCAGATTTCATTGAGAAATCAGTAATCTCAAGCAGTCTCACTCCATTGCAAGCGACAAGTGGCAAGTCAAACCGAACACCACAACTGCAACCGTAACTATGCCACGTAAAGTAACTAAAAAATAATTTCAGTCAATGTGCAAATGAGTTTCATTCTAATGAAAATACTATCGCATAGAAAACTCCCTAGAGGAGCTGTTGCCCCAAGATACACAGCCCACATATACAGTAAGATCTGGAAGACTTGTGACTAGGTTTGAATTGACATTTTCATTCAATTAAGTTCTCTATTGGAGAAACAGAATTATTGTAGAATCTATATTTTTTATAACTTTGAATTCTGAGACATTTCCTAAGTAATTTCACTATTAAAGCGAATATATACAGAGATAGACAGATAGAGAGAGAGAGAGAGAGAGAGAGAGAGATAGACAGATAAGTAATTTCACTATTAACGCGAATATATACAGAGATAGACAGATAGGGAAAGAGAGAGAGAGAGAAAGAGAGAGAGAGAGAGAGATTTTAATTTCTGTTTTAGGCATAATTGGTATTTAAATCACTCACTTTTCCTAATTTAAACTCAATTCCAATCATTCAATTTTTCTAATTTTTAGGAGTATTAAAATTTCCGTCTGGTGTAAAAAAACATCTCAGCGTTCATAGTTATTGAATGAATACGATTTTCAATAATTGTTGTTGTCTCTATTTCTTCTGTACAACTATTTTAGGCTCCGTTAAGTTTACTGAAAACATTTAATAATTTGAAATTCTATAATAGTATACAAAATCAATGATATACTAGGTAGGTAGGTAGGTAGGTAGGTAGGTAGGTAGGTAGGTAGGTAGGTAGGTAGGTAGGTAGGTAGGTAGGTAGGTAGGTAGGTAGGTAGGTAGGTTGTAGTGTGTTTAACGTAAAGTTCAGAAGACAAGGCTTCTCTCCAAGATGACTCGACACACTCGAGCTACAGACATAAAAATGAATGTAACAGTAAGTTACTGGTAAGTTATTGGTATGCATCCCAACATGTAATAGACGTATTGAATGTCTCAATAGCGTAGGGGTAAGGTCATGAAGTTTTAAATGACAGATCCTGAGGTGAATTGAAATCTCGTGGGTTCGAAACCCAGCCGAGCTGATCTAAGAGTAGAATCTCGGACACTGGAGGGGTTACATAGAAAATGGACTAACTTGCCTCACGGTTTAAATATTTGGTATTAAAAGTGATGGACAACAACATACTTGATCATTTCACTCTAACGCGATGTTTATCATGGACTTTTTGTAAACTTAGAATTTAATATTAACTCTCAATTTTCATAATTAAGGATGTCACTACAATAGTTTAGGATATACTCATAAACACATCACTTTACAAGAATAATATGGTAAGTCAAGATACTTATTTCTGGGTGGTTTGCTTGAAGATACATTTTAATTATTAATATTTTATTAATTTTCTATAACAGCAGACAGTATTTAGAATGACATAAATAGGCCTAAAATTGTAAAAAATATCTAACTAAAACTTACCTTTCTAATGCCGTAGCTTGCTATCGTCTCTATTAGTCATGGAAACGTTAAAGTAAATCACGCGTATGGATTATAGAGAAGCGATTAACTTATTCCAGGTTGCGCGCGTTCTGTTTCACTACTACTGGATTAGAAGAGTGGCGCCTGGTTATAGATATCGTTGCCCCGGAGCAGGAACCGCTTCGGATTGGAATCTCTCTCTTTCTCCAACCCTCCCTCTCACACTCGCTCTTTTTCTCTTGTGTTCTATCGTCTGAAATGTTCAAGGAACATATTTCTGTCTACTCAAATATACACATAGATGTGCTTAACTTCTATCATAGTTATTAACATTTAGAATTTAAGACAATTTAAGAAAACCCAATTAGATGGAAATTTGCGGTGAAGAGGCATTCTGCATTCTCGCTTCATTATCTTATGGAGCGAGAATGCAGATTTTGAGTATGCATATGCACCTTGAATCTACAACTTGGCAGTGCACTGAAAAGAGAGAGAGAGAGAGAGAATTTTATATAAATATAAAGATAAAAGAGATGGAGGGACCGATATATAGACAGATAAATAAATAAATAGAGATAGAGAACGAAGAGGGAAAAGAAAGCGATGCTTAACTGAGATAGATAATATATATATATATATATATATATATATATATATACATATACAGTATATATGTATATATATACACATATACAGTATATATGTATATATATATGTATGTATATATATATATATATATATATATATATATATATATATTGAGTGATTGAGAGATGGAGAAAGAGAAAGAGAGAACAAGAGAGAGAGAGAGAGAGAGAGAGAGAGAGAGAGGGAGAGAGAGAGGGAAATAATGCGAGAGGAAGAGAGAGAGAGAGAGAGAGAGAGAGAGAGAGAGAGAGAGAATGAGAGAGAGCTTCAGATGTGAATATTCAGAGCCAGCTGGAAGAAAAGAAGAAATTAAGGGATAATCAATTAACCATAAATATCGCTAGACTGCAGTTGCGACATAATTTTGTCGTAAAGTTGGAAAGCTAAATTATTTAAAGATAAAATATATCAATAACGAAGGACAACTAGAAAGCCGATCTATCTGACAACCGGGTAGATAGTGAAACTGTCAGAGCGTTTGACAGTCCAGGAGGGTAATGAAACACTTTCAGAGAAATAAAGCAGAACGAAGATGAGAGTAATATTCAAACGAATGATTAATAAACATTAATTGAAGAGCTCTTGTTAATAGAAGATTTTTCTTGCTCTTCGATTCTCCCTCTCTCTTTCTCTCTCTCTCTCTCTATCTATCTATCTCTCTTAGTGCACTGCCTACTGGTATGGACCTGCCTGCAGGCAGTGCACTAAGAGAGAGTGAGAAAGAGAGAATTGAAGAGCAAGAGAAATTGAAAGAGAACGTCAGAGAGAGAGAGAGAGAGAGAGAGAGAGAGAGAGAGAGAGAGAGAGAGAGAGGAAGAGAGAGGTGGCGAGATACAGAGAAAGAGTGTGTGTGTAATGTGTAAGAGAGAGCGAGAGAGAGAAAGTGAAAGAAAGAGATAGAGAGAGAGAGAGAGAGAGAGAGAGAGGGAGAGAGAAGGAACGCGATCAACAGATTCGTCTTAGCACAGAACGACTGGAATAAGATAGGTGGGGAGAAGAAATGCATCTGCTGAAGAAAGGGAAAATTATGGCCTCGTAGAAGGAAATACGAAAAACGGATAAGAAGAACGTTTAGATTAAGAACTGGTGCAGACGTTGAGATTTATTCCACTGTAGTACATAAATAGGACCGAGGTCAAAGAAAAATGCAAGTGTGTAAACGCGTTAGGTAACATCATGACGTTTTATATGGCTGTTCCTAAGGTCCTGGGATCAATTCCCAGCAGCGCTGATCAGAGAGTAAAATCTCGGATATTAACCGTTCAGGGTGCACCGGTACACCTGAAGTCTTTGAAAAAAGACTGACTTCTGACTTTGACGTTATACCCAATTTGTTAAAAAGAAAACATTCGAGCGACACCTAGATCATTTCTGATTCCCCCAGAAGTATTTCGTCACTTAGTTGTGCAGTGCGGATTTATGATCTTTTATTCACCAAAATGCATGGCAGTAAGAACAGAACAAGAAATGAAAAAAAACTAACGAACAGAAAAACAGAAACTACGGATTAACTATTAAAGAGTCTGAACGTAGAAAAACTATATAAACTAAATTCGCCGTTTATCTTAGGATTAACTTTCCATAATCTAATTAGGTTAATATATTTTCAAAGTAAGTCCAAACTTTATGTCTTTATTGAAAGTTTTGAACGATTATAATATTTAAAATTTAGTTTACTGTGCACGGGATCCAGATTTCTTTCAACGCTCTCCTACAGTTTAGAGAATTCCTCTTTCTGTTCCTGCCTCGTCTCATAGAAGAACTATGCCTGTAGATCATTTATGGGATAAGAGTTAAGAAGATCTAATTATGTTAGAGAAAATACATGTATGTTGACGCCAAAGTTCGTAGCTCATTGACAGATAGATCTATAGATAGAAAATTGTAGAGATTGCTAGAGAGCAAGAGAGACAGACAGATAACAGACGGACGGACATAGGGACAAATAGACAGACGAACAGACATGAAGGTATAAATAGATATACTAGCAGAGTTTCAGATCGAGAAGAATAAAGTGCGTTTGTGAGAGAAATCGTAAGAGAGAGAGAGAGAGAGAGAGAGAGAGAGTGAGTGAGTGAGGGAGAAAGAGTGAAAGTGAGAGAGAGACAGAGTGATAGAGAGAAAGAGATAGAGTAAGAGAAAGAGAAAGAGAGAGAGAGAGAGATAGAGAAATAAAGAAAGATAAGCAGTTTACGGGAGACAGAGCGAACGAGAACATTGAAGTTCTTAAGGTTAAATTCACAGAACGACAGAAGACTAGGAACAGAAGGGCAGGCTGTAGTAGTATGTTATCAGTATTAGATAAGCCGGGACTTGAGGGAACTATTTGTCTACTGCAGCCCGGACGCTCCATAGAGATTCTTCTGAATATTTAAGCACATCACTGGCCAACCTAATCCTGGGTAAATGCGTAATCCTGGGTACTTGCTACCAACACCGTTAGGTTAAAATAAAACTGTATCTGGTGGAAGATGCGCCGAGTAATAGGCTGCAACAATGAATAGTTTAAAAAAAAAATAGTTTATCGTAAGGGAATTTTTAAAATTTAAAGAAACTCTTTGTTATTAAAGTGTGCTTATAACTTGCATATTGCTGAATAGGCAACAAAGGCTGGACTATAGATTATAATAGAGAGAATTAGGTCCATTTTAAAACTTTGTTTTTAGTTTAAATTTTAGATAGATCAACTAATTAGTGACAAGGCAATTATACTTATTTACTGTCAATACAAAATACTAAACGCCTATATTGCACGAAACAAACGAAATCAATTGTTGATAACAAGAAGAAAGTACCACATAAACTTTATTCCTTGCATGCAGATAGCATCTATTTTGACAAATGACCTAATGAGCCAGAAAAGTACTGAGCCTATGGCAATCGACTGCTATTCGGCAGGCTTTATAGAAATATCAAGTTTAACGTTGACATATTGCAGATTATAAGGAATTTCGCTTACCGTTTCTAGAAACAGTTCTTATTAAAAACCAATTTCACTTAAGCCAATGATATTTTACAACTCTTGAGTGGGATATTGGCAATATCTTGAGATGAAGTCCAGATGGTCATCATACTATAAAAATAACTTTAGCGAAGCATTTCAATATTCCCTGTCGCAAGAATCAGCCACTCATAGAACTCCTCTAAATAAATCTAGTTAAATCAAATCTAAATAAATCAAATCACTCAAATCAAAACACTTAAATTAAATAATCAAATCATCAAATAATATGATCATCAATTAATCAAATATTAAAAGCAAACAATCAAATCAAACCATCTATCAAATCAGATCAAGCAAAGCAAACTTATATCAAATCAAATCAAAATCAACGTCTAAATAAAAATCAAATCAAAATTGAAATTAAAATAAAATCAAAGAAAATAATCAAATCAAATAGTCAAATCAAATCTAACCAAATCTAAAAGAATCAGCCAAACATGAAACACCCGTAAAAACTTGAACGTGGGTGACGAAGCTCAGGTCCATCTCATAGAACAAAAGATGATACCAGACCATTTTTAAAAATTATTTATGTAAACCATATTTTAATCATAAGATTGTAGCTTAGATTCTATATTGTATTTTTAAATAAATATATCCAGAACTCTAACTAAATGAGGCATATAAAAATAAATAAGATATTAGTTGAGTCTGAAAATCTGACACAGATAAAAAAATCGTGTTAGCTTCACACATGAAATGCGCATGTACCACAATTTCATTTCTTTTTATTGCTTGTTTTCTAGTTTTTACGTCGGTTCCATCTTTCACTGATATATTAGTAGTCGGTTCCTATAGAACCTCTACAATGCGGTGTATGATTAAGAATAATCTTCCAACACCCCAGAGTTGTTTCAACCTATCAGCACCACTAGGACTACCAATGCCTCAGGTCATCTGTCCATGTACTGACCGAGACCGACTTTGCGTAATTTCGTTTATTTAAGCATATCCTAAACTAAGTTCCTTAATCCAAGCCGTCAAAAATGAATGTTTGAAATAAAAATAATTTTTTTGAAATGTCAGCCTATCCTGATGCCCGTTTCCGTGGGTAACAAAACGAATTTATGATTCCCTAAAAGATTAATAAATTTTAGGTCAAGCCGTATTGCATATAACTATTAATGAATTTTAGTTTATTCTTATTAAGTTCTCTTTTTACAACATGCAGTATATGAAATTTAAAAGTAACTATATATCTTTTGATGTCAAACTATTCCAACGAATTTCACGAGTTTTATCTTTTTCTAAAGTTCCCCGGCTATCACATTCCATTCTCAGAAATCCAGCGGTTTACTAAGCTGACAGGGCTGGAAAGATATTTCATGCCTGATCACCTTTAATGTCAGCAACTCTCAGCTTGCAAATACTTCCTGAAAAAATTCTACTTAAATCCAAAGCCCGATCCTTAAATCAATTGACGGGTCGCGTGATAGTCTTTAATACCTTATCTTTTAGCGTGAAGGCCCTGTGTTAAAATGTGGCACACAGGTTAACGCTCTTAGGTTAATGTCAAGTTTATCGTCAGATATCTGTCACACAGGCAAATTAGTAACTGGAAGAACATTAGATTTACACTCTACAATTACTTAGCCCAAGTCGGGTATCCTACAGACATTTAGCCGACTCAGACGCAGATAAAACCATTTTAATTCACACTTTTATAGATTTTCTTTAATGTTTAAATTTGATCCAGGTAGCACAATCGTCATGCAATTTATCTAGGATGGGGTGAGTGAACTATCAGTGATATCTTTTATTACGGACAAAAGCCTGTGCTGAATGCAGATAACCTGCTATGCTTTGTAGAGGTCTTGGTGGCTGAAGTAAATAATGAGTTAAATCCAGGCTGTGACCAGCACAGCGCAGATATTATATATTGCCTGATAGATAGGATATATTACCAGATTGATAGAATATACTATCCAATAGATCAATCAATCAATAAGAATATTTATCGTCCGGTTCCTCGCCGTAAGGCAACATCAGGGACGTCTATTGCAGACTCTGCACAAACAGGCGCCAAAGCACCACACAATGACGACTGAGTGCACAGAGACCACAAGAGAAAACGAGATCAAACATTGCAAGTCCAATATCCAAGGCAAGCTGGTCAAAATTTTGACCTATGGCAAAAGAGATCGGTTTTTAGCTTGCCAAGGTAGGGCCTAAGTAAACATGCAATTACAAGATCGAAGATCATGTGGCAGAGAGTTCCATATTATCGGAGCAGAAAACATGAAGGAGCGTCTGCCTGTGGCAGATTTGATGCTTGTTAAATGAGAAGATAGATAGGATATACTGTCGGATTGATAGGATATATTCCTATCTGATAGATAGAATAATTATATTATCCGATAGATGAGATTTAGTATTTTTTATAGATTGGATAGTATATTCTATACTGTCTGATAGATAGGATGTACTAGCTGATAGAATATACTAGCTGATAGAATACAGTAGATGATAGAATACATTAGCTGATAGAATACATTAGCTGATAGAATACATTAGCTGATTGATACATTAGCTGATAGAATACATTAGCTGATAGAATACACTAGCTGATAGAATACACAAGATGATAGAATACATTAGCTGATAGAATACACTAGCTGATAGAATACAGTAGATGATAGAATACATTAGCTGATAGAATACACTAGCTGATAGAATACACTAGCTGATTGAATACGCCAGCTGATACAATACACTAGCTGATGTATATAGGATACACTAATCTTAGTTGCTAGAAATTGGATCTCCGGTTTTCTCGTTATGTCGATATCGTTGTCGATACTAGGATTCAGTAATATTATTAGAAAAACGATTATAGCTTTTTCCCGCCCACAGCATTATCTCCACAGTCAGGTTATTCCGGTTCCGATTCGACTTTCACTGTACGTTGGACTAGTTTGTTCCTTGTATCGATGCGGTCTAATTGCTACAGACGTTTGCTGAAAACCGGGATTGCAATTACCATCACAAGTGTTACAAGTGTATCTATATTTGTCGTAGCACTTACACTAGTCTTACAGTAATGTAGAGATTTTAATATTGAGAGATTTTCATGCCATAATTGTCCAGCACATTGCACTGCTTGAAGATCACGATATAAGCTTAACTACATCATCAGCTACATGTATATTGCTCTTTTGTGAGCTCACCAATGGATGAGAGTTAAATACAGACTAGGATAGTCCTATCAGTAAGTCCACCTTTTTATTAATAGAACGTTCCCGGTAACGTTGGTTCCTTTTTCTGAAAAGCTTGCATTTTCTACTGAAAAACACTGTAAATTTCTAGCCCCGGTCTTAAATGTAGCGCCAAATGAAAAAAATCATTTTGTTAAGCTTATACATCTTGCAATTGGATTAAGTAACAGTGAAACAAAATTATTGTTAAGATTTCTTAATTATGATTGAGTTGGATAGCCTATATTTAGCATTTGATATAAAATGTTCAAGTAGTCTAAAGCTAGTCATTGATCAGCACAGAGTCGACTGTTGAACAGAACATCGGGGCAGAATACTTAGTTCTATTTAAAAATTGAAAGCTAAGGCCCAAGGGCTACTTAAAGTTCAGTGTACGGCATGACCGCTTAAAAGACTTCTTAATAAATAATTAATCAAGTGCTCATTGATGATAACTTTTGTGATTAGCTCATCTAGGAGTTGTCTTAGTAAAAGGAGGAGGAGGAACACATGCTTATCTCTCTCTTAGTTCACTGCCTACTGGCAGGTCCATGGTATATAACGCCTCCACTCTTCTCTGTCTTCCGCCTTTCTCTTCATTTCCACATATGAATGGGTCTTTAAGTCATCATACATACCTAATCTCGGCCTGCCCCTGCCTCTTTTTGCTTCCATTCAACCTTCTATGGTGTTTATCTAAGAAAAGAAAAACTTCAAACAAATTGCAGACAATCAGACAAAAGAATGCAAAATACACACAAACATTTTAATAATCTTACGATTAGTCAATACAATAACAACAGGCAATTAAAGGGGACGTGACCCGTTCTACTTAGATAAATACCTATTATCCAGAGTTATGATGAACAGAGTCATATATGAAAAAAAGAAAAAAGAAAAATATTTCTTAGGAAAAATCTAGATAAAACATTTAATGATAAATATACTATTTGAGCAACGGAACAAGAAGTCAGCAATGGATAAAGAAACAGATATATGAAACTAATAATTTACCAATAAGTAAGTTGCTGGAACCGATTACTGCTTGACATTCCTGGAACAAAGTCGTGACTTGCCGTGTTTTGGATGTCACAACGACGTAATGACTTCCCGATATTTGTGTATGTAGAAGCCAGACTTTTATGCTGCTAGAGAACATTACGGGGTTATAAAACCAGCTTTAGAACAGTGTCGTTGTCTGTTACAGGCACACGTCATGGTGCTTACATCTGCAGCATTGTGTGCGATCAGTTCTTTACATGGTACTATAGGTTTCTTGCTGTAATTAAAATCTGCAAAAGAGAATTTTACGAACGCATTTCTTTGAAAGCGATGTACTGTGAGAAAGTTAAAAGAATTTAAGTCAGTGCTGGATAATTCTTTAGAAAGCTGAAAGTGCTACATTCGTTCAATCTTGTAAGAAACAATCCATGTCGAGATCTGAATGAACTGATCTGTATTCTATTGTTCGTGTACATATTGTAAATGTTATGGTATGTTTTACTGACTTAAGAAATTTTTTAAGGGAATTAAAGAAAAATGGACTTGCGAAGACGGCTTATTTATTACGAGAATTTACAAATCCAGACTCTGGTGTTCTGACACAAAACGGTTCAATGCGCATATTTAACTCACGCTCTCGCTCATGGAGCACGCACGCAATCTACAAACATTTCATAAAGTCTGTGCCTTATTCACGTCTTAATGTAGAGAGTTCTTTTTAATATAGTTTTGAGACAGATTCATTTAGCTTTTTCCGTCTTTTTGCTTATTGCCTCATAAAAATCACACAGTTTTCGTAATTTTAGGTTTATTGAGCTCTGTCGTAGAAAGAACCTTTCATGATGTTTTGTAAATATGTTGATTGATTAATTGATTGAATGATGGATTGAATGAATGACAGAATTATTTATTAATGGCATGATTGAATGAATGATTGATTGATGCATTAAATGATTGATTGATTCAATTATTGTTTCATTGGATGATTGATTGATTTATTAATGGTGTGACCATCTTCAATTATAAATGATTATTTACTTTTAAATCTGAAAGAATGAAAGCTATACGAATAATGTTTTTTCATACAGCTGTATAAAAGCTGTAGAAATTCTGCATCTGCATTAGTTATGCCATACGTCAGGAAGTTTTAAATGACAGACCCTGAGGTGAATCGAACTCTCGTGGGTTCGAATCCAAGCCGCGCTGATCTGAGAGTAAAATCTCGGACATTCACTAGACTGGCTACACGGAAAATGGACTGAATTGCCTAACGGATATATCATGTGGCATTAAAAGTGATAGATAGCAACATAGTTGATCATTTCACTATAATGTTTGTTATTATTATTATTACGTCAGTAGCTACACAAATGGAAAGAGTATGATAACAGTAATACCAAACTGCTGAGATTAATTTTCTGATATTATGTTCGTTAATGAGCTAGGTAGTAGTAAAATTAGAATTAGTACGTTGAACCCTCACTTGATAGCACACAATGGTATAGTTAATGGCTGAAAATAAAGAGCTGTTGCTAGATACATTAGTCTGATTACTGCAGCACCGGCGAATGATGCTTCATTTGCTTTTTGAAAAGATAGAAAACATTTTGTAAAAAGCTATGATTTAAAGAAACACAGTACGATATTTCATTTAAATGCTATACTATTATAAATATCATTACCCATTTTATGTGCAAAACACTGACAAACAGACTATCAGAATGATATATGCAGCAATAGAACTATTACAGTCGAATGTATACATGTAAGTTAATTGCAAAAAACCTAAAACGAGTTTTGCTTCAGAGTGCAGTCAACTTTAATTGACAATTCAGCATGTATTCTGCGTAGGTTTTGTGGTGATTCCAACAAATCATTCTCTTGAGTGGTTTTAATTAAGCTTGAAAATAGACAATTGATATCTTTTGAGATGGATTGAATTGATAAACATACGATACCTATACACGTGTGATAGAAGCTAATGGAGCATTAGGGAATAAATTGAAGTTAACTTGAAAATTTTAATTATTTTCGTAATTAGTTAGAGGTACGTACTTTTTAATGGAAATTGAGTGTCTATGTTACAATCTAGTGGCTCCTGAATAATCCCAACTGATTCAATTGTCTAATATATGAGCATATCGTTAGTCATATAATTATATAATTAGGTAGTATAACGTTAACCATATTTGGTTAACGTTAGAAGTAAGACTTGGCTCACTGGCTGGAGCCAGTGGCCAAGTCGGATTAGATACTCGACCACGGATCAGTATGTGCGGGGTTCAAATTCTGGACTCGCCTGGCACTGGCATCGCTTTCGAGTGAGGAAACTGACGTTAACCTTAGCTTTTACCTTTTATTATATAGTCACACAGTAACACAACAATACAGCATCCAGCTAGTCATATAGCCATACAATCGCACAATAATTCAGCTTACTGTGAGTCATAAAGTCAGAGAGCCACGCAATAAAACGTCATAGTCATATTGTTATTTTTACGTCCCACTTACACTTAAATTTGGGGAATATTTGGCTGTTCAGATGTTTTGGCTAAGATATAAAGATGCATGTCTATCTATAGCAGAGTCTAGAAACAGAAAAGTACGCCGTCTACTTCGTAGAAATACAAAATTATGGTATATTAGACCTGTGTTTGACTTCGAAGTTGTTTGAAATGTCATCTATTACTTGATCTCATTTAAACGTCATCTATTACACATCTCTGGGTCTTGGAGGTTATTCCTTAATCCGCGCCGGCTGCTACTGAAGCGCCAACAAAAGCAACGATCTCTTGTAACCATTTAGGGGAAAAGGAGAAAATAACGAAGGCTATAAAAACAGCAACCATAAGAAAGGAACCTCTACTGCACATGTTTATGACATGTGTGTATTTATATGGAATAAATTAAATTAAATTAAAAACCTTTATTTCTAAAACATTGATACGTAGTAGACTGATCACTTTGGGTACTCCATGACATATCCGAGATTTTGTTATGTTATATTTTATATTTTGACTCTTTCGAACTGAAAGCGACGCAACAGATCTATGCACTTATGCACTTAATCACCTTTCGAGAGAGAGAGAGAGAGAGAGAGAGAGAGAGATAGAGAGAGAGAGAGAGAGAGAGAGAAAGAGAGAAATAACTGTTTTAAAATCACAAATTTCACAAAAAACAACATCAATAAAGTTGTGACAAACGTGTGTTATTTATGTTTCAAATTTTACAAAGAAATTCATGTAATTTAGTTTCTCAGGCGTCTTTGGACGATTAATCTTTTCAAAAAATCTGAGGACTCGATATGAACGTGTGAATTTAGAATTGAATTACCAATCTTTAAACGGAGTATAAATACTCAATATATATTAATATATAATATACATACAAAATGTATGTACTACTTTTTGTGGTGGCTCTCTAGTTTAATATTGTTTAGTATTCGCACTTATGTCTCATAGTTGGCACTTTTCATAGAGTGATACTTTGTATTCGTTTTTCTTATACTTTATTTTGTTTTAGTTATAATTTGTATTTGTTTGGCTGTTTAATTGGCGAATATACATATGTAGACTTTTATAACCTTTATCGGAAGCTAAATAATAAGGACAATCAAGTGCAAATATATGTATACGAAATGGAATCATTTCGCATATATATATATATATATATATATATATATAATTATATATATATATATATATATATATATATATATATATATATATATATAAATCTCCGCTATACTAATGAGGTCGCAAAACAGCATATCTAGTTGAACACCTACTCAACATGCTCAGTATTACCAGTAATTTATTGAATTTATTTACATCATTTGTTATCTATGATGTGATTCTTATCCTTAAGCAATTTTTAAGATTATCGATTATTACTTTTAGCGAGTCAGTATAATTATTACCGACATAGGGGTGACTTCATCCCGTCATTGAAGCCTGGTACCAGGAACGGCTGTCCAACTTGAGGGTTAAGCAAACTATTAGAAACCGATCCATTTTCAGCAACATGATATACATGTAGCTATTTGAATATTTTCTTGTCAGTTTAACAGGTAATGCTATCTACTCATAACCCGTGATTGCTTAAAAAGCCGGTAAAGTTAAATGTTAACGTCAGTTTCCTCTCTCGAAAGAGATACCAGTTGTTTAGTGTTGGAGGTTAATAAAGAGCGATTTGAGATATTATCTGTGCTTCCCTTCTTCTAAAGTGTATTTTTTACTTCACGCTAATAAATTGTGGATCTAATATGAGATCATAGATCAAATATTATTAGTAAATACGCACGTGACTGTGAAAATGAATAAAAAAATTTAATTTGCAAAAGGAATACGCAAATTTGCTTAACTGGATTGCAGTATACATGTACTAAATATCTACTCTATAGTACGACTCTTTTGCACTATTCTAAGTTAAACAATTACTTATTGAACCGGTAACCCAGTGGACCTTTGTATTCATTCATAACAGTCTTACAAACAGGAACTGTAGGTTATAACTATGCATTAAGGAATAATCTTGTATTTGTTTACCGAAGTTTTAGCTCAAATAAAAATGATAAAAAATTTCAGAGCTAACACCGACATATGGTGCATATAACAGATGATAGAGATATAACATTTTACGTCCATTCAGCACAACACAGTGGTAGCATATATAACCCAACCTACTAAATCACCGAGTACTTTTAATATAGATGTCAGTCGATATGACATAGTGGAGAACGGATCTATGTTTAGTATCACAGTTACTCGAGATTAATGAGATCATGGCTTCACTCTGGAATGATTTATCATTGTTATGAAACAAGGCTAAACTTAAACAGTAACCTTGCGATCACGAAATTACATTTAGGCTTTCGAATTTATTGTCTACTATTCGAACTGCAAAATGACAGATTCATTTCTAATATTCCGTTTCTTTCAGATACTTACATAAGCACTCCATTTATCTATAGTTCGTGATCACTCCATTGACCACTAGTTCAAGGTCACTCCATTGATCAATAATTTAGCCTATATTTCAGTATATCCATGATTGTTGCAATAGTTAAAGAAGAAGCTGATTATTATATCGATAAATGTCCTTCTAAGGCAAATCTTACCAAAACTTTTACACCAACAGGCATAAATGCTAGAGGCATGCCTATAATATAAAAAAATTAGTTTTTGATATCCCCTTTACACATCCTTAAAACTTCATGGTTTCTAAGTATTTCTGAATTTCTAAGTATTTATGATTTCTAAATATTTGCTTTTCTTAATCTGATATTAAATAGCTACCCTTCTTGATTAGTCAAGATAATTAACTAATGACTGCAGGTTAAAGACGTAGGTTAAAAAGAAATTGTCGCAATCTATGAGATTTTTACGAATGGGTAAACATTGAATTATTTAAAGAAGTTCTACACATTCGTCGATCAGATTTGGTCCCATGTGCAATCCAGAGTTACGTATTTGTTATAGTTATCAGATTGGAATGATAATTTTCATTCACAACAAGAAGTCTCGTAGGTATCAATACATTAATCTAAGTCTTACTCGAATTTCTTCAACAGTGACAGACCAAACCAAGTGGGAGTTTCGTAACTAAGGATCCTTTAACTTCTGGATTGACTAATTGTAAAAAGTACTAGTTGTTAGTTGAAAATATTAATAATATTATACCAATTCATAGATTTTGATCATCACAATGTGGTTTTACAAGCATCTAGAGTTGGCATTCACTTTTTCTTGTTTGTTGCAAGTTATTCTTTACACTAACTGAACGAAAAACGTAATCATAACTTAAGGCCAATTGTTAAGCTAAAATTACTTTAAGAATAGGGCGCATCACATCAATATATCTAAACAATACCGATCTGTCTTGTCTAAATCTGCTTCAAAACATGAAATATATGTCCAACCAGTTTTCCATTTTTTTTGTTTTTAGGAATTTATCTAACTTCTATTCATCTTATTGGTTTAACTTACATAAAAGGCAGTCAATTATTGTAGTGTATATTGTCATTTATTAATAGGGTCTAAATATGGCGTACAAGGTTCACTCCAGTGTCATAGTGACCCCGATGAAAGTGGCATATGAAGACACTGGGGAAGTTCTTAACACTTTCCGGATCTCACGCACGTTCCATTGTTAGCCACCATCTGATACGAGAAAAAACCATTTTCTTGTGACAATGGATTGATTTATCAGAGAGAAAGATTAAATGATTTCCTGCAATAAGTAGATCTAAATCTCATAAAAATTAGAATAATATTTGAAAGAATGACCACAATTTGTTATTAAAGAAATGCATCTGATCGCTGTTTCAGATCTAACGGAAGTAAGCTAAGGGCACAACTAAATGTAGTTATTCTGGGGAGTCATTAAAATTAAATAATTCCTGGTCAGACGTGAGTAGCAATATTCTTTTTGGGAAAAACATCAATGCTCTCATTAGTTCAGTATCTGTTGCTCATTGAAAGATTCAGGTACAAGTATATTTTGTATAATAAGAAATTTGCTAAATAAATTGAAAATACCTTACCGCTGGCAAATATTAATGTGTAAGCAATTTAGTCTTCTATTTTCAACTCGGGTTTTTAAACACTGGTTCAATGGTTAACTTTATAGTTGCACTATTCCATAAAATCTAGCTTAGCTGCATCACTCTTGAATAATGTAATAGTAATAAGGTATTGACATAAATATAATTTTAATACTTTTAGATGTAATTTTATCGTTAACCAGCTGTTGATTTCAATTAAATAGCCTAGTTTTAAAACTTTCCGTAACTCCATATGTTTCTTCTATTTCATGAAATTCGTCTGCAATCATTAAGCTTTCTTTAACTTGTAGTTCAATGGATTAAAATAAATATTGTAGTTCTGTAGTGGTAGTTGCACTGTAATTTCATTTAAAATTTAGATGGGATTTTTGCAATTTTTATTTCACGTAGAGATCTTTTTCACAAAGTATTGTTATTCAAGACCCGTTCTCATGTTTTTATGTCCGGTCTTGAATAAAGACTAGTAAAGCTGTAGGATTTCACGAATTACAATTCAATTTCGATATTGTCCGAAGAAAAAATTTACGACAATATTTTATGCAGGATGGCTTGTGATGTGAAGATCTAATGGCCAACATCGGGGGTACTTTTGAGTACAGATCCCTTTATTTCGGCTTTGAAGTTTTATATCTCAGCGTAAAGCCATGTTAGCTGAAAAATAAATAATATAATAGCAATTCAAAGATTTTGATCATCACAATGTGGTTTAATAAGCAAAGTTTGCAGTCGCTATTCTAATTTAATGCATGTTATTTTACACTGACTTTAACAAATGAATCTTTCCTTTCAGGTCATCATCCATTGTCTGGAGTTGTGGCTGGATTTAGTATTCTCAGTTTGCATTTCGCACCCACTAATGACTACTTTTGCACCCACTGGCTACATCTACTTATCTATTTGTCTTTGGCATCATGAAACTGGATGTCGTCATGAATAACGGCCAAAATATTTTTATAATATGTTAAACTGATAGACTATTATAACAAAAATCCGCAGTATATCAAGCGCAACTGTAGCTCAAGGTTCAGTTGAACTGTGTCAACCTGAAACGAAACCCTTTCTAAAATTCTTGGGATAAGCTAAATACTACGTGCGTGAATTTAAGTAACAGCTATGTCTAATTTTTAAAGGCCTACGCGAGAATGAAAATAATAAATTTCACAAGAAGGAGACTGTTACATGTAAACATCAGTCGGAGGAATGGTACTAGTGGAATGGAGGTTTACGTGTTGGTCTCAGTTCCTGTGCAATGGCTATATAATAATAATAATAATAATAATAATAATAATAATAATAATAATAATAATAATAAAGGTTTAACGTCCGAAAAGGAGAGGTCAAAGCCAAAGCCTCCAACCGTCCATGATACTGTTCATAGAAGGCAAGAATAATCTGGAGAAGATGAGGGGGTACTCAAAGTGGAAGGAAGAGAATTCCAGTTCTGAGGAGCAGTGTGCTGGAAGGAGCGTACGAATGATATATGACCACATGCGAAATTAAATTAAAAATCAATGAACATTGGATGTAAGACTCTTTTATTTGAAAGGAAAGGTGTTTCTAGCGAATTCATCGATTTCAAAATAGGCAATTAATCTGCTCAAAGCTGCATGCAGCGTTATATTTAAGTCTGCTACATAAAATTATATTCTAAGTCTTAAAAATGCAAGCAAAGTTAGCACCAGCAATATAACAGAAAACTTGGGAACAAAATCTCTCAATCAATAGGTGTACTTGAAATAAGAAGTTGAAGTGCTTTGTTTAAAAGCGGAATAATTTGCCCTTTAAATCATCGGAGCCATGACAACGCACCAAGAACGCATGTGATTGGTTGTTATCGATCACCGGCGATTTGTTTACCTTTGTGTAGACCGGTGCTTAGGTGGGTAAACAGTTGAGTAGCCATATTGGGTTTGAGAAACTAGCTTCCACCATATTTGAAGCAAGCTCAGATACGGAGTGTAATCATAATATTGGAACCGAGGTATAATGTGAAGCTTATTAAGTTATTCTGATGTTAAAAATGTTGACCAAACTTGTAAATAATGCATCAAAAGAAGATTTAATGGATATCAGTCAATTATTGGGAATAATGGTCAAAGTGTCATATAGGCTACGATATCTTAATAACGTGTAATTATTTATTTGAAATAATTCAACATTTTATGTTAAATAATTCAACAGTTTATGCTAATAATCAAGAGTCAGAAAAATAGGTCGGTTATAGTAGGCACGCAGTATCCAAAAAGAGACATATCATGTGTCCAGACATTACGATATCGATGGTTAAAACACGAAAAGCAAACAAAAGTCTTAGTTTAGCGGCTGAAGCTGCTTCGTGGTTTAATTCTGTAAATTCTGTAATGCATCATAGTAAAGCGAATCTATCGAGTAAAAGAAGAAGAGAAAAAATCTTGAACGTGGTTAGACCTTATTATCGGTTTGCTTTAGAAGATCCTCTAAGACATGTTTTGCTCTAGAAGATAAAGCTATTACATTACTACTAGTTTGTTGGTCCTCTCTCTCTCTCTCTCCCTCTCCATCTCTCTCGCTCTCTCTCTCTCTCACGCACTCTTTCTCTCTCTCTTTCTTTCTCTCTCTCTCTCTCTCTCTCTCTCTCTCTCTCTCTCTCTCTATATATATATATATATATATATATATATATATATTTATATTTCACTCTGGCAGTCTCACTGGAACGTAACTCGTTCACCTATTTGAACTCCGTGTTTCCCTTGCATCAATATACAAATGTTCCATCAAACAAACCAAATTTTCTAGTTTCGATTGGTCTCATGTTCTCATTCCGTCCAGTTTTCATTATGCAAACTGGTTTCGATTTTCATATGGATTTGGTTTGACAAAGTTTAATTGTATACTTCATAAAATGTCTTTATCTGAATCCGTTTAGTTAGAGAAACTTAATAAGTAGCAATTGGCATAACTCCACTGGAATTCGAGCACAAATTTCGAATATAAGTTAAATTGATCTGTAGTGATATGCGCTGTTGGGGACGTCCCTGACATCATCCCTGGATGAGGAAAACCTTTATTATTATTATGGACGTTAAACCTTTATTATTATTATTATTATTATTTATTATTTAAACTGATTTAATTTTAGGGACTAATGCGGTTACAGTAAATACTTAATAAAAAACTGTTTAATTAGTTACTATGGTTCATGATTCAATGATTCAGTTTCTTTTTCGCATTCATGTTTACAGCTGGTTTCTAAAGTTTTATTTTCATAATCAATATGAACTACGTTTATTTGCTGCTTAATTTTGATATTCTAGATGATATCGTTTTAAATGTTGAGTTTCCATTAGCCATTGTATTAACATAATAGTAGTTCTTGATTTGATAATAATCAATTGTATGTTTACCTATGGTTTGACAGCTTTTAGTAGTACAAAAATCTAGAAACTGGCAATTCAGACTTGAGCTAACTTTCGGGCATCATTATCATCAGCATTATTATTATGATCATCATCATCATCATTATTATCGTCGTCGTCGTAGTCGTAGTCGTCATCATCACCATCATCTTCTTCTTCTTCCCTTTATTCACAGCATAAGTAGGGTCGGGATAGTGGATACGAATAGACCTCCACTCCTCGCCATCCCATACCATATCAATAGTCAATACCAATGTTGCTTTAATCTGCAATGGTGCTTTTTAGGGTGCTAAATTCCATCTTGATGGATCTGAAACAACGCGAACGTGTCTCCGTACTATACAACTGTCATTCAACTGAGGCATTTAAGCGCTTTCTTCGATGTTATTTCAAATGTGACAAGTAAGGACTTAATGTCAGTTTCTTCAGATTAAAATGGTTTTGTTTCACAAAAGTTTTAAAGAAGGCTGGATTACACCAGAACATGTGAAAGATTATCTCCAGTATTGAAGATGTGAAAGATTATCTCCAGTATTGAAGATGTGAAAGATTATCTCCAGTATTGAAGATGTGAAAGATTATCTCCAGTATTGAACATGTGAATGATTATCTCCAGTATTGAACATGTGAATGATTATCTCCAGTATTGAACATGTGAATGATTATCTCCAGTATTGAACATGTGAATGATTATCTCCAGTATTGAACATGTGAATGATTATCTCCAGTATTGAACATGTGAATGATTATCTCCAGTATTGAACATGTGAATGATTATCTCCAGTATTGAACATGTGACAGGCATATTTCATTCCTTCTGAATTTTATACTTTATACTTTTAATTGAAAAGTTAAATATATATATATATATATATATATATATATATACATGTATATATATATATACAATTATATAATATTATTGTAACATATACTTTTAATATAAAATATATAAGCCTATATATGTACGTATATATGTTGATATATGTTGTAGCATTTCGCCGCTGCTGTTTAACATTTACGCTGAGGCAATGATGGAGGAAGCCATGGAAGACTTGGAAGAAGGAATAAAAGTAGGAGGAAATTTGTTACAAGATGTACGATTTGCAGATGACCAAGGAATGGTAGCGGGCAGCGAGATTGGATTGCAGAAGATAATGGAGAGGCTGAATGATACGGCCCTAAGATATGGCATGAAGATTAATATAAAAAAGACCAAGGTTATGAGAGTGTCCAATAATAAAGGTGAAGTTACTATCACAATAAATGGTACGAAATTGGAACAGGTAAGGAGTTTCGAATATTTGGGTCATACTATAACCGGTGATGGGAAATATGCGACGGAAATATGCAGTATGAGTGCACAAGCAAAAGCGGCCTTTGGTAGTAGAAAAGAACTATTAACAAAAAGTCTAAAGAAAGACACAAAGATAAAGATAGTGAAAACTTTGGTTTGCACCACGCTATTGTATGGACGTGAAACATGGACCTTAAGGAAGGAAGATATTAGGAAACTGGAGGCATTGGAAATGTGGATTTGGAGAAGAATGGAGAGGATTAGCTGGACTCAAAAGGTTACAAATGAGGAAGTCCTGGAGAGAGTTGGCACATATAGACAGTTGACAAATGTATTAAGAAATAGGAAGAAGAGATGGATAGGACACATTCTAAGGGGGGAAGGTCTATTAAAAGAGGTCATAGAAGGTAGAATGGAAGGAAAAAGAGGCAGGGGCAGGCCGAGACTAGGTATGTTAGGTGATTTAAAGACCCACTCATATGTGGAAATGAAGAAGAAGGCGGAAGACAGAGAAGAGTGGAGGCGTTATGTACTATGGACCTGCCAGTAGGCAGTGCACTAAGAGAAGAGAGATGTACGTACATAACATGTAGGCTAGAATTCCTACACTTTATATGCTTTCTATATTTCAGAATCGTTCATAAAATAAACATAAAGGTAGCTTTAAAGATCAAACTAGTAGGCCTAGGCTTACAGATTTTTTTCACAACTGACGTGACATTTTACAAATGTGAGATCTAAGTGATTTTAAAATATATGGCGGAATATTTTCTCCAATATTTTCTCTACATATTTTCCCAACAGTTTCTCCATATGGTTACTCTATATCCGCCACGGCTGCAATGCACTAGACGGCATTGTTCAGTTTATATAGGTAATGATTGCTATAGTAAGGATTTGCTATAGTAGGCTAATCATGAAATGTAATGGCGTAAAATATATTTAAAAGTCGCTAGCTTCATCAACAAAGGAAAGCAGCCTGAGCGTAGTGGTGAAAAAACATGTTTTTGACATATTTTTTGTAGGTTTTGTTGTATTTTGCGTTTTTTTTAAACATTACGTTTCTGTACCATTTTTGAGAATACGGAACAGGGCTCCTACAAATACAAATAACATGCACCAGGACAAATATTTGAAGCAAACACAATACAAGAGCTCCGAGCATTGTCTTAAAATAGTAAAATACACAAGAATAGATGCTATTTCTACGGCAAAAATTGTAATTCTTCAATGGTGCATAAAATTTGCTATCATCATTTTATAATCTGGGCTACTTGCAGAGCGAGTTATGGCGTAGTTGTAATTGTGATGCGTCAACATTGCGGCATCTGTGGAATTATTGTAAAATTATATTTCCATTTACGTTTTACATAACTGCCCCATCGGGTCTAGTTACAGGTTGGAGACCATTAGCTGATGCCATATCTGAATATTATATCAGTTAGACCTCTGAGAATAAAAGATGCCGTCTACATTGTTTCCACGTGGATTTCATACTCTGATACCCAGCCTACGGGTCTGATATTTTTATGGATTGTGGAAATAACGGGGTTGACCCCCCTGTAAACTGGTGTGAAAAATATAATAATAATAGTAATAATATTAATGATGATGATGGTGATAATAATAATAATAATAAATATTATTATTAATTAGTCGTAGGCCTATATTTGATTTCAATCACAACATCAATGCCTAACAAATCGTTTGCGTGTAGGTAGCCTTTACAGTGAATTGATAAATAGAAATTGAAAATGGCCACATAGGAGGTACAGTAATTTATAGTTTACTGAGTACAAAAGCTTACTCTAATTCAAAATCTCAAGATAGTCATTCATAAAATTTTGTAGTGTTCACCGATTTAAGACGTCGGCAGTTAATTTAGATTTAGATAAAATTCAAGACCTGAAATTTTATCTCACCGGCTGTGACTAAATTAGGTTAAAATATTTTATATATCCCATATTTACACAGATTTTTAGATTTAACTAGGTGATTTAACTAATTAATATAAAGATTTTTAAATAAATTAATGTGATCATCATATGAAGTAAGGGTTAAATACATACACTCACGAGATGGGACCACCTCACAATATGAATTCAGAAATGTTCTCAATTCCAATGCTATCCAGTTTAACCCAGGAGCGTTGGTTTTTATTCTCAAAATTCCTCACTAAACTACACCCTTTTGCCCATTAACATTAGCACAAGCTAATTGAATTACAAAACGTCAAATTATGCATTACAAACGTGACTATATTGCTATTTGGATATGTTTTATTACAATTTAACAATTAAAACCCCATACGGCATAAAATTGTACAACCACATGTGTTGATACTAATGACATGCGTAATTTACTTCTGAACTTCAATTATTGGCACACATTTTATACTAATGTCTGAGTTTAGCAGTGAATTAAAGTTTTGAATTGATTATGCTGTGCATAATCTGTAAATGATGTTCACGATATACGTAAGTTTCAAAATTTTAATGATTTTCTTTCTATAGCTTACATCGGTATCAGACCGCTGTATAGTAATGTATTGTTCAAATAAACAATCATTACTTTTGCTACCATTTTGGAGGTATACATTGAAGTAGGAAAGATTTTAAACCATAAAAAGGTATCGAGGTTGTTTAAGTGTGATTATATTTGAAGCGGCGTATATCTAATCAAATATCACATAGTTGAATTACCAGGTGTCCAGTTTGAAACCTTAGATGAGACATAGACATGCACTTCAAGCAGCTCAAGTGAGATAGCATTGCTTGCTACCCTTCAGAGATCAACCAATCCGCTGGGTAATAGAATAATGTCAGGCTGTCCTGTCTATGAAAGGTGTTTAAGCTTACGAAATTATTTCCAAAGAAAGCTGGTAAAGCTAATGTTAACGTTAGTTTCCTCACTCGAAAGCGATGTCAGTGACGAGCGAGCCCAGAATTTGAATCCCGCACATATTGACCCAATGTTGAATATCTTATCGACATCGCCACTACCTCCAACCACACGACCACTTGCTCCAGCCATAAAGAGTTGTTATCATAGTTTTATTTGTAAATACACTCTACATTCGTAATTCAATTCAAAGGTGGAATAAATGCATATATTAAAAACTACAGGATTGAAATATTTAGTGCCTTCGGATGTATGGGAGTGTAAGTACATGTATATTCTGCATTGGCTATCTTTGACCATTTTGAACCAGCATCGCTTTTGGCCGTAATTATTTCGTCAAGATTTATTTTGCCAATCGGCTTGAATGAATTAGTTTGTAGTGGTGATTACTGTGAAGACGTCCCGACATCAACTCTGATTGGAGAAACGGACGTTAAACCTTTATTCTGTATTAATGTATAAGATTAATGAAAGGCAGAATACAAAAGGTTGCTGTCTATCAAAATGAAATAGTTAATATACTTCGACATCATCATCATCATTATCATCATCATCATCTTACCTTGAATTCTAGATTAACCAAGGTCGGGATTAATGATTCCACTCATTTGAGAGAATTTTGTAGCTATTGCTGTTGCCAATACGCTCACCAACCTGATGCCCTTTCTTACGATTGGTATATATCTTAGTGATTTGTCGCCTTATACGGCACGTAGTGAAAGGTTGGTATATTCTTAAATATTCAGGACATAACACGAGTAAAAATTAATACATTAGACAATATTCATTCAAATTGTAAAACCAAAGCGTGAGAGTTAGATATGGTTTTATTAAATTAATTTGACTTACATTAGGCTTGACTAAAACACATTTTGAGTTAACATATTTTCATGAAAGCCAATTAAACGTTGTGAAATATGAAAACATGGTTTTCGCAGTGAGGATTTATTTAAATTTAAAAAAATTCAATTTATGTAACCATCTCCTCTGAAAATGATTGTTTAACCGCGTCGTATTACACATGTTTATCTAAATTTTCAGACCCGCTATAAATTTTAAAGGTAGAGGTTTAATCTAACGCTGCAATATTTTTCTATTACGAAGAAAAGAAGTTTTAAATAAACAACTGCGTAAAAATTCCAAATCCTTTTCTGCATATTCTGGGATCATATTAGCTCTTTGATATTTCCGTTTGGTGAAGCTTTTGCGACTTCATAATACAAGTGTTTTTTGTTAAATGTTGACGCCAAGTTTTTTTTATAATAGGAGAGGACTGACTTTTGTGCAACATAATTATTATAGGAACGCTTCTTTAAACACACTAGTTGAATGCAACGTATAAACACATTTTCTTAATCTTAAAAGATTTTTATTTTTAATACATTTAGCGTCCATTTAAATACCGTATTTTGTAGTATTTCTTGTATTTGTGCAAGTTTTACATATCTCTATCATTTTACTGGCTCAAAGTTTTCCCTTTAACAAATATATTTTATTACACATACAGTATAACGCATGCAATCCCATCCATGCTTTAACGCTTACAATTTCTTGTGAACTTCTATTGATGGTCCTTTAAATGCCTAAAGACTTGGTCTACCCTGCCTTGGCCATTTAATTTCCTATTCAGTGTACGTGTGAAGTTTGGAGCAGTGCCAACACTCACACTAAACATTAAAACAGTAAACACGCGCCTCAACAATAAGAGCATTAATAGAACTTCTTTCTTTGCTATTTCGATGATGATGTTAAGAAGATTTTGGCTTCAGTTACTACTTTAATGCTATATTTTGCTTTAACCTATATTTTTAATCTAGGCGCCTACTTTCAACACGATAATTACATGTACTTAATTTCATCGAATTTGGTAAAATTTTATAACCTTCCTTCTTCTGGTGCTGAACGTCATTCTATGAATAACATTGTTTTCGTGAATCTTCTATTTTAAAAGCTATTGATTTGTACAAAAATTTGTTTTCAGAGTCTTGTGTTGTTACGGACAATGATATCGAACGATGTCTGTTATTACTAATCAAGACTTATAAACAATAATAATAGGCCTATTAGTAAATAATATAATCTGATTTTTTCTTACAAAATCGATAAACTCTTCCTCGGCCTCTATTTTCTTACATTCTACCTTCTATGACCTCTTTTAATAGACTCTCCCTCTTAGAATGTGTCCTACATAACTCTTCCTGTTATTTTTCATATAAAAAATAAATGTATAAAGAACTAAGAATGAATTTCATAAATGTATTAAGAAATAAGAAGAAGAATTGGATAGGACACATTCTAAGAGGGAAAGTCTATTAAAAGAGTTCATAGAAGGTAGAATGGAAGGAAATAGTGGCAGAGGCAGGCCGAGATTTGGTATATTAGATGACTTAAAAACCCGCTCATATGTGAAAATGAAGAGGAAAGTGGAAGACAGAGAAAAGTAGAGGCGATATATACCATGGACCTGCCAGTAGGCAGTGCACTAAGAGAGATAATCGATAACATTCCTCTGATTTTAGATATTCCTTATCGACAGGTTTGTATTTTCTGGGGGGGTTCAATCCCACTTGGCAGATGTATGATCTCTCAGCTAGAGTTTTAACCATCTCCCTTGTTTTAACCTCCACCAAAAGACAAACCTCTGACGACCCTACCGGCGAGTTTTTGACCCCTCAACAACCACCCCTGAAATTTATTTAAAAATATAACCTAGCTTTTAGCTAAATATCGTAGAACATAGATAATAGAGATCAAGTAAATACTATTGAGTAGGCTGGGCCTTGCGGGGTATTAAGAGACTCCGGCAATGTTCATGGGTCCACTAAAATGGATCGTCTAGAAAGAGTCTCTAGCATTCTGTCGTAAATTTCCTCAATCTGATGCAATGAACCTGCAACTATCCTAAACTGCATTAACAGCTGCATTTAGAATTCTAAGCTCATGCCGATGGTCGAAAATAAACCATAATGGAAGATAAAATGATATGGAATAGAGAAGACTATTATTGATGGATGTTGCAGTAGAGTCACACTAAATAGAGGTTAATCAGTACAGTTATAAATGTTAATGTTAAACTGCGAAGCACAATGAATGGAATAAAGCAATTAAAATAAAATTGTTGTCCATTATCATAAAATTATATTACAAATTAGGTACTAGGAATTTCTGCATGAAATCGATCTTGTATGATAAAACAAAATGTTGGGTTTTATATATTTAAGCAACAAGTTTTTTATTTCAAGGATGTTTGTATTTTTTATTCATATTGAAATTAATGCCATAAAACCTCTGCCACTTGTTGTACAGAATGCTGCGAAATTACTACCAATGATATCAATAGAATCGGTGCCCCATATGCTACCTCTGCTTTCCAAGTTATCAGTATTCTCTACTTTGACCGTTCAACACCTATGCCTAAACCACCACGTATTCTCTAATTTTGCACATGTTACCCATGTAAAAAAGCTAAACCAAAGTTTAACGTCAGTTTTCTCATTCGAAAGCGATGTCACTAACGGGAGAGCCCAGGATTTGAACCCCGCATATACTGATCCGTCTTAGAGTATCTTACCGACGTCGCCACTGACGCCAGCTAGTATTGTATTGCATATATATATATATATATATATATATATATATATATATATATATATATATATGTATATGTAATACAATGTATGATATCTGTGTTACTTCCATGTTTAAGTTACCTGTGATCCATGTGTAGACTTTTATTAGATTCCTCTACTACATCACTATTGTTATTATTATTATTATTATTATTACTATTACTATTGTTATTATTATTAATATTATTATTATTACATCTGCTGTCACTCATCTTGCGAAGATTTCCAACTGTCATTTGCATAACTTGTATTTCATGGGTATTCTGTTCTACCTTTTCTCTGCCTCTGCAACCAGATTGCCTTCTACCTTAAATCTGATTACCCTCAATAACATAGTTGTAACATATAATAATAACAGTTAATAATAGCAACTAAAGTGTTCTTGTCATCAATGACATCATAGAGCACTATTGAAGCAAATCCAAGCCGGTGAGCACCAAAATGATCCAAAAGCGATACTGATTAAAAAATCCAGAAAATCAATCTAAAGATTATTCGTAAATCAGGAGCACCACGCAATTTCAGTCTTGTTCCTGTCACCAGCTTTTGAAAACCAGAATCCTGATTTTTGTCCATTCACAAATCATCTTTTTATCCATCACTTCATCAAATGTACCGTGATATCTCCATTCTTAAGTCACGATTTCAAGACTGTTAAAGAAATTTTAATTTTAAATTCACAATTTTTAATTATTATTTAGGACATTGTCTTTATGTCTCAGCTTATTACTGAATACTGTGCAAATTAACGGTACACGAGGAAGATAACAATAATAATTATTTGTTCTTAAATTTTAGAATTTACTTTAGTTAAGGTCAGTGTCCACTCCAAAATAAACTCCGGAACCAATTCAGTTCAAATTTTTAACAAATAGTCCAACCAAAGCCAGAAAGGACGTATGCAGCTATACTATCATCCGTACTTGGCTTCAGATGAGAAAGTTGTAAACTATACCGGTATAGCTTCATTTTCTAAGGGCAGCATTAACTTGTCATCTCATTGCAGTGCAGCTTTTGCTTTATTGTATTTCACGGAAATGGTATTATTGTGTTAACCCGTAAATGGTAATTTTTCTTTGAATGTATAGCCGACATTTCTAACAGGAAATATCGGCCTGCAAGGCTTTCGTTGTGCTCGATTTATGGGTTGAGCTCGATTTGAAATAAAACTGACATTATATTTCATGCCAACTCGTAAGGTAGTCTTAACAGGATAGTCTGCCGACACGGAGGCTCATTATTTGATATTTACAATTATTCAAGTGTCAGAAGTTCAGATTTCAATTCTCTCCTCTAACTCTTTTCTCTTGCATTGTTCCTTCTATTACATCCTTTAATACACCATCCCCGTTATGCATGTATATACACAATTATACATGTAAATATATATGATTAATATATATATATATATATATACATGTATATATATATATATATATATATATATATATATGATTACATATACGTATATAGAGGCCTATATATATATATATATATATATATATATATATATATATGTATATAACCTATACAAGTATATGTGTATATATATATATACATGGATATATTATATATGTATGTATATAATATAAACATATATGTGATATACAACGAATAAAACATGTAAAAAGCTAATTACGTACGGCATACATGTAAACGATATAGGTTACATTAAGGTGTAAATAAGACATATCCTTCTGTGAAGTGATAACTTCGGCTGGAGACACTGGCAAAGTGGGTAAGACACTCGACCGCGGATCAGTATGTGCGGAGTTCAAATCCTGGGCTCTCCCGTCACTGACATCGCTTTCGAGTGAGGAAACTGACGTTAACCTTAGCTATTTTAGATTTTTAGAAGGAGCTGATGTGCAAGATGGGGCTAATATTTTTATACATGAAATGACATGAAAACATCTCAGAGTTTGACCGATGCCCGGGAAGGAAAATCAAACGTTTTAATTACTGCAGTGAAAATGAGCCAGATGAGAACATTCTGAAAGAGCTTGATTAAGATCATTGAAGATCATAGACGGTATTAAGTTCGGTATTCAATTTTGCTCTCGATTAAGCTACTCAAAGAAAAAAATAAGAAAACCAAGGTCATATCCATGCATTGAGTAATAGACATCCGTTTTTTAATAAAAACTTAGTGGTATTAATACTATAAAAAAATGTATTTAAATAGTATTAACATCACTTTAATTACTTTAATAAGAGACAAGTCCACTTTGAAATTTTCAGTATAAGATCAACTTTGATAAATAACATGGTGTTTTTTTTTTTTTACTTATTAGATCACTATCTAAAAGAAGTCATACATGACGAAGCTTCGAAATGTCAATTTTCTTTACTACAAAATTATATAATGCGATTCTGCAAATATTCCTATATAGACCTTGAACCTGCCACTTGAAGAACGCTAGAGAGAGAGAGAAAGAGTGAGAGGGAGTCTGAATTGTTATGCGGACGATTTAAAATTCTCTTTCACTTTTGATTTCAAAATTTAATTAAATGTTTCTGTGCAAGATATTTTTGTTATATTGTGCAAAACACATGGCGCCTCTCTCTTGTTATTCGAAAATTTTCTCGTGACAATACTAAAGATAATTCCATCTATGAGCATGTGAATGAGCTGGAGTTTACTAAAAAAGAAAGAACTGGAGGCAGTTACACAGGTAATCTGATAGAAGCTGATTTCTAGGTGATTAGCTATAGTCATCTAGCGATAAATTCATTGTAGTGCTAACGAAGCTGACGAGAAAGTCCGAGGTCTCAAGGTTCATACAGTAACGTCTAGTTACAGTTTTCTTTGACTTTTCTTAACAAGAAGGACCTAACCGAACTCTTTATGTTGTCGTTAAAAAATTCTGGTTCTGATTTATAAAGAAAAAGTTAAATATCGCTATCAATTAATGAGACAGAGAGCAAGCCAGAGAGTCAGACAGACAAAGAGTAAGACAGGGAGACAAACGGACATTGAGTTAGACAGTGAGTCAGTACAAACGTAGAGTAAGAGAAATATAGAGAGATAAAATTAGAGAGAGATATGTTTAGTTCAATACATATCAACTGTCAATGACTTTCATAATGCTACTGCTGCAAGAACAACAATAACAACAATAGCTAGAGTGCTACTGTCATTAATTAATGACAATATCGAGCACTATTGAACAAAATCCAAGACGTCAAAGCAGAAAGTAACAGTCGCAAGGAACTTCAAGGCACAGAATTGCAAGCTATCGATGAATCAATAACTAAAGTTTTAAATATTACAACTATACAAATCTGTGATATCTGTGATAAATCCGTTACATTGCCACTTTCAAGTCTACTTGGTTCGCGTTTCGAGTCACTGGATCAACTCACCTGTGTTCCTATTAATGCATTTTTATTTATTTTAATTTATCTAAATGATTCTATCATTACACGCAATATAGCTATACAAATTGCACACAATACAGAAATTCATATCAAATGAAAAAGGATACAAAGATCCGAAAACTCTAACCTGTGCCCTAGTAAAATACTAAAATTCGGTACTAACATAGAAATAAAATACTAAGAAACTAATATAGATATCAAACAGAAAATATGTTGAATTCAGCTGTAGCCTCTAGCTCTTTCAAAAGAACAATACTTCTTCCATTCGCAGAGTATTTTTCCACCTAATCACGGCAGACAGACGTATATATTAATTATTAAGCGTGATGTATTCAAATGGACTTCCTATCCTAAAACAATCTCAGCTTATCCGACAAATCACTCACTCCTGGAACAGCCTTAAGATAAAACTCACCACCGGGATATATGTAATGCTCTGTAGGATGATTGGGCTAAAGCTCAAATTTCGAGATATTTAAAAATCCGCAGCATTGTTCGTCGTGGAAGTACATATAAATAATATCAAAACGTTAATATCAATTATTAATATCAAAGATCTATTTATTTTTTAAGTGTTGGTGAATGTTTGTGTTGCAGAGAATTGTTGCTGCTAAAGTATTCAATTCATTCGGAAGCCTCTGTAGAGTAGGCTCTATACGAAACAGTATTTTTTAAACATAATAACGCTGTCATAGCGACATTAGAAACGTTTTGCTATGAAAGTGAAAATTCCAAATTTATGAATTTTCCTCAATTTGAAATTCTCATAACACAGTACATAACTACAGATAATGGCTAATGATATGACATTGCTAAAGAATCTATAACCTCATTGGTGGATAGAATGAATGACTTTAACATTTTATTTCAATATGAAGCAAAAGCCTGTGGAAGGCATCATGTTTTGTCATAGCAATGGTGTCACGATGACGCAGGCTCCTCAAGCACTTGAAGTGCTTGTTGATCTATTTCAATGAGTTTAGAGGGCAATATGTAATGGATATAAACCAGTTCAAGTTTGAAACCCGAAACTCTACTCATTTTAGAACAAGTATCTTTTTGTTGCTAATGACTGTATTGATACGGGATTTGAGACGCATCAAAAGTATCAAATGAATGCTTCACGAAAACCTAAATTCCTGGTTGATATGATCTTCAAATTTATTT
This sequence comes from Enchytraeus crypticus, assembly GCA_905160935.1. Lineage (NCBI taxonomy): Eukaryota > Metazoa > Annelida > Clitellata > Enchytraeida > Enchytraeidae > Enchytraeus > Enchytraeus crypticus. Next base: position 1,932,219 of record CAJHZI010000478.1, on the reverse strand, counting down.
TAATTTAATTAGTCGAAAAACAAATTATAGACTTCCTTGGCAAACGTTTTTATAGCTTTTCATATTCTCTCATTATACTTCCTCTTCTCTCTTAAAGTGTTTCATAGGTTCCAACCAAATGTGGCCTATTAATAGAAAAAAGTGGCTTTGTGATAACAAACTGATATTGTATATTATGTTAATTTTTAGAAGAAATTTTATTATTCCATGTAATATATATATATATATATATATATATATATATATATATATATACATAATATACATGTATATATATATAGGATGTATATACATATATAAATGTATATATATATATATATGTATATATGTATATATATATACAGTATATAGATACTGTATATATGTAGCTTTTGAATTATATATATATATATATAAAGGTTTAACGTCTGCTTCCTCATACACGATGATGTCAGGGATTGAGAAACTTCTCAATCCAACAAAATCTCGTAGAAGCTTGGCAATCTCTCATCATTTTGAAGTAGTTGGTGTACGTGATGGTGCATAGTCGTGCGTAATATCGTTACACTTATCCCAACTGATGAGTGCGGAAAGTTGAGGATTAGTGAAATCGTCTTGGATCAGGTGTAAATCGCAATGAATAAGTGGGTTGCAACTTGCAGGATAATGCCGAAGTGTGCTTCCTTTATCTTTTGTAACACTTAAATAAACTAAACATTTCCCATATTTTTGACTTAATATAACATTCACATTTATTAAACGAACCGTTATAAATAATATGTTTAAAGTGAATGATTTAAAAATTAATATATTTAGTTGCATCATGAAAAAGGCATTTTATCATATCATAGCTGAATATTACGTATAATATAATTTTATGAAAAGGTGGGTTGCTGAAAAGGCTATGTATTATAAGGAAGAATGCATGAGAAGAATGAGGGGTAGGAGTAAACCACATACACACACCCACACACATACACACACCCATACAGGGTATTTGATGGTTTGAAACTTCTTATGAGGAGATGATGACGGTGGCTGAGGATAGAATTGGTTTGAAGAGTTATATGCAATGGACCTGCCGATGGGTATTGCACTACGAGTGAGAGAAAGAGAATCACTCTACTTAATTTATATTCCATATATGTAACCTTGACTGAAGCTCTCTTCTCAAAATAGTGACTGTTGTTGGTAGAACAAGATTGCAATTAAGAATAATGAAGTCTGCTAATAGATTCGGTAAACTGATTTCTATTACTGGAAAGGAGAAACAAACTTGAAACATGATCCGGCAAACCCGGTAGCTCTGTTTGTGAGTTTCATTAGTCTATCGGTAAGTAAAAGCGACTTTGATTAGACGATACGGATAAGGAACAAGAACAGGGAATATTGGGCTCAGTGCTATGGACTCAAGCAAGCTATTTAAAGCTGGTCCACATTTCTCTAATCTCCGTAATTTGTTTACACGTTTTCGTTACATTCTCGGCTTGTGTAACATACAATAAAAACAGCGTAAACTCTGTTATCCTAAGTTGCTGTGCTACTAGCTAATTAGCTCTTTATTGTTTCAGAAGCAGTGACATAGCCAGTACACACTGCATACACAAGCCTAATTGTGTCGGCCAGTCTAAATTAGCTGGGTGTTAAATCGCATATCATTGGCTTGTTGTTTTAGACAGAATAAAACGCGTACTCTTAACCAAATTGTAATTTCAAACTTCACGCTTCATAAACCGTGTCAATCCAGTATAATGAAACTCAATGCAAGATTTAATTCTAGCTTTGAAATTTAAGTCTTGATTAATAACGCAGGATTACATTTCACTGAAATTATGCAACGTTGTTTACTCTGCATCAAACTGTTAATGCATTTGACGATATTGCTTACCAGAACACGAATTATCCACACAGTTTAACTGAACAAGTGGCACTGGGGCGGGGAGGATAAGTTACAGCAACCTTACTAAGACTAATCCATTCTTGTCATTTCCACGAGAGTTGATTTCCAGCTCTTTGCATTCAAAGCAAAAGAGTTTTCTCAAATCATAAAACTAATAATATGGTTTAACGTCCGTTTCCTCATTCAAGGATGATGTCAGGGACGTCCCCGAAGCACACGTCACTACAGATCAATTCACCCAATTCGCCACATATAATTATGTTTCTTAATAAAAACTAGTTTGATAATTAATTAATTAATTTAAATTTTACACCTAATATGTATTAATAAATTAAATTAAATTAATTTAATTATTTCAATAATTAAATGATTTAATTAACATTACAATGATTTAAATACATTTTTTGATAAAAGTTGTTAGAGTAATGAAATTTTTTCTCTATGTTGAGAGCTAGACCTTGTCATGACGTTCTCAATTATTTATTATAGAATTTGCGCCGAGAAAAGACTATATTCGAGATGCAATTAGCAAAAATGATGGAAAAGTTTTTATCTGAAGACTCTCAAAACACAAACAGGACACAGTCGTGTTTCAGTGAACAAGTATATCCACGACGAAATATCCACGTTCTTGAAAGCCTTGTAGAATGTGGAGTAAAATGGAGAAAATGTTAATAAGAATAATTAGAACGGAGAGCGTGTGGCAAATACAAGTAAAACACAAAGCACAAGTGTTGAGCAAATACTCGTAAATGGTATATTAGTTTTTTTAGTTGCGCTGACCTATTTGTCGTTCCAATCCGTTGTCTGTTCGTCGTCAACAAGAATAAAACAAAAGTCAACGTTCTAAAAGTTAGCAATCTTCTAACAAGCTCAATATAGGAAGAAGGGGAAAAGTATATAAAAAATAATAATGGCAATAATAATAATTATTGTTGTTAATATTGTTCAGCAATTTAGCAAAATCTTCAGCAATTCTTTTAAGCCGAAAAAATAGCTAGATTTATTCAGTTTTTCTGAATAAATCAGAGGCTTAGATTTAACATTTACAATTAAGTCTGAGTATGTATTACTTTTTACGGGTACTGAGTGCTTACTGAGTACGTGCGCAACATTACTAAGTAGGTTTTACAGATACATCATCGTACGTGTCTCTACTGGTCACGAAATTGAATTTTTAAATATACCGGTGTGAAAGTGCGTCAGGTAACGTCATGAAATTATAAATGTATTTCACTGGTATTAGAGAATCAATTCCCGGTAGAGCTGATCAGAGAGTGAAATCTTGGACATTCACAGGACTAATAAAATAGATAATTTACTAAACTGCCATTGAGAAGTGGTACTAATGGAGATAGATATCAATGAAGATGATTATTTGACTATATTGTGTGTTTAATTTTATTTTGTAATTTAAGTTCCATGGTTTGCTGCGGCAACTGACTGTTCCAGAACAATGTTAACTATTACTGGTTGAGACGAGACTCGCTGAAGCACTTAACGGGATGGCAGAGAGATATAGGGTCATGATCTGAAGAGTGAGGAGGGGGTATGAGTGTGTAGTGCTGGAGAGAGAAGGGGAGAGAGATAGAGAGGGAGGGAGAGAGGAGAGAGTGAGAAAGAAAGGGATAGAGAGGGATGGAGAGAAATAAGATGAGACGAAGAGAGAATGGATAGAGAGGGAGGAAGAGGAAGAGAGAGAGAGAGAGAGAGAGAGAGAGTGAAAGAGAGGAGATAGAGGAGAGAGGAATGAAGAGAATGGAGAGGTAGAGAAAAAATGCCGATAGAGAGAGGAGAGGAAGGGAGAGAGGGAGACAGAGAGTGAGAGGAGTGGTAGTGAGTGAGGAGAGATGAAAGAAGAGAGGGTGAGAGAGATAAGGAGAGAGAGGGAGAGAGAGGGAGCGAAAGATTAAGAGATAGAGAGAGGGAGAGAGAGGAAGCGAAGGAGTGAGATATAGAGAGGGAGAGAGAGCAAGCGAAGGAATAAGATAGAGAGAGAGGGAAAGAGAGGGGAAGTGTATGAGAGGGGAAAGCGCTGGGTCGACAATCAGGACCCGGACGTCCAGTAATGGACTTTAGGGAACAATAGATGGATAGATAGATGCTAGTCTGCTAAGGATATATCAATCCTCTACCGGATCAACTTCGACCTAGAAATTCACGTAGCATCAGCATGTCAGGAGACTATACGTAAATGTTTTTTAAGTTGCAGAATATATCATAAATTTTATCGTAATTAGATCTAAATCAATCGAAGTTTTAGTCTATGTATTAGTTTAAGTATTAGTCTTAAATCAGAATTAAATGTTATTTCTAACTTTGTAAAGAAAGATAAATTGCAGACGACCACAATAGCACTGGGTTTCTTGAGAACGTCAGAGCCATTAGTGAGATCTCTAACTTACAAATTAATTTCTATACTGCTTTGAAAATGATGTAACATTTTTGTAAAAGAAATACTTTTTATGTAACACTTAAGTATTTGAATTTCTAAGCATTTAGGGCCTACCACGCAGTATTTGCATATATCATGCTAAGTGCGTTTTATTTATTAACCAGACGTCTTGGATATTTATAATATTTTAGTGACACAAGAGGCATATGCAGAGACCGAAATTAGGAATGTTAGATTATTTAAAGACCCACTCATAAGTGAACATGAGGAGAAAAGTGGAAGACAGAGAAGAGTGGAGGCGTTATTTACCGATGGACATGCTAGTAGGCAGTGGACTAAGAGAGAAAGAGAGAGAGAAAGAAAGTAGCACACGACTTCCTACAGTCACAGGTTCAAGTGCTAGCCGGGATCCAATCTGTAGGCTTATGGTTTAACAAAGTTATTCTATCATTTTGGTGAAAGAAGATCATATATTATATATATATATACATATATATATATATATATATATATATATATATATATACATATATATATATATATATATGTATATATATATATGTATATATATATAATATATATATATATGTATATATATATAATATATATATATATATATATACAGACTGGGGGGCAAAAAAAATAATCCCCTAGTGAAATCTCTATAACTTCAAGAAAACTCAAAATATCGTTACTAAATTTTCGGAGCTTCTAGGGGAGAAATGTCTGCGTATAACCTGCAAATTTGGTGAAAATATTTTCAGTAGTTACAAAATTACAGAATTTCTACGAAAAAATTGCAAAATCAATTTTAACAAGGCTTTTTTAAATGTCAGTCGTTCCTTTTAAAGAAAAGGCTATCCTGAAAAGGGCTGCTAACTTAAGTGGTGTAGTATGAGCCTATACTACCTTGTTAGCTGCTCCAATAAAAGATGCTTAAAAGTCTTTCTTCTGTTAAAATTATTTCTAAATTTTGAAGACAATTTCCGGTCCTTTTGTTTAAATAAGCCTTTTTAAAATTGATTTTAACACATTTTCCGGAGAAACGCTGTAATTTTGTTACTTCTGAAAATATTTTCATCCAAATGTTCAGGATATGTGTTGAAATTTATTTTCTTTAGTAGCTCCGAAAATTTTGTAAACCTATTTTGAGTTTTGTCGAAGTTATTAAGCCTTTTGATAAAATTAGCTTTGTTAAAATAGATCTTTTTACTTTTTACTATTTTTTCATAAAAAAGCTATGATTTTGTTATTGCTCACTAGATTTTCATCATATTTGCAAGTTAGATGCAGAAATTCCTCCTCTAGAAGCTTCAAAACTTTTGTACAAATATTTTGAGTATTGTGGAAGTTATTGAGATTTCGCTAGGGGATTAATATTTTTTGCCCCAGTCTGTATATATATATATATATATATATATATATATATATATATATATATATATATATATATATATATATAAGATACATATCAACACCAGTCACTTTCGGACACTTGTATTTCAAGTAGTAAATTACTCTTATAGGGAGTGTATTCTATTTTTAGAGAGCTGAATGTGGTGCGTTGAGACATCGAGATTGGCTGTTTCATCTTGTCGAGCGTGTAATCTGATTATTGAATCAATAGGCACCATTGTAATATCTCTCACTCGAGGCGTCAGCAAAGTTGCAGTGATTGAAAATATCTCTTACAAGCTGCATTGCGAAGAAATTCAGATCAATTCAGCATCAGCATCATCATCTTGCCTTGAATCCCAGTTTAACTAGGATCGGGATACGAAAATAGACAGTCTCAAATGATCTCTGTCCTACATTATATTATCCATCAGTCAATCCCCAATTTGAGACTTTTCCCTTCGTTTAATTCGTAGAAATTGAGATCAATTAAGTAATATAAATTAATTGATTGATTTATTTAAAATAGCTTAGCTACTCGTCGTCAATAGACTATCAAACATGATACCGATTAGGAAATTTAATCAGTATTATTTTCTATAATTGATTTAGAATATTTAAATCAATAAAGCCATCGTGAACTTAAAACTTTGCTTGTGTGCTCTTTTCAAACTAATTAATGTGAATGATTCTGACTAGATCTTGTAATTATAGAATTAGCCTTAGAATTAGCATTAGCCTTTACTAAGAACTCAAGAATCTAATTACTTTACAGCCCTATTCATTTTTTTCTTTTTTTCTCATATGAACTCTCCTATTCAACCATTGCACAGGAATTGAGACCAACACGTAAACCTCCATTCCACTAGTACCACTCTTTGGACTGATTTCCCTGATTTGCTTTGCACCGTTCTTGGACCAGTTCGCTCATCGGATTGGAATTTGGTAAAATATTATGTTCCATTTTGTCATGGACGACAGTAGTACTCTAATTAAGTTGTTGTTGTTGGGCGTAAAACTGAACGATTACCGAACTTATTCATTAAAGCATCTTACACCAAGTTTTTAATTAAAAATGATTAATTGTTAATTAATTATTATTAATCAGTGACTTGATTAAAGACAAGGGATAATATAAGGGATGGAAAGAAGAACTAGATCGGTCATGTCCTGAGAGAGCATGGTTTACTACAGGAGGTGATAGAAGGTAGAAGGAAGGAAGAAAGAGTTTTTAATATGCTGGATGATTTGACAATTAATTCGTAATTCGATCTGAAGAGAGCAGCATAGGATAAAAATATATGGAAGAGTTTGAAGTGACGGACCTGCCAATAAATAGGCAATGCACGAACTAAGAGAGAGAGAGAGAGAGAGATAGAGAGAGAGAGAAATTGTAATAAATTCAACTTGCTAAATGCATGTGAGTGGAAGAGAGAGAGGGAGAGAGTGAGTGAGAGAGAGGGAGTGGGAAGAGATAGAGAGAGAGAGAGAGAGAGAGAGAGCGGAAGGGAGAGAGAGAGACAGAGAGAACAAGATAGACAGAGGCTGGGGATAAGTGCGATTGCGTTTTTCTTTTTCTTTTTTTCTGTTCAGTTGCATTTATATTTAGTTTATCATTCAACATTTTAAAGAAACATTGATTGTAACAGATAAAGCATTGTCTAGCCATATTCACATTTAAAACATGTAGTATCACTTGATAACTAATCATAAACCATTTAAAAATGATAATCTTCGTATTTTTGTAAAGATCTTTTTCAAGTGTCGTGCCTGTTCCATGCTTGGGGTCCAGGTAATATTTTAAGCTTTATTTGCGTGAAAAACATTAAAACTTAATTTGCTGTTCATTAACAGCAAATGAGAGTGACTTATTTATTTAGTTTTATCATTGAATCAATTTAATATCTGAAAGGAAGTAAATATCAGGAAAGCCAAGCAAATTAAGAAAAATGTTGAATAAATATGAGGAAAATAAATATAAAGTTTGAAGGAATTGATCAACAAGGAAGAAAATTGGCGTAATGGCCTAAAATCCAAATTCTCACGAAATCATACATGTTTTTGCTTTAAAATTTCATTGTAAAATCCCACAGCTACTCTTAAATTCCTGATTTATGTAACTCCTTCCACAAGTGAGTATCCCTTCCAATCAATATAATATCCAAGATGTAATGCGATAAGAATAATATTAGATACAATCTACAGGAACTGTACTACCCTGGCTCCCAGTCTAAAACGACTGAAGGTTCTCGAAATAAAGGTGTAAAATGAAAGTCCTTCTGTCTTACTCCTTTATCTCTCAAGTGCGAGAAGTGACGTACTTCCGGAAATCGGATTTGCTGGAGCTCAGCTTAAAAGAAAGTCTATAAAATTTGGATTTTATTATTTTCTATTGTTAAAGATTTATTAAACAAGAACGTCGTTGCTGGAGTAACGAATCATAATTAAACCCTGGAGCAACAGTAATTTAGCAAAGAAAATATTGTGAAATTTTATTAATTTTTCAATAATTTAGTTTCCTTGAAAGGTTATGACAATGTAAGTGTAAATACTTTCCGATGTTGTGTTCGGAACACTGAAGAATAGACCAACCGTAAACTGAACGTGACAAAAGAGGCGATTAGCAAGAACTGAGAACGTCGCTGCTGGAGTAACGAAGAACTGAGGAAGGAAAGGTTCCGCAGTTCTCACTGAGATATTTCAGAAGCCATAATATTCCCACGTTAATATTGAGACAAATTAAGATTTGGATATGGTAAATTGATATGTGAATATGGTGAAGCCTTTTGTGAAGGGATTAACGCTTTAGTCGGTAAGGTGCTCACTATGGAGCGTGAAAAGCAATAGGTGAGTATACATTTGTACCTTGGGCCTGCCACTATAGAGGTAGACTATAAATAATATTATAATAACACCACGGTAGCATATATTTTCAATGTGAATTTGGATAATCCATAAAATAAATTATCAAACGTAGCCTATAATAAATTTGACTATACACGTATGTATCTACTGTATAAATTATAGAAAATTAGAAATATTCCTAACATCGAATTTAATAATGACGTAAAACATTAAATGAGAGGACATTTAGGGAATCCGTTAATTTTAAAGGAGAAAGTTCCATGAATAAAAGTTAGAGACATCTGATTTGTATACGTAACTAGTTATTAAAAAGTTGTCGAATTCATTCATTTAAATACAATTTATAATTTTTCTGTTAGATGTTTACACTGCATATATGTACGCTTAAATAATTTTATATTTCAATGTGCGTGCATAGGCTTAAACGGTGTTCAAAAAATTTTTTCTGAAATTACCTCTACTAAATTTTACTTGTGACTAAATTTTTGAGTCTATTTTTGTCCTGTCGATTAGTTTTATTTGAGTGTAATTTAAATTAGCGGAAATTTCTTTAAATACTTTAAAAACGTGTTCAGACTAACGATATCCCATGCTGGTTATTATTCGGCATTTCCCTGAAATATCATTATCGACATAGACTTAAAGAATGTTTGCATTTGAGGTTAAGTATTATCGTATCTAATGACATCATTATAAGCTAATTACAGCGTAAAAAACCAGTCTTCTCCATTTTAAGAACCTTTACGAAGACGTTTTCATTTACTAAAAGATCAAAAGTTACGGTGATCATGTTACTGTCAGGCATCATGTCTGTCCACCAATGGTCTGTCTCTACCTGTTTAGTGTCCTACAACAAATGACAGGTCCAAGTGATATACTGTAGTCCAAATCAATGTCAGATTTTCAGTATCTATAGAGCACTCCATCGACCAACTGGTTAAAGTGTTCTTGCATGAAGGATGCGACGTCACGAAACCTTAGAATGCCTTTAGAAATGCCTATAGAATTTTGCATCAAATTGCCTATTAAAAGTAATCTATTGTTTGCAGTGCTTTGCACTAAATATCAATTGTTCACAATTACAACAACTGTACTAAGCAGCATTAATGAAAACTTTTAAATAGTACAGTAAATGCTAAGCTAAATTTAACTGAAAATTTATGTACGTATTTGTGACATTTACGGTCGAGCTACTGACTTAAACAGTGAACAATGAACAATATCAGGAATAATATTTGCTCTTGCACTACATTTTTCTTTCAAAATGTTGATTCGATTTGCCATAAACTCTGTATGAACTAGACACGGGTCCCATAAACGGTGGCTGTAAATGATTTTTATTGCAACATTTAGAACATGTCCATTGTCTAAGATATGGTAACAGCTTTCGAGACATTGTAAACCTTTGAACAAAGATGCCGGTTCCAACACCATATTTAGACAAAAATTGAAATTTAATGTATAATATGTCATCCATTACGGTTTGCTTCAACCACTGATTTTGCTTAAATTTGATTTGTGTAGCCTATATAAGTTAAAGAATAGGCCTAACACAAGACAATAATACAACTTATTTAAATAGTGGCATCCACAATTTTAGCTAATTTTTCTCTCGAAATAATATAAGTATTTATAAACTAAGAGACAAGTAGTATACTGTTGAAAACTACCATATATTACTGAATAATAATATATAATAATATGAATAATAATAATAATAGACTTAATAGAATAGAAGTTAGAGCTAATGATTCGATGTATTACCCAAAAGCTCAAAAATTTAGTTAAAACATTGAGTCTTAACCCGCCATTAAAAATAGTCATATACTTACACGCTACTGCTTCCATAAACAAACAGCACCAAAATTTATATAATTGTGATGCAAAGTTAGTTCCCTAATTTTAAATGTCCATTCATACTCATTTTACAACGGCAAATCCCACCCTGATGTGTGAGACATTATAGCTTCACACGAGAATTCATTTAGGACTGTGGATGTAATTTCCAGTTATTGCACGGATCGCTCTATAGAGTCCTGGGTATCCGAGCAGGACTGCTATGCGCTAATAGGATTTCGCAGACGGCAAAACTGGATGATCTATACAATAATTAGCATCGTAACGTCCTTTATTCTACTTGTGGTTCGTAAACTACCAGCGTGAGACAGCCCATTTGAAGAGCACCGCATTAATTATCGTAAAAAAGACAAAAATATCAATTTCTTACAATTGAGACAATTACTCATAATTGAGTTGAGTCCGTTTTGGTAAATATTTTGATGCGTTTGGTTTCTGATCTTTTTGAGTTGACGAGGGGTTCAATTGCTCGATTCCAAGGTGACTTTTCAGAAGGTGTTAGTTTTCCATTGGAATTCATACATTTGTGTGTTTCTTTGGTAATTTCCAACGTTTTTTATTCGATCTACATCAATCATTGTAGTTCGACGCGAAAGCTAACTTATATATTGTCGTCATCAATAAGTGCATGGCAGATTTTAAAATCAAAATTGTACTTATAGGCTTCAGTCAGTGTCTATGTGGTTAAGATATTTGACAGCGGATCTGTTTGTGCGGGGTTCAAATACTGGGCTCGCTCGACACTGACAAAGCTTTCGAGTGATGTCAACATTATCTTTCTTCTTATTCGAATTTGAATCAATACGTTCTTATTTTATTTTACCTGCGAACAGACAACTAGAAGCAGAGATTAATTTTAGAATTGTTACTACTCCTGCGCCATTTTACGAGACCACTCTAGCTTCAATGAAGTCTGTGAAGTGGGTTGTTCCATGAAATCTACGCAATTACTTTACTCTTCAGAAAGTTAATGGTAGAACTGTTGTTTAAATGCTTTCAAAACTTATTTTTAAAGAAATCTTTCGAAATCATGATTTAACTCTACTGACCTACTAATTATTGACCATATATGCATTTATGGTTACACTGATGATAATAATAATTAGCTTTGAAATTAATTCATAACTAATACGCGCTATTAAGATTATTAATATTAAAAATAGAAATAAGTTCAACTACTGTTTCCCCACCTCGCCAGTTAATATAATGGGATGTTTGGAATCCCTGACCCTTTTGTATTTTTAGGCAAGCATGAACTCCAACACCAGTGGGTATTGCATATATCAAAGTTAACCTCAACTCATCCGACTTACTCGCTTATTGTCGACCTGTTCCAGTTGAAAGACATCAGAAGAGAGAGAGTTGGGTGAATTTATCAAACCAATATTTTAATCTTTGGAATAGTCGAACAAATATGTAAGTAGTTATCGCTTAGTTATCTATAAGTAGTTATCGCTTAGTTATCTATAAGAAGTTATCGCTTAGTTATCTTTAACTAGTTATCGCTTAGTTATCTATAAGTAGTTATCATATTTGTGAGTTTTTCAAACGATAATTTGGAAAATCAATATTTTAGATTTCTGATATTGTTATTAATTTTTGGGTTTTATTTTTATTTTTTTACCCCGGATGTAAAGAACCCGAGGTTTGATAAACACGATTCGAGCAATACGTGATGAATCGCCGCCCGGCTAACTGGAGGCCGGGCGGACTCGAGCCGGGCTTATTATTATTACTATTTTTTAAATTTTGTATTTATTGTTATTAATATTATTATCATTATTATTATTTATGGTTTATTCGATGCTTAAAGTAGTGTAATGAAATCATCGGCGCTGATTATTTTTCTATCCTTGATAAGTCGAAAGAAACACAAACCGTCAATTGGACTAAGAAAAAAAATGTTAAGAACCATTACCACAAATTCAATTTAGATAGAAAAAAGTCAAGTATGTAAATTCTCTACTCCTTACTCGAGATGTGGAAGAAACTTTTTATACCGAGTGGACTTAACATATAGGAATCGGAGATATGGTTGCCGCTCTAGGTAAACTTGAGCGACAAATAATGAATAGAGTGGCACGAAAATCGTGCCTATGAATGGATGGTTGAATGAAGTAACTGAAAGCCAGCGGAAGCAAATTACATTGATTGGCGTTGGTCATGGTTTACACATTTACTAGATTCAGTTCTGTGAGATTTCTTCATTGTGTACTAATTCACTAGTTGGTGAAATGATAATTAGAACACTATAAGTGGTATTGGATTTGTGCACATTATTCAATATCTTTAAATGAAATATTCCAGCTAAGGCAGCAATTGCTGAAGTTTATCATTTAAAAACTAGACCAAGAAACTCTGAAGCGATCTACACTTTCGAAAACGAAGGAACCACGGTTTCTATACTGATTCAGAATCGAGTTAATTGATTCATGATGAACACTATTACCCTGCCGGGAGGAAGATTATTTATCAGAAAGCACAACAATAAATAAAAAATAAAAAATAACTATCTTTACAAATCTATTGTTAACTTTTTTACTAACTGAAACAATCGCTCTCTCTCTCGCTCTCTCTGTCTCTCTGTCTCTCTGACTTTTGGCTGATCCATGGCATACAACGCCTCCACACATTTATATCCTCTGTTTTTCTCTTCCTAACAACTTTCGAATAAGCTGTCAACTCATCCAGCATCCCCAGTCTCGTTCTTTCTATAGCCTCCATTTCTTCAATTTGTTCTTCAATTGCATATTTGGTCAACCACCCCCACTCAAAACATGACCCATCCAGTTCTTTCTTCTACTCAATATGATATTTATTAATTGCCTATCAAATTTAAACTAAATTTTATTAAATATTTTTGCTAATGCAGTCGGAGCTTCGAAATAAAACTGAACATAATAAGTACTCCTGTTTATTTCTGATTCAATGCTTTGGACAGCTTCGTATGAGCGAAAATATTCCAGCAGGACTGTAAAGAAGCGCTTTATTCCATCGTTGGAGTAATCCGATTGGTGTTCGCAGAAAGACCGAGGGCACTAAAACAACGAAGCTCCTGCAGTATGAGGCTGGAAGAGTTTATAACAGCATTATGGAAGTTTATTGCTGCTTTATGCGATTCCAATCTTGACAATCCCACTTCGGTGACAACGCTAGAATATGTAATTATACACAACCAGAAGGTCGTATTAATTTTATGACAAAACCAAGCATCATATATTTAGCGCTGCCCCAATTTAAAACCTCTCGTTTCTTATTCCGTTTCTCTCAATGTACGAATACTGTACGAAGACTGTACGAATACTGATGGCTAAGTCAGAATAGAGCTACTTAAGCAGTTCGTTAGTTTTATTTTAGAATCATTGTTCTAAATTTGTTCAATTACACTAGAAGCAATTTGAAATATTTAGATTATTTTATCAAAAAAGTGAAAGAATTGAATTTGAAGGATATGTATTGTTAGTACGAGAATAAATTTAGAAATCTACTAATTCGTCTAATTGGCCAAGTCAATTGTCTAAATCTGAGTTAGTAAATTTAATGTAATAGAAATATATACATCATATTTGAAAGTTATAAATTCAATCTATATTACATGTAAACTAATAATGTCAAGTCTAAGCTAAAAAAGCTACGTTTTTAAATCTTCTAAATTAGTTTTCATGCGAATTGGTAACGATAAGTTACACTTATCATGTGGTGTCCACTATGGTTTAGGTCTTTTGTAGAAGCTATACATGTATAGGGTAAGGTTTCTTAAATTGGAAAATTCTTATAGCTGTATGGGGCCTAATTATAAAAAGAAAGGCAAACAATTGTCAAGTAAATTAAACATTTTTATATTAATTCACATTGCTCAACGTTTAACATTAATAGACCCATCTGAGCTGAGGACTTTACACCCTTACGCCTGCAGATTGATGACTAAATATTACCGAGAAATCCCCTCTGAAGGTTTCATTGTCTAAAAGGCCTTTCAAATCTTTACAGGCAAGGCATCATTAGTCAAGTTTTTCTTGTTGCGGCTTCGTTAGGGGATCTTTATTGCAGTCTAGAGCTTTTTCAACGTCGTTACTGCAATTCCCAGAGATCTTGTAGCTCTTCAGGACAAAGCCTCAACCAATCAAGCTGTCTGAATACATAAAGCCTGTTCAACGTTCCAGCAACTAACGAGGAATTCGCTCCAGTCAAAGAGACTGAGTTTTGTCTAATGTGGACCGGATGTTTATTTTAACTTACTGCCCAATTTCCCCAAACTGTTAGGATTATATTGCGTTATGGCTTAGATTTTGCCAATATCTATATCCTTTGGGCACAAGAATGAATACGGAGTATAATTAATTAATATTTAAATATAACATTAATTTTTAAATATCATTATATAACTTTTATAAATAAACTTTTATTATTAACAAATATGATGGTATTAATATTTAAAAGCATTGTTTTTTTTTTTTTTTTTAGTAAACACTCTTACGTTAATGATATTAAAATATTGCTAATTACACAGGTCAACAAAATGAAACTTTTTTCTCATCAGAGATTAAAATATACTTTTCTAGAGTACTTTTGGACGCTGATTACAAATCTGTAACTAGAATTTTTCCAGCACGTATAGTTTTTGAGTTATTACCGATTCAACTTTAACAATACTAAGCTTAGAATAAAGGCATAAGCTTGTAGTTCATTTTCTTACAACACCTTTCAGTCAAATCAAATAAAAATATACGAAACTGATCTCATTTGTCACTCACCACATCTTCTATTGTCATTTAGTGAATAGTACTTAATTATAACCGTTGTGAGTACGATTTTCTCTTGTGCGATTGGTTTGGATTATCTCGGTGCAACATCCAGCAGTAGTCTGCCATCATACTCTCTTTCCAGAAGTCTTGA
Source organism: Enchytraeus crypticus (assembly GCA_905160935.1). NCBI lineage: Eukaryota > Metazoa > Annelida > Clitellata > Enchytraeida > Enchytraeidae > Enchytraeus > Enchytraeus crypticus. The sequence goes on along the minus strand of CAJHZI010000478.1, from coordinate 1,916,932 downwards.
TAACGATTTTTCATGCCTTAATATCTTGGTGCAACCGCTCACCCTGTTCAGCACTGACTGCATCAAGGTTTTTCCAAGGTTTTCTTGGAAGAAATCTAGGTGTGAATGCAAAAAATGAATCTTCAAAGGCATTCTACAACCAATCCATTTGTAAGCAACTAGAAATTTCTGTATTCCGGAGATTTATTGTTTCCTAAGAAGTTTTCACAAATCCATCTGAAGGCTTGCAATGGTGTTTGTTCTGAGGTATTGAGACTTCTAACGAAGTTGTCATCTCTCAAAATCTCCCTAATCTGAGGTCCTACAAAGATACCCTCCTTCAGTTTGGCGGAACTAACTCTAGGGAATTTCTCAACCAGACATTGATATTCTCTGGAATTTGACTTTCCCATCGCTTTCACGAAGTTTTTCATTAACCCAAATTTGATATGGAGAGGTGGAATGAAAATCTTGTTGAAATCAACTAACGGCTTTCCTTTGACACTTTCTTTTCCTGGCTCGTATGAGATTCGGAGCGGCCACTCGTGTGTGGTAGGGATCATCAGTAGCGCGGCTGTCCCACAGGCACGCAATTACGTTGACGCTACAAACATAGCAGTCCGCATGATGATCTCTTTGCTCTCTCCATACCACAGGTACATCGAAAGGCATGGAAGGCTTCCTTTTGTTTATCCAGTCGCGTAAACCATTTGAACAAGCAGTGCATATGATATGTGGCGCCCAAACCTTATCTTGGTCTCCAAGTGGACAGCCCAAGTACGCTCCGTAAAGTTTTCGAATATCCTTCGTAATAGTTCTCTTTTGCGACTTCGGAGTGAGTGAACCATACACAGAGCAAAATGTATCCGGATGGTTTCTACATTCTCGAGGCATATTGATTGATTTTACTTATGAATTTAAATTCAAGATGGTTGTTAATTTACATAATGACGTCACGTGGAAATTCCTAATTCCAAAGACTCTGAAGAAAAAAGTTATTCGAGATCCGTAGAAGTCAATGCGTACGTAACAAATCTGCAGAAAATTGCGAATAATGTTAAAATATAATCTGCCTCATCAAAATAATAGACGTGATAGAGAAAAACTGTTTGCATATTTAGATTCAGCGTCAGAAATCCTATATAGATGACCCAATTATTTGCTTGATGAAAAATCACTGTTGACCGGTGTTATATAGCAATAGCAAAGATCCTGCGTTTCTTTTGAGTTTTTATCAAATGATTTTGTTGTTCTATTTACGAAGAAATTTCTATAGTATTTTATATATTAGTATTTGAAATATTAACTTGAAATTCTCAATCTTGAATTGTCAATTCACTTACAGGTAATTAAACAAACAATACCATGTAAGTATTTTGTGAATTTCAATTGTCATATGTTCAGTAATGCCTGAACAGAAAAGTAATTAAAATATTTATCATTCACACCAGCTACAAGTGGGCCTAGAGTTAAGCATAGAGTCGGCTGGAGCCAGTGGCGATGTCGGTAAGATACTCGACCGCGGATCAGTATGTGCGAGGTTCGAGTCATGGGCTCGCCCATCACTGACATCGCTTTCGAGTGAGGAAACTGACGTTAACGTTAGCTTTAGCTTCTTACCTTTTAAGCAGAAGTTCTACAAAGCAGAGACGCACTCTGGAAGGCTTCCATAGAAATATCAGTAAATCACTTGCATAGTTCACAAATGACCGGCTTAGAAAATAACCTCTCCTCATTAGAAAGGCAGGGCAAAAAGGGGCGGAACATTAGGGTTCCAGGTTGGGAGAAACAGTGAAGAGAGTTCAGGGGAAGTACAAAGGGGTTATAGAGTAAGTACGCAAAGGTTCCTGGGAACTCGGATAGCAGGACATATAATAGCGCTTGTTAGCCTAAAAACTCATTGTTTGTGACTGCAAGTAATGTTATTATACAATGGAGTTGAAGTTTTACAATAATGAAATCGGATCACTTTCTCTCTCCCTCTCTCTCTCTGTCTCTCTCTCTCCCTATCTTTCTCTGTCTCTCTCTTCTAATCTTTCTCTCTCTCTCTCTCTCTCTCTCTCTCTTAATGTGTACTTAGTATATTAGGTTGAAACGGATGTTTAGTTTTATAACGGATGTTTAATTGTTTTGTTGCAGGTAAACGGATGTTTAATTGGATTATTAAGTTACGTAATGATCGTAAATATCTCAAGCTACCGTAGCGATAACATCAGACCACAGATGTAGTTGACAAGTCTAGTTTTCGATGTTGCGTGATTTTCCCACCACATTACTTGGCCTACTTTAAGCTTAAACATTCATATCCTGACTTTCTTTAAATAAAATATTGCTTAAAGCCATTTCAATGTACACTTAGTTCTGACTCATTCAAACGAGGAAACGAGCGTAAAACCACCGCTCTATGGTATAAATATTTCAAAAGACAGGCACGGATTTACAGCCCAGTAATGCATGATGTGCACATCTGCTGAAAGTACTTAATTTGAGCGAGATTCAGTGAATTGCGGTGAATAGAGTCTGGAGACGTGCCAGCTCTTAATATACAATCAATCAATCAATCAATCAATCAATAAATCGACCAATCATTCAATCAATCAATATATAATTTAACGTCCAGTTTCTCGGGACGTATATCTATACGCGTATAGATATATACTGTAGATTACGATAGGAACGATTGAAGTTTCTGCACTATTTTTGTTATATTCTTGGTGTAGAAGGTTTTAAAGAGAAGGGAAGAGAATATGGAGCATCGGTTAGCATGTTGTTCTCGGAAGAACTGATCTGTGTACAAGTCCTGGTCACTTCACAGCTAAGTGGTGTCTCCGGACTGTGAACGGATTCATCTGCCCTCTTCCAATCACAATAACTACATTTTGACGTTGAACATGATGTGTTCTTCAAAATAACATTTCATTGAATAATTGCAATTTCCTTTCAACCTGTCTACTAAAGCTAATCAATAAATTTCATTTTAACGGAAATCAGCTAAAGCAAAATAACTAAATATTGAACTGCAAAACAACAAAAAGTCAAAATTTTAACAATGATATAATTATATTTAGTTAAATATATTTAATACAAATATAAAGAAATGTGGTAATGTACATATAATTATATTAAGTTAATAAATTTAATTAAAATGTCAAATAATTATATTCAGTTAACATATTTAGCAGACATTCAAGTCACGTGAGGAGATTATCTGAATGCTGCAAGCAGCTCTGTGCTGAGGCAGTTGTAGAGGAGGTCCAGAAGTCATTGCTGTTCTATCGACTACGACATTTATATCGGGACGCCAAACGTTTCCACGCTAGCAAGTTTTATGTCTCTCTCCACATAACTGCATCAATCTAGACATTGTGTCGAGCGTGTAGGTTGACTTCTTCCGGACTCTGGTCTTTATGGAAAGTAGAATATGGTTAATCACAAGTTAGCTTTTTATCCAGCTTTTAAGTTATGAGTTTTTGTGAGTTATAGTACGATATCTTAAACAGGATTGCAAATAGGCAGTCAGAATTGAGACCAACTAACTTGAGGGAATTCTAGGATCATTTTATTTTATTTTATTTTATTTTATTTCATGAGTTTGACTCTACTATTGTTAGTATATATAATTTTATTTATTATATATCTGAACAAATAAATACTTAAACCAAGAACTAATCTATAGGCCCTATCTCAAGAATTCTCTCAACTTGATTGTGTTGAAATGGGCGCTATTAGATATTTCAATTTAATATAATTGATGTGTTATATTTTAACTTGTTCCTCAAGGTGGGTCGCAAATTTTAATCACAGATTTTTTTACCTCTATTCTACTTTCTCTCTCTCTCTCTCCCTCCCTCTCTCGCCCCCTTCCTCTCTTTCTCCTCCGCTCTCTCTAGTGTTCTACAAAGTGGAATGTCCGAGCTACATATTTCTACTCAGACAGAGCTGGCACTTTATTAAGAGCACTCAATTGATTAACAAGTTTGTGCAGTAACAAGAGGCTGTCTTAGCCACATTTTATGTATCTAAAATAAAAAAGAGATATAAGCTATGGATCTACTGTAATTATTAGTTTTTAGTTAGTTTATTTTTATTGTATTTATTGAAAACTACCTAATTTGTTCAACATTGAATGTATAATTATGTACAAAATGCATGCCGTCAATAGGCCTACATATCACGTCAATTTTAAACCACCATTCAGCTGAGATTAAGTGAAACTTCAACATTAAACTTTTTGCTATACTACTGTGTACTGCATTCCTCTGCGACATACGGAGTACTTTGAAAAAGTGGTTATGTATAAACTCTGGGCAAGAATTTTTTGACGCACAATTGAAGTAGTTTTGGCGAACATAAGTTATTACAAATAGACAGATAATAAATACAACATGATGTAGAAAGAGAAGTTAGATATGATATGCTATTAGGATTTTTAAATTGGTGAAAGTTGTATATATTAGAACAAATATGCAAAAAGGCATGGAGGAAGACCGAGAACAGAGAACGTTTGCGAGCGCATTACGAAATAGAGATGAATGGGAACGCATAAGACCTAAGGATTTAGTAGGAAGAGAGAGGCCTAAATATTGGTGCACTATGAAGTCTATGAAGAGAGTGAGAGAGCCAGAGAGAGAGAGAGAAAGAAAGAGAGAATGTGGAGAGAGAGTGAGATTTACTGATTAATATATTAATATTAAAGAATAATATATATCAGTGTAATAATATTAAATGTTTAACGTCAGTTTTCCACATGCTGGGATGTGACCACAGCTCATATCACTACATATCAATTCACCCAAACCGTTCTGCATAGATAGAGTATAATTATTTATAGATTTTTGAATATTTATATTAACTTAAAGTACAGATAGTAATTTAGTAGCATTGTGGTAAACTAGTATTACATCATTTGATAGATGAAATGAGAGTAGATTAGTTTAAGCTACGAGGAATCCAATTTAAAATAACCATTAAACGTTTGTTTATTATCTTCGATGACTTCGTTCAAAATGAACGAACGTGCAAATTAAGAGACTATTTGTATGTATAACTTGAAATACCAGAAAATCATAATTGAAGGTTTAGTTAATGTGCTGGATATATATGTATAATATTAATGTCGTAGTTATTCATATATGTAGTCGCTATAAAACTCGTTAATATTAATGTTAGCTATTTGTAAAGTACCTATAACAAGCGATTAATGGAAATAATACCTCAACTGTCAATAATGATTATATTATTTAAAAAGTTGATTCGTTTTCTAAAAATGTAGCAAAATATTTTTTAAGTATTTTGTAATTGTCTCAAAATACAATTTAAAAGTACTTTGAAAATGCTGTAATAAAATACTTTGAAAAGCATTTTGACTATGATAAAAAATAACTTTTTAACGTTTTCTCAAAATCAAAAAAAACTTCTACTTTCTAGTTGGAAATAAAATACTATAGTGGGCATGGTTTTATGCTCATAATATTTTATTATATATTTTACTTGATTAAAAAACTCATATTACTTGCAATGACATGTAATTTAGAGGCTAGTGTTTCAAGGAAGCTAAACTAGCCTAACATTCTATGAAGGTAGAATGTTAGGCTAGTAATGTAAAAACTATACATGTATGTATGAACAATAATATACACGAACACATGTACTGCAGATATTAGAAAAAATGCTAAGCGTTTAAGCGTTTTAGCTTTAATTTTCTACATTTGACTTGACTCTACTACTTAGCACTCTCATCGGAAAGCATGAACATTCAGAAAAATATGCATAAGTCCTAAAAAGGACACAAAGAATCCTCAGAGTCCTTAGAGTGATATTGCTATCAAGCGTCGTCACCAAAATATTTACAAACTCGAATGCTGCTGGAATACAGGTGCTCGTGATATGTCAATGTTTTTGATGGAATTACATCGGCCAAAAAAAATCTATTACTGGTTATTGGTTAACTATTATTCCTGTTTTTATATTAAAGCAGAATAGCTTGTTGTTATTTGTGACCAATAACTGAGGAGTTTCACGAGTAACAGTGTAGTAAAATATTCGGATCAGGTCGACTCTAATAACAACTGAACGCAAGGGACGCTGTTGAAATAATAGAGTTCTGATCAAGTAATTCCGTAACATATCAGTCACGAATTCGTTTCTTTTTATAGTGTATTTAACGTCAAGGCTCAGAAGCACAAGGCTTCTCTTCAAGACGACTCGACACACTCGAGCTACCGTCACAAAGATTAAGGTAACAGAGAGTTACTGACAAGTCACTAGTATGCAACTAACCTTACAATATTAAGTAAATTAGTCTCTAAGTCTCTAAGCAAATATATATCTTAACTAATTACGTTAAATATAGGTGTTAAAGGGCTAAAAAGAACATTAGGATTTCACTTAAAAAACCACTTTGTTAGAAATCACGAGTAACTTGTGTTCATTAAGTTCATGCCACTTCTGTCCAAGGGTCAATAAAAAAAATATTATTAGTGAATTGCAGTTTAGTTAAGTTATTTGTAATACTTATTTTTCATTCGTTTTTCGGAGACCTGATTGTTGAACTTAACTTACTATATATTGATCGATAGAATACTCAGATGTGAGCCGTTGATGGCAGTGTGAGTATGAATTTATGACATAGGCCTGCCAATGAGAGAGCTTAGAACATTTTCAAGTGGAACATCATTCCCCTATGTATCTTTATTATGTGGCAAATGAAAATTGTATTAAATGTCTGCCGATCTAGCACATCTCTTGAAATAATGCAATTGCTTAATGCAATTGTATTATACATACCCGTGTTGTATCCGGTTTGCCGAAGAATATGCCATATACGGAACTGCGCGTTTCGTAAAAGGCGACAAAGCACTAAGATGCAACTCAACGTCAGAAGAGCATTCGGTTGATGAGAGCCTAGGCTCCAGAAATTGCTACAAAATCGTAAAATCTCGATCATAGTTAAGCTGGGATTTAAGAGATTACGATGATGAAGAAGTAATATACATGTACATACTTTAATGTAATTTGTTTATGGCCCGTATGAAAAGAAAAATGAAACTACATTAAGTTATTGATATTATTAATAAAATTATTTGAAAGCGTATTCTCATAAATTTGGTAATGAAATTGGTTTTTCTGTATAAATAAGAGACGTTCTTTAATGACTAAACGAATGTAAACTAAATGTACAGTTATAAGCCTATTTCCAAATAGCTCATTAGCCAAATAATCAAATTTTATTCTCTCTCTCTTAGTGCACTGCCTACTGGCAGGTCCATGGTACATAACGCCTCCACTCTTTTCTGTCTTCCGCCTTCCTCTTCATTTCCACATATGAGTGGGTCTTTAAATCATCTAACATACCTAATCTCGGCCTGCCCCTGCCTCTTTTTCCTTCCATTCTACCTTCTGTTAAATATCTAATTTTATTATTTACAAATAAATGTAAATTAAATATGAATTAGTAATCCTTCCCATAATGGATACGTAAAGGTAGAGTGATAAATAGTTAACTAATATCTATTGCATTGCATTTTATAGAATATATAAGATTAACTAGCAGAAACTCTTTAGATTTTATTACTACGTGAATAAATTAAAAATTTAAATATAAAAATCATTCTGGATTTGTTTGAGAAACTGAGAAACTTCGCATATCAGGTATGTATAATAACTCATAGAGTTATATCATATAAATAACTTTATTTGTAAATGAACTCATGTAAGTGATGAATAATTGAGAATTAAAAACGACATTACAAAATCACTTTGGAAAACACAATTTCTTTCAAGGAACTATGATGTTGAATTTAACAGGATTTTATTTAGATTTTATTCTAAGAAGTTTGAAAGAATTAGGAACATATTTTAGTGAAAAAAAGTACTACCCCTTGCTTAGACAGAGTTGCTGTGATGATCAATGGTGTCCTCATTGAGGGACAGTAGCGGCCTAAGTGATCTTCATAACATTTTTGCCTTAGCCCGTTATTTTACAGAACTCTGAATGTCGGTTTCTTTCAATGACATCAATCATTACCATGTTTTTAATGTGTTCAAACACGATTCGATAACTCTTTATCAAATATTCAATTGTAAAATAAGATATTCGGCAAAATCATGCAAATGGTTTGACTAAAAATTGTTGGCCTACATAATTTTTAATGCTAAGCGATTGAGAGTTTTCAAATGAACTATTTCAAAGATTAAAAGCTTTTTAATTAGAGTGAGCTTACTAAAAACTAACAGCAGAGTCTTATTTTGAACTTTCGTTTAAGATGTTGACCCAAAAAGAGATCAACAGTGTTATGTGCTGGGCTCTATTTTAGACAAATAGTACACTGCGAGTTTCGTAAGAGACGTCTAAGGAAGAATTGAAGATGGCAACGAGACTATACCTCAGCAGTGAAATTGTCTGAAAGTTGCAGTTCATGTTATCAAATTCTGACATAATAACACTCCTTAAAATTAACTTGGAAATCTGTGTGCGAGTAAATATGTAAAATAAAGCTGAGAATTTAATATAAATGTATATGTAGGCCTATATACATTTTATTCAAGAGGATGATATATAAAGAGAATGAATTTGTGATATATATTTTAAATTTTTAATCTGTCGAAAGAATTAGAGGATACGTCACCCTTGACCCCTTCTAGATATAGCCTAGTAATGATCTACGATAAGTGGCGACGTCGGTAAGACACTCGACTGCAGTATGTGCGGGGGTTCAAATCTTGGGCTCTCCCGTCACTGACATCGCTTTCGAGTGAGGAAACTGACATTAATCTCAACATTACCAGCATTTTACTTTCGTGAGAGTTTAGGCAGAAATTAGTTTCAAGCATAAACTGCAACCTAATCTTTAAATATTGCTATCAACGTTACGTCAGTTGAATTTTGACAACTGACATTGCATGACTTCGTTATCATTGATTTTTCCGCCCTGTCTACATGTAATTTTATTTGTAAAAAAAGTGCACTGAATATTTATATAAGTCCAAACACAGGTATCTGCTAATTTTTCATGATTCTGAAGCCTATGCTTGAGTGCTGAAAAGTTACCCGAACCAATCACGCTATGCAGTATTGCTACTAGAGATGGGAATTTTATGAATTTCCAGAGTTCGGGTTCGGTTCGGTTAGTTGAAAATGAAAGTTCGGTTCGGGTTCTGTTAGAAGCTGACAATTTGAGAGTTCGGTTCGGTTCGTTGAAAATGAAAGTTCGGTTCGGTTCAGGTTCGGTTCTAACAAGGGTTCGGTTCGGGTTCGGCTTGCTTTCCAACTCGCAAGAGTTCGATTCGAGTTCGAAATGGTTTGGTTTGGATAATGTTGAAATTGTTTAACTTTACTTATAATAATCATGGTTATGACAAATATGTTTAAAATTGTTTATAGTAGATATGCTTAAAAATTCATTAAGTCCTAATTGCTGCCATATTTTTTCACCTGGGTAAAAATATGACATTGACAAAATGAGAGAAGTGGTATTTATTCCTGTACATTTCTTATAATATTGTAAGTTGACCAACAAATGTTCATAATATAGATACAATACAACTCTCGTGATAAGAGCGCGACACGGGTGAGTCTCTCGTTAGTCATGCCGTACTTCGGCGCGAATCTCGCGAGAATCTGGGCGCTGTAGCGGCCGGAATCGCACCTGACGATATTTATATATATAATGCCCATACATATGCATGTATTGTATAAATATATATAATACTTTAATTTTATGATTTACATATGTATATATAATATTATATATATATATATATATATATATATATATATATATATATAAAATTATATATATTAGGTGAACAGGATTGTTTTCTCAGTGAATTACGCACATGCTCAGCAAATGTTGATCGAAGGTGAGGAAGGCTTAGGGGCCCATCTCGTCAGAAGCAGAATACCCCAGGAACAGTGGTATATCAAATTGAATTTTAGTTGATTGAGAGATATCCACTTGTATGTATGTAGTCATGAAAAGGAAACCAGAAGATAGAGAGGAGTGAAAGCGATATATACCATGGACCTGCCAGTAGGCATTGCTCAAATATATATATTTAAAAGTATATATGTATATATATATATATATATATACGTAAGAGCGCGACACGGGTGAGTCTCTCATTAGTCATGCCGTACTTCGGCGCTAATCTCGCGAGAATCTGTCTGCGCGAACCTCTCATATATATATACGTATATATGCCTATACTTGAATGTAGGTCTACATGTGTGCATAGAAGAAACATAAGAAAATGGTCAATTTTAACCAAACTTGTATTTGAACCCGAACCTCTCAATCCTAAGGCGGACGTTATACTAATATAGCATAAGCCTTTCAATAAATCAACACCTAAAAAGATCGAAAATAAGCAAAAAGGTGTTTTCAATATAGGCATAGAAGTTGTCGAAGTAGGCCTACACTGCGTAAATTAAATAGAAAGAAGTAAATCTATTTAATTCTGAATAAAACTACTCAGAATTCTTTAATGAAACAAATATCATACGCATGTACATTGATAGAAATGTTTTATACGTTACTTGATGCAATTCCAATTAACATGGAAAATGTAAATTTTGGATAATGACTGGAATTTTTTGAACTAAAAGAGTTTTCTGCACATATGCATATGCTTCTATAGCCATTAATATTTTAAATTATTTGTAACAAAATGTTACTATTTTAAACGCAGTGGTTAGGATGTACAAGGTGAAAAGGTCTAAGATTCGAATAAGAGGACTAGTGGGAGGAGCTTAATTGTCATTTTGAATAGACCTTAAAAAGCAAATTGTGTGTAATTTTTGTTTAACTTTTTTAACTATTCCTAACCCTACACCCTACCCTTTACCCTAACCCTAAACATATTCCTAAGAAACTGAAAAAATTAAAGTGACTCGAGTCAGAATCGAACCCCAAACCCCATGATCTAAAGCCTAGCATCTACACCACTAAACCACCGAGGCTCTGGGTTGAAAGCAGTTGAATAGATGATGTCAACATATCCTACCAGAAAATCTTAATCCTATAAGTCCTTTCAGTAGTCTTCTTATTCCAAGACTTGGTCACCGCGTACATCCCAGTACATCCTAACCGCTGCGTATTTTAAATTAAATTTTAAGTTTCAAATTTTTAAATTTACGTTACTCGAAGTTAGCAGTAGCTCTACCAGCTTTATGTGCACTTAATGTAAAAAAGTTAATGTTAACGTCAGTTTTCTTAGTCGAAAGCGATGTCAGTGAAAGGCGACCCCAGGTTTCAACCCCGCACATACTGATCCGCGGTCTAGTATCTTACATCAATCTAGCATAATCAATCATGATCAAATGAACATACATCAATGTAGCATAATCAATTGTAAATTTTAGATCTCCATTCTACAGTGTATAGAGAACTAGAGAAGATAGGCCTATAATTCAACTAAACATTTTAGTTATTACAATATTTATGGCTGATTGACCATTGAATATGATTTTGAACTTCGAAATAGTCATACTGAAAAAAATGAAAGAAAATATGTTTTATTTCACAAAATTTCACATAAGGCACTAGAAGATAATGTATTCAATGAATGTTTTCGCGTTTAATTCGTCATACAAAGGAACTGTAAGCCTGGTACAGATATGCATGTACATGTTTATCTGTTATATTCTAGAAATTGAGCCGGCGTCGTATTTGGAGAGTTCTCCACGTGACGTCTCAATTAGAATATCGTTAGCGCTCTCTTTCTTAACCATTTTACAACAAGAAGAGACTTCTCATTGTAAATAATTGAGTTTTCTAATATAATAAGTTCAGAAGGAAGGCCATATTTAAACGTGTCTAATGATCCCCGTGTTGTGTCCGGGACAGTGAAAACCATGCTATCGATAAAGCATAGCCTTTGTGAAGGAATAATATTGATGATTTTTTTATTGTTATTTATGGAGCGTGAAAGCAGACTCTCAGCAGTGGTGGATCCAGGGGGGGGGGCCCAGGGGGCCAGGGCCCCCCCTTAAGTCCGCCAATAAAATTTTTAAAACTATATTTTCATTGTTCCTACGGCAACTTCGATGTTTAAACATGTAAGTAATGGTACGAGAGGGAATGCAGTTCCAAAAGCTAGACTTTTTCTAGGATATACTAGAAGCCCTGTATAATGGAAGTGGCCAGAAAATTTATGACCGTTTGACTAGCTCTCAATTTTCACTTGAACTAATGCATAACCAAATTGAAGGAAAAAAGATGTAAGTCAAAAATGTGAACTCTGTTTTGTAGCAATGGTGCAAACAGCCTTGTCTGGGAGGGGCTTAAGCCCCCCCCCACGGCCAAAATTTTGTCACTTTTGCAATTCGTAGAGATCCGCAGAGTTACTTCAAACAAATTTTGAGCCCCTCCACAAAAATGTTTTTGGTTGTGGTTGTGTCACATGTCCCTAAGAAGGCGTAAGCAAAAACATATACTCTCAAAAAAAATTTCGGGCCCCCCTTAAAATTCCTGGATCCGCCCCTAACTCTCAGTATGAACTTGCAGTGTCGTAGCTAGGGTCTGAGGGGCCCCCGAGTCGAAGGGGCCCTAAGAAAAGAAAAATAATAATACATATATAGATATATATCAATGTACATGTATATATATATAGTTATTTATATAGAATATTATATATAGAATATTATATACTAATAGGCCTTTAGTATCATCATCATCAGTTCCTTGCGTTCTGTACAGAACATAGGGCGGCTACATTCCTTCATTTTTCTATCGTCAGCAATCTCACAGCGTCTTCCCATGAAATCTTTAATGCTCTCAAATCCTTGTTGATCGTACTTAGCCAATACTTCAAGGTCTTCCTCGTTTCCTTTTTCCTTGAGTTGGTTTCCGGTTAACTGCAGTCGTTGCGTTTCTATCCTCAGACATTCTCAGTAAATGACCAAAAAACCTCAACCTTCTCTCAGAAACTATTTCATCTAATTTTCTTAGTCCAATCCTTTTGAAAACTGTTTCAATTTTGACGTAATAGTGAATATTTAAAATTCTTCTAAGGCATCTTTTTTGAAAATAGTTTAATTTGTGGTTTATTTTTCTAGTACATTCCCAGGTTTCACAAGCATACATTAAAACTGGTGAATATATTTCTATCTTTAATCCCTTCTCAATTTTATTACTCTTCCAATATATTGGAGCTTTTGGAATACGTCATATGCTCTACCGATTTTACACTCCACATCTCATGCACTTGATCCATTTTGCGATATTGTAATACAGATTTTGCAATATCGCAAAATAGGCATATATACATAGTATTATAATTTATTCTCTGTGGCACATCCAGGAATTTTTTAAAGGGGAGGGGCCGAAAATTTTTTGGACAGTGTCCACATTTTTTAACTTACGCTCACGCCTTTTCCGGAATATTGAAAAATCCAAAAATCTGCTAAGATGCGAGGGACTCAAAATATTTACATACTGAAATTCGAAGTTTTTTATTTAATAAATTTAAAGCTAACACTTTTACATTAACATATGGCAAGTGTTATAAATTATAGTCTTATGATTTTTCATAAGACTATAATTTATAATATATGATGATCAGCTCTTTTGAATGTAGGCCTACAAATAGCCATGAACATAATGAAAATGTAGTTATCTATTTTTTCCGTCGGTCTAAAGGGGCCCGGACCCCCTTGGCCCTGGATCCCCGCCTGTATGTACTATATAATCTTACTTTCTCTCTCGCTTTCTGTGAAGTAAATTCTGCAGTTCCATAAGTCATGACTCTATTAGTTTAATGGTAAACCTTTAGTCCTATATTCTACTCCATGGAAATATACTGTTATTAACTTATCTAGTCATACATGTAGGCCTACTCTTTAATAAAGTTGTAAAGCACAGCGGTTAATAAAATACTGCATCAGTAATAATAGATAAAATCTGTTTCTCTCGAGTTTTGTGCAAAATAGCCCATGTTTAAGGTACATATTCCTACTCATATGCTGCATTTCACTCGACAAAAAGAGTACTCCATCGACCAATGAGTGCACAACATCACCAAATCCTATATCTTATCCACACCTTAACGTAGCCTATAGCTTGGGAATAGTGAGGCTTCTGAGATGATTTCTCTTTATTTTCCTTTCCTTTTCTTTACCTTGCTTTTAAATGTATTAATATTTCCGATCTGATTGTGTCAGAATCCATGAGATGTATTTTGATTGACAATCAGATTTCGTTTGTATATAATACCAGGCTATCCGAGACCAATTACTTGTGTGCTAGAACAACCTCAGAATTTTTTTAATCTTATGCCTATAAGTATGTGAATTCTTGGAACCAAATACCTCCTGATATCCGCAGTTCGAGGTCTCTAGCTGAATTCACCAAACGTTACAAATGTACATTGTTTGATGGCTTGTAAATGTCTATGTTTTAGTTTTTTGTGCAAATGTTCAGATAGAATAGTGACTTAGCTGACTGCTTTCTAGTCAGATTAATTTGTAATTTATTTTCCTTTCTTCTAGTTTGTTCATTAATTCTGAGATAAATTTTTACTTCAATTGATTTTGCATTATATATGTCATTAATGAGTTATAGACGGCGGTCAGCTAGATAAGATGTATATCATCTTCCCTGACGGCCGTTGTTCCGGTGTTTATAGACTGTTTGACACACTGTGTTTCTGGAAATTTTTTAAATTTTATTTCATTTGAATGGTTATTTCTATTGGTGGTTGTCAGTGATTTGGAGTTGATGCTGAAATAAACACATATCTCTCTCTCCTCAGTTCTTGCTCTGTCGCCTCTTACGACACGTGCAGTTTACGGTTGATCAATTATTAGATAGTACAGTATCAATAAAGTATATTGTATAAAGTATTACACAATATATGTGCAATATTTTATACGCCCCCGTGTTGTGGTCGGGTGTGGTTAGACCACTGCAGCATAGGGCAACCGCTAACAATCTGCAGCGTGTACGTAAGAGGCGACTAAGGCAGGAGCTGAGGATGGAAAGAGGAGCCCACCTTACCACAAAATATTTCTCCCCAGGATTAAATGGTAATTAATCCATCTAACTGAGGCAGGCAATGGGAAACACCTCAGAAGATCTAAGGAGTGCTGTTATGGAGCGAGAAAGCAGACTTTGAGTATGAATAAATACCTTGAACCTGCCACTTGGCATTGCACTGAAGACGATGTAAATGTTTAACTTCAATGTCAAATTTACATGTCACTTAGAGCGTATTCAGTCTCGTAAATCTCGTTCATCTTTGTTTATGAAGGATTACAATTAGTTCTCGCAACAAACTTTCAAACGACTACATTGCGCTACAGGAGGCACTGCAAAGCTATAAGATGACCCATGCAGTTATCTTTCAATAACTGTCGAAGTTAACTTAAGCTCCGTCTTAAATTATCAAGCCGGGAGTCACTTGTGATTCTCGCGCCTTTTGCGCGTGAATCTGGCCGCAATAACGGAGCTATGCGGCCGCTACAGCGGGGCTACAGCGCCGTTGTAGACCCGCTACAACGGCGCTGTAGCGGCCAGATTCCGGCCGTTGTAGCGGTCATATCACGAGAGTTGTACTGTATTTAGCTTTATTATTGTATCTGAAATATTCTCCTTGATTGTAACGAGCAACTAGAATGCTTCATCAATGTTTAATTTTTTTAGTCACTATAGGCCTATATATTAGATAAGTTTATAATTAAGTGAAAATGTCTTGGCTAAAATTTGATCCAATATTTCAGAGAAAAAGTGCAATTTAGTAACATAAAAATGTCAAATAAAGATATTGTTAAACACGTGTACTTCCTTAGAAAAATGATCATAATATAGGGCCTACACCGTTTGCTATCAACTGACCAGTAATAAGCTTCACAATTTACCTTAGGGTTTCAAATTCGAAACTCTCAGATTAATTATGAAGTTACGAAAATAGTTATGAAATTATTGCATTGCTATGGTGCAAAATTATTTACTACAGATAGTCTTAACACATATAGAATGTCTTATATAATTATTTGCAAATCTGGCTGCAAAAATATTAAGGTGGCACACTAAAATTAGAAAAAATTCATAATTTGAATTTAACAAAAACAAATCCACCTAGATTGAGTCAAACATTTTCAGATTTTTATGGAATACTCTCATCACTTCTGTCTCTTAGATGTTAAGCTTCATTCCATATTTCAATGCCGTATCATTCAGACTATCCATTATCTTCTGTAGGCCCGTCTCGCTTCCCTCTACCATTCCTTTGTACCGCTACCATATTAAAATTTGTGTCGAAACCAGACTTACCTGAATATATGATGTTAGATTCTGTAAGATATGTAAATGCAAAAACTAATATATATTTGTATTGTTCTTACTATCTTTATTTAATGTTAGGCTGGTGAAGAAGAAAGAAACCACAAGAGTTTGGTTCAGTGCGGTTTGGACGAAGTCAGGGTTCGGGTTCTGTTCGGGTTCGGCAGAGTCTGGGTTCGGGTTCGGTTCGGGTTCGGTTCGGGTTCGGTTCGGGTTCGGTCAGAGTCTGGGTTCGAGTTCGGTTCGGTTCGGTCAAAATTCTAGATTTTAGGGTTCGGTTCGGGTTTGGTTCGATTCCCATCTCTAGTTGCAACAGTAGCAGTTTGAAGAAACTAGGAGCTTTTGCGTCGTTCATATTTTTATCTGGACCTCTGATGCTTTACGAACAATATAGTATAATTATTTGTTGCAAAGGCAGTTATTTATGTAGAAAATAAGAATTACATTTTAGTTGTTTGAAAATGCTACACCTTACTCCGCCATTTGTTTCAGTCAAAACCGCTTAATCTAATCTTCATCCTCGTGTTTTGAGAAATCTACTTTCAATAATTGATCAAATCATTACTTGGAGGTTCCGAATTCAAAAATGAAAATATATTTTGTATAGAAGTTAAAGAACAACACGGTTAAATAAATTTACTTTTCTTCTGAGAAGCTTTAAAAATATGAGCATAGTTATAACAAATTGGCAGGAGTGTCGGTTTAGTTTATGACATCAATTAACTCTTAAACAACATGCATATTTAAATCTCTAAAACCTTGAACTTTAAACAGACACTCATCATAGTCTTTGATTTACATTATCCGAATAAAAACTTCAATTTTGACAAACGTATATATTTTAGTATAATGTTTTTAATACGATCCAGTAAAACTTCAAATACAGTTAAAAGATAGCTAGACACTGCGTGTGGATTAAGAGAATTTTATTATATCATTTGATTTTTAAAACATTTCAATAGATGTATGAAGTGGATATTAAATATCGTGTATATTCCAGGAATTAAAAATATAAAACAAGATATATATACATTATATATATATATATATATATATATATATATATATATATATATATAATATTGAATAATATTACTACAAACATATAGTATTACATTAGTGATGTTATAAAACCGAATATACCGACCCTAGATTTTTAGAAAATTTAAAATTTTGAAAAAATATTATTCCTATTCTCATACAATTGAAGAGGGTATAATATACATATATATATATATATATATATATATATATATATATATATATATATATATATATATACCTTGATTGGGCCAATATTTCATGGCTGAGACTCTTGAACATTTGATGCTTGCATGCGGTGTAGTTATATCAAGTATTTTTAAAGCGACATAATACAGATAAACTTCCAGGACTTTGTTTTGAATGTCCAGAATCTGTTATAGCGTTTGTTATTTTTAGACTTTTTACTGAACCGGTATTCGAGGTTTTCTACCACATCATTAGAAACTCTTGCCACTCTCAGGCTACGATATTATTTAATAAAATATAAGCACAAATCAACGTTCTTCACAATTAGTTTATCTCATTTCTAGAACATACAATTCGTATTTAATTACTAAAGTTTAAATTAGCTATCTATTTCAAGAAAGCACTTTTGTGTTGAGGCTCATGTTGCAATCCTCATGTGTTAATTTAATTTTACAATAAGAACACCAAAATACTCCTAACGTGTTGGCACTCATCATATTCTTAAGTAACAAATAAAAGCACATATTTTTAAATTTGTGCATTCTCATTTTCCAAAAATCCAGGATTCAGAAGTTCAGTGAGTCATCATAATTTCTTGTTCTGTTCAGATTGTTGTATTCTTGAAGCCACAATCCATTTAACGGAGCCCAGGAATTCTTTTGGCCTCGGCAATCCTTAAAATTACTACCTTATTATATACAGAACACTGAAAACTAGCACAATCGTTTACCGCACGTGTCATAAGAGGTGACTGGTGTTTTCCTATGAATATGACAGATCCACGTAAGGCCTATATGTTGTTTCATGGATGGCAGTTGTTTTTTAAGAAACTGAATACCAATTTATAGAATTTCATCATTTAACAATTAGATAAAAAAATGCAATACCTAAGCTAAAGCAAAAACATTTGATTTAGAAATCGGTATAGCAGAAATATGCCTTACAAGGGTGCAAGCTCACACTCTGCTTAATAGAGTTTTACAGGATTCACAGTTTGGTCTATTCGAATTATCCAATATTAGAAGATATATCTACATATACATTAAAGTTATACTAAGATATACCTTCGCTACTTAATTGCCTTAAAATGTGACATTTAACGTCAGTTTCTTCACCTTACCACGAAATATCTCTCTCTGCTTTTTAGCCGGTTTTCTTTCTCGTTCCATTTCAATATCCTAACTCACTCTTTCTTTCTTTCTTTCTTTCTTTCTTTCTTTCTTTCTATTTCTCTTTCTCTCTCTTTAGGCTCGCATGCCTCGACTCGCGGGGACCGATATTATCATTGATTCTGTAATGATATGTTTGACACTCCACAGGTTTTCACAGCAAACTCTCAATTATTCTCCGTCTGATTGCCTCTCGATGAAATCCTGCGCTTGATTCTCGACCAGTCCTCATAAATAACCGCTCAACATCCGCTGCGGTCGTCGTATGATCGAGTCTCGACCATGACATGGTCCGGCTAGCAGATACGCGACTAGCTGCTACTCAATTCTAGCATTTCAGCAACAGCACAAACGGAATTATTAAACTGTATTATCAACGCCATCGTTACAGTCAGTAGCTGAAGTCAGCCAATCAACATCATCGTTACATCCAGTAGTTGAGGTCAGCCAATCAGCGTCATCGTCACATCCACAAATCCAAACTCAGGTAATCAACACCATTGTCGTATCCACAAACTGAGTGCCCTCCAATTAGAGACATCTTCTCATTCCGCTATACAAGCCCTCCAATCAGCACTGGCCTCACACATGAAAGTTTAAATTCGACCAAATAGCGTCTTCGTTACAGCCACAAGTGCAGTAGTACGCCTCGCTATGGATTTAGGGCAGTATGATCCAAACGATGACTACATCGAATCTCCCACCACTCAAAACAGTCTAAGCTGGAGTGAATCATCAGAACCGGTCCACATGAAGTCCTCTATGTCATCCTGTATGAACATCAGTGGACTTCCCGACCCTAACCAGCCGAGCCTTACCTACAAGCTCATCGTCGATGTCTACATAACTGGACTTCTGTGCCTCGCCGGGTTCCTGGGTAACGCACTATCCATTGTGGTTCTTTATCACGACCGAGAAAAACAAAACACAACGAATTGGCTGCTTCAGACATTGGCGATAGTCGACACCGTCTATCTAGCTGCCTGCGTGTTTATACAACCGATAAAAACTATAAACGATTTAACCGATTGGTTACCGAGTTTGAAGCAGGTGTTCCCGTACATGGAGCCTCATATCTGGGGTCTTGGTTCAATTGCCCAGACGGCCACAGTTTGGGTCGTTTTACTGGTAACTTTTGATAGATTTGTGGCAGTTTGTATGCCGCTGAGAAGTCAGTGGAGAAGTATAGAAAAAGCAAAACTTTCTGTGGGAATAATTGTCGTGGTAGCCTGCTTGTACAACATACCCAGGTTTCTCGAGAGAAAAATGCACTATACATTAAACTGTAGAGACAACAGTGTAATAGTACTAACAAAACGGACTGCGCTTCGAAACAGCAAGGTCTATTTTCTAGTCTATAAAACAATCTGCTATTTTATATTCAGAACGATAGGCCCTTTGATAGCTCTTATCTACTTCAACTCCCGCCTAATCTTCGCTCTGCAATTGGTTCGCCGACGCTACAAGGATCTGAAAAAGAAGGCGAAACATCGCGAAAACATAACCGCCATGTTGGTCGTCGTCGTAACTGTTTTCATCTTCTGCACCTTACCGGATCTCACTATTCGCATAGCTTTTACCATAAGCGAATTTGCCAACATTGAGATGAACATACTGGCTCTGCGGTACGCAAATGCCATCAGCAATACGCTGCTGGCTGTTAATTCTTCGTCTAATTTCCTCATCTATTGCCTTGTAGGGAAGAAATTTCGCCGCATTCTCCTCGAGATGTTGTCCTGCAGAAAAAGCAAATATGGCGGCGGGGTGGGGGAGCCCACTGAGACTGAACTTCTGGCCCAACCCAACGGCTCAGCCGTGGGGGCGGGGGCGAGAAAATGCCCCCAATATAAACATATGACGACCAATAAATCTCCGCTCCCCCCTCAGAAGATGATTCAGGCTAAGATAGAGAACGATCAAGTGTGAGCTTTAGAGAAAACATTTCGTCGTAAGAATCAGTTAAAACTACATGTAGTTATAATCAGTTATGATCAGTTAAAATCGATATTATCTGCTCTAAGCTGTTTTAATCCGATATCAGTTTTAATTGTTTATAAGTTTTTAAAAATCGTTCAAATTAGTTATTAGAGAATGCTGCATGTTGAATGTGATAGGGATAGGAACTCATTTGCTCCACCATTCTTATGTTCGAGCAATTAGCAGCATCTGCCTATATCAACGTTAACGATATATAATGATATATATGGATATTATTGACTAGAAATAAAGGTAGCTAAAGATATATGTACCAAAGACAGTGAGAGACAGAAGTACAGCACATTGGTATAAAGGAGTAAGTTTAGCTACTGGTTAAAATTCGATGAACATTTAGAAGCAAATTTGTCTTATTAACAGGAAAGAATTTGATCATCTGCGCCCATAGAATGATCTAATTTTTTATTTAGATATTGTGTAAGATTCTAAAATGAGATAGATGCTATCATTCTCTGGTAAATGTTAGATATCATATTATAAAATAATCGATATCTACGATGAAATCTAGTTACTCGATATTTACAATATTAGATTTACTCGGTATTTATGAGTAAATCTAATAAATTTTTTACGAGTAATCTAGAACGAGAAAATATGCAGTGACATGTGATGGGGACGTCCCTGACATCATCCTTGAATGAGGAAATGGACGTTAAACCTTTACTGTTATTATTAGTAGTAGTAATTAACGTCATGTTTCTTACTAGAAGGCGAGACCATAAATTTATATAAATATATCGTCAGTAGTTTTGAAGATATTAAAAAATAACGAAGATTTAATTAACTAATCTAGCCAGACGACGCTGTCATAAGCATGCACATCTGCATGTATATCATAGATCGGCTCTCTGTGTTTATATATGATATCCTTCGAAATGAATTAATTTTTGTTTATGAGACATATAGAATATAGAAATAATGATCATATTACCGGGTCTTCCATATTGATTGGATCAAAGGCACTATTGATTGACCATTTATTTCTTATCTATTTATGTAATTACTTAAAACATAGATTGATAATTAATAAATGTTTATTTCATTGCCCATTGCTATTAAAATAGTCAAAATATTCAACATTTCTACCAAACGTCTAAGCCTCATTAACTAACTATTGGAGCATGTAAATGGTGTAATATTTGGGCCATATTCAACTATCAACGCTTATATATGTTTTGCCTGAAGGAAAACGCTTGTAAGTTAATTATATCATTTTTGGCATTAGTTAATGTTTAGCAAAGTAGGATCAACATTTAATATTAAGATACTTTAATTAGGGAAAAATGAAAAAAATAATGTACAGAGAGCTCAATTACAAGATCTGTCCACGTTTTCACGATAAGAATTGATTAGGTTTCTGTTAAAAGGCACAGAATAAATTATTATTTTTATTTTGCAGTTTATTTAATCGTGATTTGACTTCAGTAGTGAAACATAATTTTATTTTAAATTAAGCCGGTTTACGTGAATTTTTAATTAAGCTGTATTTATTTGAATATCATCAAATTTACCTAATAAAAGTTTAGTATCTTAGTGCTTAATACCAGTTTGTTATAATTATGTACCTGTTGGATGGCCGAATGCATAGCAAGCACTCTTGATATAAAGAGGCCATCGGTTCGAATCACAGCTGAACCGTATCTGACAGTATCCCTTCCGATACGAAAACAGGCGTTAAACTTCATATTGTATCTCTTTGAACTTATTTGATTTGATAAATAAATAGATCACATGTTTTAATCTATAAAAAATATTTATAAAGTGATTTGGCAGGCCACTAGGTAACCAGCTGTTATCGATGAGTCAATCAGCCCATCAAGTTATCGAACAATCCTTTTTTATGTAAAACATGACACCTGGGGAAGTTTTCAAAATAGCATATTAAATGCAAAGTGTTTCTGACAAATTGTTTCTTTTCATGCTTTAATGTGATTGACAGTAGATAAATCTCTGAATCTTAATAAAAAATTATGTTATACGTTAAGCTGTCCTATTCTGTGTGTAATTGAATGAATGATGGATAAAGACAAAAAATAATTCTTGATCACAACTTGTCGTTTTATATTTTATACAAATTCTGAACTACATTTGATTAAGCAACAACACTAGCTTTAAATCAAAGCCCTGCCATGTCTTCTGACATGATAGAGCGCAGTGTAAACGTAAGGATCAAATATCCAAAAATGTAGTAATCCGGTTTAAAGGAAAAATTTAAAAAAGATCAAAAGTCGGTCCAACGATACAAATGTGAAATTCTCATGAAATAGCAAAGGGATTAATTTAGTTGAGTTCGCGAAGCTATTGTGCATACTGATCTTGAAATAACGGGTGTGAGATATAACTGCAAGCTTTTTTGTATTAAATGTGTCACACACACATGCACATAAATATACGCAAATACATGTATTTGTATATACAGTGTATACTGTGTATATACAATGTATTATATACAGTATATAAATGTATTTATTATATATATTTCTTTAATTTTTTATTTTTGATAGACAGATATTTATTTTCACGAAAATCACAGTGATACTGTACACCAAGAATATATATGTATATATATATATATATATATATATATACATATATATTCTTGGTGTACAGTATCACTGTGATTTTCGTGAAAATAAATAAATATATATATATATATATATATATATATATACATACATGTATAATTGTATATATGTATTTGTACTGTATATATATATATACATATATATACATTGTATATATATATATATATATATATATATATATATACTATATACATTATATATACATGTAGTTATATATAATTCAGATGCTAGAACTGATGTGTCATATTTCACATGTCAGAACTGATGTGTCATATTTCACATGTCAGAGCTGATGTGTCATATTTCACATGTCAGAACTGATGTGTCATATTTTCACATGTCAGAGTTGGTGTGTCATATTTCACATGTCAGAACTGATGTGTCATATTTCACATGTCAGAACTGATGTGTCATATCTCACATGTCAGAACTGATGTGTCATATTTCACATGTCAGAACTGATGTGTCATATTTCACATGTCAGAACTGATGTGTCATATTTCAGATGTGTAAGACATTATGTATTTGTTAGACGCTTCTTAGATGCATTAAAATTTTACATATAAAATAATGTAGGCCTATAGTAAAGTCAGAGGCGTCGAAGATGGCAATGAATCTATGAAATACTGCATAATTGTAAAATGCAAAATATATTTGCTTACATTTCCTTTTCAAGTGAGGAACCATGATAAAATAACTTGCGATTATCATTTAATACTTCAACATTAAAAATGATTTTATTAGGCGTCTATAGTCACTATTAATAGAGCCTATTAATCAAAGCAATTTCTAAAAGAAACTGTGAACTGTGCATGTGAATGGTAGTTCCAAAATGTGATACTTTACATTCGGTATTGAACTAGACTGGAAACAATCTAGGAATTGAATGTGAGATTCCAGATTAAAACCGGTTGGGCGCCTTCTCAACGGGTTCAAATCCTGGACTCGCCCGTCACCGACATCGCTTTCGAGTGAGGAAACTGACGTTAACCTTAGCTTTACCAGCTTTACCTATTGCAATAGTAACAGGATTATCTATATGCTGAGTTAGAATATCTATAGTTACAAGATTATCTGCAGAGTGGAACACCTTGTAGGTTTTTATCTTCTATACTTGAAATATAAAATAGTCTGCTCAATGGTTATGCTGTGATACAATCACTGTTTAGTTTGCACGAGTGAATTTTGTGGGAGATTAATCAAGTTGCTGTGATAGTTGTTAATTGCGCTAACTACAAGGAGTACCAAAAGTACGACTTCTTCTCCTGTTACTGACACACTTGCAGAGATGAAGCAGACTTTGAGTTCTGCTTTAATCCTTTAACCTACGACTAAAACGTGTCGAAAATTACGATGACAAAAGTTGTAAATTATATAATACGTAACTACAAGCATAACCGAATGATGCAAAATAAAGATTAGATTAAATAAACATACCTGATATGTGTTGGTTTATTTATTTGAGAGGTTGAGTATTTTTCACAAAAAAATTTCCCAAAAATGAAAAATAATGTAATGATTTGAGACCCTGGTAAAAATTAAGATAATTAACGTTGGTTTTCCTTTCTCTTCTTTTAATTTTTTTGATATTTCTTGCAGAAAAAGTCATGCGAGTTCTTAAAATTTAGAAGGATTCAAGTTTTTCAATAAAGTCTTTAGAAGTTGTGATAAATTGACACATTTTGCTGCTGTTGCAACAATGAATAGTATAGTAGCGCATTGCCGGTCGTAACTCTTCTGTGAGCTCCACCGAGAGTTGAACCCCTGACCTCCTGCTTCAACCTCACCGTGCTACAACCATACAAAGAAGGCTCTATTATTCATGAGTGGGTTATAGTAAGCTTCGACAAAATAAGAAATTGTCTACGTCAGTTATGCGCGAACGAAGTAATGAGATATAGCTAAGGATCCGGGCAAAAATAAAGTCACAAGGCCTTTTTGTAAAATTTACTTTTAATACAGTTTTTAATTTAATAGGTTTTCCCTTGCCTTCTATACAGCTTTGTTTAGAACATAAAAAGCTGAATTGAAAATATAAAGGCATCTAAGTAGATATTAGCAAGGATATACAAATAGATATACGTGTAAGCTATTTTATTTTACTAGGGCGAAAAATAGTTAAAATTTTTAAGGGCGTAAATGTAATTCTATGATCTTAGTCGAGGAAGGCTATTATAATTTAGAGTTGAGACTACGTGAAATTCTAAATGATGCAGTTTTAATATAATTTATCTATTAATTCCATGCAATTAATCTCTTTTATTTAAGGTAAATGTGTCAATTGTACCTATCCATCATCCCTGTCCATCATTCGTGTCCATTTCTTTCCATCATCTCTGTCCCTCATTGGCTGGAGCCAGTGGCGATGTCAGTTAAGAATTCCGACCGCGGATCAGTATGTGCGGGATTCAAATCCTGGGCTTTCCCGTCACTGATATCGCTTTCGAGTGAGGAAACTGACGTTAACATTAGCTATACGAGCAGTTTATAAGTAAAACAAATAACATAGCTTAATTAAATATCTCTATAACAACATATTTTTCACAAAAAGCTTATCACAAACAAATTTTCTATACACTATCAAATACTTTTCAGGCTACACATGCTCTTAATTTACTGCAGTCAGTTTTCTAAAAAAAACTTTTCTCATTTTCTCATCATTTTCTCATCATTTTCTTATCATTTTCTTATCATTTTCTAATCATTTTCTTATTTTCTCATCAGGTTCTAATCATTTTTCATTACTTTCTTGGAGATGTCACATCAGATTTGAACAGAAGAAGCTAGATCTAATCTCTGGCTCTATAGTGTCTGATGCTCGTGTTAACATTGCTCATAAATACCATTTCAATAGAAATCACTGACTCCATTTAAGGCAATAGGCTTTTAGCCCAGTGCAGATTAGTTCATCCAGTAAATAATCTCTGTAACTGCTCTGTAGTTGTAGATCCAATCAACCATGCATACCACTCATTCATATATTTTGTAATATTCACATTAAGGAATATTGTTTTAAATAGCATTATTTTGGTATCTTTGTTAATTACTCATTATTAATGTTACTTCTATCAGATATTAATGAAATTTTATCATTGATTAATGTGCATCCAAAGATTTCATTAAAAGAGGTAAAAACATAAAAATATTCATAAAGTTAACAAATAATGGCTCTAATTTTATAATAAAAGTGTAAATCTGATTTCTCTCTTGAACTAAGCATCTTCAACTCACTCCTCCAATCTGTCAATTACGTTATTTTATTCTTGATGCGTAAGCTGAAATACAAATAATAGGGTTTACTCATAAACCGAGCAAATGCAGTAATTCTCGGTTTTATTTGGCATCTCATAAATCGCCAGTTCTCCGCTGTTTTCTAAAGCCCACGCTGCAGTTAGAGATGATAGATGAGTTGATTAAATGGAATTATACGAAGCTGTGATAATATTAAACAGTAATGGCAGACATGTAAACTCTAACTACCAAACCCACGGATCAGGCTGTTGATAGCAACACCGTGTTACACAATAATTGAGATATACGAAACCGCTGGAAAGAACTTTAAGAGATCTCACAGAGCGAGTTTAATATTCTGAAAGTGGGCACCACAAACAACGAAATTAAACTAAATCAAAAGTCAGCTTAGTACAATAAAGTAGCCAGCATGGTACGCACGCGTCTCGTTCCTATTTAAATATCATAATTTTTAAAAAAATATTAAATATTATTTTCATTTGCAGTAGGGACCTCCATAATTGAGCGCACTGTGATTTAAATGGACCATTTCGGGTTTAGGATGTATTATAGGTTTCATCTAACGAATTCTTAAAGGTACTCTCTACCATTCATCACATTAAATGATCTGTTTATAATTACATCTATACCTTTTTCTTGTAAACATATCTCAAATAGACAAAAAGGAAGACTTTATTTTGATGTTCTGGTCAAGCAAAAAAGTTAGCGATATAATCAATATACATATTTTAACTGACAATTGATCGATAAGTTCGATTCTCCATAAAGATTTCTGAAGAGAAATAAAGTATAATGTACAACTTTTCAATCAGTACATTTTCCTATTCTTTCAAATTCATTATGAGCTTTCACGACCAGCCAGCCATTCGCTACAGTTTGGTATTTATTAAAGCCGGTATTAAAATTGCAACTGAAAGAGTTCTCACCATAGCTCAATGAATTCCATTTTTTCTAAATTTGAACTATTTATCTTAAAAGTATATATAGAAAATAGCATATTCATTCAAAGGTTATTTAGTTAAATTGCATCTTTAGAAAATTATTTGAAAAAATAAATGAAGATAACTAATATACTGAAATCACGTCAGTTCCTCTGAGGTGCTTAGGAAGAAGTTGAAGTTCTCGGGGTAATCTTAGCTTATACAATATAACAGTAGAGATATGACTGACTCGCCACTGATACAAGGCTTGAATTCTTATTCTACAGCACGATTAGATTGCTACTGTTGTCCATGACAACAATAAGCACAATCGTAATTTATATTAAATGTAAGCAAGCTTTCCTGGATTTTTTTCATGCTAACAAGACTGTAGATATAAGTAGCTATACCGGATGTAGGTAGGGCCGAAGAACATTGATAGGCCTACGTTATGTAATTTTGTTTTTCCTGCGGTTAATCTGGTAAACTTAAACTTGCCCAGTCTAAATCGGCATTTCACATGAGTTTGCTTGGTAGGTACTGATTATAATAACACCGTTATGAACCTTCTTTTTTCTCACTGGCTTGCATTTGTCTCAAGAGTAGTCGATGTTGTCATGGACGACAGTAACACTCTAATTGTTGTTAATTGCTGTTAATATGAAGTCATTAAACGCAATTTGCAAGTGCATTTCAAAGGCAAATATTATTATTGTCGTTTATAAAGAAGTTTTAGTCATCATGGAAGAGTTGAAGAATGGCTCACGCCCTAATGAAGAGAATATAATAATACTTGTGCCCTAATTTGATAGAATACTGCTTCAAAAGGTAAAGGAAGTTATTATTTGACCCAATTTACTCTGTAGATCGTTCTCAGAGTAAATCCAAAATAATTCATAGCACTTTCAAAAATTGCTACACATTTAATGAAAAGCAGTTATCTCTTCTGCACGTGGCTCCATGTAGGCCTATATGTGATTCCATCATAGAAGTTAATTATTTTGTGAAGGCAAATAAATAAAAATATGAAATATAAGTTTAGATAAAATACAAAAATATAAGAAAAGACAAACATATTTCTAAAGTAACCATTAAGTTTACTTCAAAGACGGGAGCGTGGGTTCTATTCTCGGGTCATTCGTCTGGAGATTTTATACTTACTTTCCAAGTAATTAAAGATATGCCCGGGCATCTGAGTGATAAATATACTTACATGCAAAAGTTCTGCATGTTGCAGCATCAAGGAAATCAGTCACATACATGTAATTCTGCTACATCTTCTTATTTTTAAATGTAAAAATTTAGTGAAAAGAATCCTTCAGATAAGATATATGACCTTTGACCTGTTGAGAGATACAACCTCACGACTTATAGGCACTTGACTTCTTTGATAATAAAAATGCTCAAACCTCTTTTCTGCGCAATTTCTCTAACTCTAAGCTCTTGCATCGATCTAAGGATATTTTAGGACGTAAACAATCCAGGTTGGTCAGCTATAGAAGTATTCGCATGCCCTTTAGATGTCCTTTTCACCTTCTTTTCCAATAAGAGTGTTATGTATAAAACGTTTTATAATTAGACCAATAAGACTAATTAGTCTAATTAGACCAATAAGACTAATTAGTCTAATTAGACTAATTAGACTTTTTGTAATAAGACTTTCTATTTAAGTCTGTTATAAATCATGGATATATTCAGCAAAATCGTGAATTGAGTGAAAGAATCTCATTGCCAGTGCGTTTATAAACCAAAACACAACAATTGTGATCCAATTGAAATTTCATGTAAAGTATAGGCCTACTTATATAAATTAATGATGTAGAATTGGAATCAAGGTTTTTAATAAAATATTAATAAATAGCTTAAATTATACCTGAATTAATTAATTTTAAACACAGTGTTTTATACGCAGCATTTCAATGGCTCACGAACTCAAGCATCAACTGTCAATAGCTAATAAAAGCATTGGCATCCCACATTCTTGAGGCGTAACACGGTTTGACGTGTGCGCCACATAATTCTATATCTTTAAGATACTCGACCGCGGATCAGTATATGCGGAGTTCAAATCCTGTGTTCGCCCTTCACTGACATCGCTTTCGAGTGAGGAAACTGACGTTAGCATTAGCTTTACCAGCTTTTTAGGATGGAAATTTTTATAAATTCTCTATTATATAAACTTTCAGTAAATTTTTAAAAGCATTGGCACCCCGCATTAGAGTACGTCATTGCGTCAAATGCCCTTTGATTAATCAGTAGGCCTACTAGTGTATTTTACGAGCGCTAATCTTCTCACACAAACTAGACATCGATTTAAGCGTAGCAAGAATAAATAAATTGTATTTGGTGTGATAAAGAGATATTTATCAAGACAAGTAATTGTTTCACAGCGAAAATATCTCGTCTTCATCAATTACAATGTTAGCATGCGATGAGTTCGTTCTTGTATTAGCATACCTCGAATCTCTCTAAAGTTCAAACAACTTTCTAGATATTTTCCCATAGCTTTTAGAAATTACTTTATGGCTGAAAAATTCTCTATTCTATCGAATTATGTGACGCACAAGTCAATCCTAGTATGCTCACCATCAGAATGCAGGGTGCCAGTGCTTCTAAAAACTTATTGAAAGTTTATATAATTGAGAATTTCTTAAAAATTCTAAATTCCACAGAATTATGTACGCATACATATACATCAATCCTTGTTGCGCCCCTAGAATGCGATGTGCCAATGCTTTTAAAAATTATAGAAAGTTTAATTAAAGTTTAAAGTGATTCTCATCACGGCAAAAGCCAGATGAGATTGGTAAAGCGGCTTATACTAGGCTTCTTAATACTGACTGGTATATTAGGCCTATATTTAGATATTTATTTCGCCAAATACATTATGTAGCAACAAATAAATAAAAGATCAATGTATTCTTACAAGTAACCATAATAAAATTGAGGATAACTATTTTGATAGAAGCATATTTGAAACCAATTAAATTAAAATTAAGAGTCATCTAAGAATATTAATTGACATTAACTGAAAAATTTCACTAATGCAAATTTAATAGTGCTAAATACATTTCTAGATGGCAGAGTGTGATTAAAATTAAGCCATATATGGCTGCTAAATGATTGATTATCGAAAATATCTCATAATATCATGAACCACTCACTATATTTTGTAACAAATTATTTTCTTTACAAATATCGCCGAGGACAAGTCAATTATAGATAATTTTCTATTTTGACTAGGTATAATTTATTCAAAACAAATGCCTTCAGTGTAAAAATATATATAATGTGTTACTGCAAACTAGTTTCAAATTTTCGAGTATGCATATCCAAAACTAACGAAGTTAAATCCTTGAAATTGTTTTTATACTTGGTGATTTTACACGTTTTATTGCTCTGTTTCTACCTCCTCATTTTGGCAGTGGTTCCATCTTACTCTACAGTGTATGCTGTCTTGAATGACGGAAACATTTTTAATGTAATTGCAAATATACTGTAAAGATTTACATGTTGTAAATAAATTTAATAAGTTATTGAATATAGATAAATTGAAATAATTGAATAATTGGAATATATTGAATAATAATAAATTATTATAAAAATTAAGGACTTGAAATTGTAACGAATTATAATAGATATTGAATAGATTAAATTGAATATACCGTAGGTGCAGATAATAAATAAATATACTGTATATAACTAACTATATTATGTTATTTTCTAAATAATTATAGACCTACTGTAAATTATTTCACAAATTAAAATTATAGGCCTACATTTTTAAAACTTTCAGTCTTGTATTGCTGCATAGAGCGCTAGATAGAGAAAATAGACATTGATCCACGGGTTAATAACGATGAGACAACAGCTTGACCTACCATGGCGTGCCTCCTGACATTATCTGAAGAGATTTAAGATGTTAAGTGGAAGATAATAAACGAGGGTCGAGCGACGACGTTAAATCAAAGCTGTGCAGCTCACAAGACTAAATGAATGTTCCAGAAAATGCTGCACCAATAGGATCCGTCATTGAGCGAATGACTTTTTAAATACCCGCTTTGATGATACATTATTTGAACGCTAAAACCTCACAGAGATGACAGAGAAAGTGGAGTTGTTACATATCAAGGATCTGCCAGTAGCCAGTTCATTAAAAGAGAGAGAGAGAGAGACAATCTCACAGTGATTTAATGTCACTCATTAAATTACCACGTCCTAAATGAGAGTGTCTATCTTCCCCGCACATACTGATCCGCGGCCAAATATCCTGGGCTCGCCCGTCTCTGACATCGCTTTCAAGTGAGGAAACTGACTTTAACACTAGAATTTACCGGCTTCTAACCAGTACCATGGATATTCCACAATCCTTATACGAATAAAGTATCTAATCGTATTGACAATGCAGCAGCAGATTTTGATACTGATTGACTCTTAAGGTCATACAAGATGGATTTCACAGCATATCTACGGATCAGGAAACGAGTTTCTTGAACCATTACGGGAAAGCTAGAAATTGCTCACTTCCGATAATTTGATAACAGTGGAATCGATTTCATCGAGAGTATGTCATTCTTCACTGACATTTCTAGAGGGCAAGTGGTGGCGAAGACTTTATTTCTCAGGGCAGGTAATTTTTAAGCCTCAATTAAACATGGCAAGTGGTGGCGAAGACTTTATTTCTCACGGCAGGCAATGTTTAAGCCCCAATTAAACATGTCAGTCGCAAGTGCAGTCGCAAGTGAAGCCCCATTCTACATATGGCGCAATTGATAATGAAGCCCCCATTTCACATGGCAGGTGTTAGTGATGCCACCGTTCTAGGTGTAGGACAAGTGATATAAAGGCCATCATTTGACATGTAGAGCAAGTTATATCGAATCCTCCATTTTACATGTAGGGTAAGCCCCCATTCTATAAAGTGATATTGAAGCCCCCATTCGACGGGGTATGAGCTGATGAAGCCCCTAGATGATATACCAGTGTTTTTGAGTTGAAAGATGTGTCAAGTATACACTAAATTTTGAAGCAACCAAAACCTCTATATTGGCCTCTATATTAGCCTCTATAGTAGCCTCTATATTAGCCTCTATATTAGCCTCTATATTAGCCTCTATATTAGCCTCTATATTAGCCTCTATATTAGCATCTATACTACCCTCTATATTAGCCTCTATATTAGCCCCTATATTAGCCACTATATTAGCCCCTATATTATCCTCTATATTAGCCTCTATATTATCCACTAAGAGACCACAATCTTCCTTCTCAGGAGAAGATTAAACAATGGCATGGCACTGATTTTGAACTTCTGAAAGAAGTAACACTAGTAACACTGGTCATACCGCATAAATGATAAATGTGATCTACGTATTAAAACGGGGCATTAAAAAACAAATTCGTATTTACCGATTAAATGTCGTATATTAAAAAAAAATATTAATTTTTTGCAATAAATTATTTCCAATTTATTTTCTGAAATACGGCTGCCGATATCATGTTGTTTTAAGCATTGCAAGGTACATGTACATCAGATACAGCATTTCTAATAGGAACCTAAACAAATAACGCATGCAGTTAATGCATTTCCTATCCCTGATATATTTCAGAACTGAATTGTGACTTGCAAAATATAACTACCAAATTAAGACAAAAGATATTGTAGTAATTTATGCATATTAAGTATATTCCATTTGATAATGATCATGAAAGCAGAATTCTACGGCTAGTCATTTAGTGTTCAATTTCCGCCTATCATATACTGAATACCGTCTACAAATGATTTACTCCAATGATTGGCGTATATTAATTCTAATAGAACAGACTCATTGTCAGTGCCATATACACCGTAGTTGAATTTAAATAATTGTTCAAGGATAAACCGTCAATATTTCTAAATATAATTATGATATGATTTATGCTAACTGTCATCAAAAATTAAATTGAAAAAGTAATCCGCGCCTAGAGATAAAATTTGGCGATTGAGTAACATATATGCCTACTGTGCAAATTTAAAAAAATATTTATTGGCATTATTGACAAAACAATAACAAATATATAGCTTAGATAACAAATTAAAAATAACGTGTTAATATAAAATAATATTTTATATATAATATTTTATATATTATAATAAATATAGCATTCTTTATTACTAATTCGTACATTATTATTACTCTAGGACTCAACAATTTTTAAAATATCTTAAAATTATAATATAGTTATCGTCTGAAAAATGACATTTAAAAAATTCTGAGTCTAGTTTCATTTCCTTAACTATTTCTGATCTATATGGGAACTGAAAAGTTAGAGTCTCTGATGGAAACTGGAATAATTGATAATATCCGTGAGCGTTATAATGCAGGATGTCGTTAATCACTCCACTCAGCTCTTTCCACTGACGAAGTTATAATTTTCTTAATGATATCTTGCTGGCAGCCAAAGAAATACTAATAAGATTCTCCGTCATGTGCAGCCAAGAATTATTAAACTGAGGAATGAACCTGGGGGGAGTATTGCAGAATTTGAATTTATGAAGTAAAGCGATCTGACCTTTAAGAGGAGGACAGTAGAAGTGGTTTATTTAGAATCCATGTCCTTCTCTTAAATACTATTTGGGTAAGTTAGGTTTAGATTAAAGTAGGCTCTTTTCGGTTATAGCAATTGACGTTCCAATCTATAGATTAGGTTAATTAAAAGTTTTGCAGGTTAAAAATTTATAGGTTATATTTTGAAAGAGTTTGTTTCTGACGAGGTTTCACATTGTCTACTTATTCTTGTCTTAATTTTTATTTATATTTTGTCGCCTGTAAAGACGTTCGCTGTTTGAGGTTAGTCCATTCTTCAGTGCTTCTAGCACAAAACGAGAAATAAAAGATAGTTACTTTAGATACATTGATCAATTCATATGTTTTATACAGATTAATTTGGTCTAATTCAATCACTAATTTTAGCTACGCTAATTGACATAGCGCATGTAGCTTTGTTTGATTTGTAATCCCAAATTAATTGATTGATCAATTGTAATGGAATGGAATCAAACAGAACATTCAAACTTCAGCTTAAAACTCTTTGAGCTGTACAAAATATGATATCTGAGTCTCCTCTTAAAGCAAATCAAGAAAATTTCCTAAATTTACAAGAATTACTTGAAAATTAAGATGTCTGAATATAGGCCTAAGAGGCACATTAACGCCTTTATTTTGAATTTGCTGCTTAGTCATTATTTAAATTCAACGCATATTTTCTTGTTCGATTTCAGTATCTCTTGCAATCGATTATATAAAGCCTTTAGTCCATCACAAATACTAAATCTTTGCTCCATAGCACCATAGAAGAACACATTCTAATGTATCATCTGTCTGAGATATAAATGACGACAGGTTAGGTGTATATATAGTATCTACTTTAGTACTCTATTAAACGACATTTGAAGTTTTACTAGATCAATTTCATATTTTCAAGACTCATGTGTTCCAATTAGCATAGTAAGCTAAAATGAGTTCAATGTTCGCCATGTCTTATGCATTAAGTGTACATGTAAGTCCAGTAAGTATGAATTTAGTGTCCTCGAAATTCCAATTAACCTGATAAAACTAAAAAGTTCTCTCATACTTTTCACATTCTTTTCTAATTGATTCTCGACAATAAACTCAAGGCGATTTCAGTCAACATGTACAACGCACATGTGCATGCAACCTAATCTTTCAACATGGATCTGAAGTTGTAATTATTTTCAAAATACAGCCTTTAGATATAAAAAAAACTTCGGATTGAGTGTTTGCACGTTTAGACTTTTTTATTAACTGTATGGTCACTTCAACTGCAAAGAAATGACAGCGAAAAAGTTAGCAGTGATGTTTTGTTTATTTGATGAGTCAATAATTATCAATAATACTTAGTCAACAACTATCATCGATGTCAGTGACGGGCGAGCCCAGGATTTGAACCACGCACATAGTGATCCGCGGTCTAGTATCTTACCGACACTTGCTCCAAACAGTCAGAAAGAAATAGAGAAACATTTAGAGAGTTACAGGCTAAACAGTATGGCTTCTTAAAGCCATAGCCATGGTTCCGGATTTATTCGTTTTTCTAGGCAATGTTCGTGTATGAGTGCGAAAGCAGAATGGGATGAGAAATTTGTGATTGGATTTGTCCGTCTGTCAAAAACGAAAGAGGCGAAGAGAGTCACGGATAATGTTAGATGATTATGACTTTAAAATTTAACATGACACGTTCTATATTTTTCGAATAGACATGCAATGGGATTCAGTGCAGTTTGATCAATAATCGCACCTGCGAATCATCGCCATATTTATAATCACAAACGCTGATTCAGCAATTGAAGAAAAATATTCAGTGCCACAGAAGACTTACAAAACCCATCGATCGAGGCGCCACTGTCCTGAAGCGATGTTTGAACCATTCAGCACTTAGCAGTTTTGACATTGTAATATCAGTTTTTGGACCTTGTCATTGTCAAGGTATCTGTATATTAAAATATTCTTTTGAAATTATCCTATCACGGATAATGTTAGATGATTAAAATCTATCAATGAATTTAATAGTTAAGTAAAGATTTATGAGTAAAGCAAGTATTCAAAGTTAAGGCTGCGTGATATATAAATCTCAGTGATGGTCATGTAACTAAAATTAGTTAACCTAAGTTATTATTTTAACTAAAAAAGTAGTTAAACTTGGTCTTTAAAGCAAAAAGAAATAGTTATACTGAACGTTTAATTGTTTACCATTTCATTACTGCACTATGTACATATATACGCAGACATATATTCTGTATGTACTATATATATATATATATATATATACATATAATATATATATATATATATATATATATATATATATATATATATATATATATTCCTGATACACTGTCACAAAAGCTTCCAATGGCCTCATTTGTTTGTAGTGCACGTTCCTCTCACAGTGCGAGAGTGCGAATGCTAAAAACAAGCAATTAATTTCGAAGGAAAGCTTGCGGTAAACAAGTCAAAAGTCAGCTGTGGCATTAAATCAATTACGAGGAAAGCGAGACGCATCGGGAATTAGGAAGAAATCTGCAACGTGTTGATCACCTATTCCACTCTGCTCTACTGTGACTGATTTAGATGAATTTAAACAAGAATAAGTTTTTAACTTTGAGATAAAGAGAGTTTTATATGAGTCTATGATAGATGCCAAACAAAACATAACAACAATCAGATGGCTATATTTATGACTATTTTAGTATTATGTACTAGTGCTATGCGAAGAGCGAAAGCTATTCTTAGAAAATCTTAATTTAAAGTATTAAGAATAATGCTAACAAATAACTGCAGATCAATTTTAACTAAGAGGTGCGCTTTAAGTATATAAGAAAGCTTGTAAAATAAATTTATGCATCAGTCCAGAGTTGTATGATCTCTATGCATTGTAAGGACATGTCGCTTAGAAGTATCCTACACTGGATATCAGAGTTACTAGGATGTCACAATCTCGGATTGTGAATCCTTAATAAAACTACGGAGGAAGTGATGTGGGCGTCACAAGGTAGGGTGAAGTGCTGTAAACAGCACTTCACCCTACAGCTGTCGCTTTGAATAATTGTATTTACAATATAAAAACATTTTTGCTCTGTGATCAACAGGTCATGAACCCTGAAGAAATTGTTTTGTTTCGTCTTTTATTTTATTTTCTTTAAGTTTGTTCATTAATTCTGAGATAAGTGTGTATATCAGTTGATGTTGCATTATAAATATAGTTATACAGACGGTGGTCAGCTAGAAGTGTATCATCTTCCTTGACGGCCGTGTTCTAATTTTTACAGACTGTTTGATACCATGTGTTTCTGGGAATTTTGTAATTTATTTAAAATGGTTATTTCTATTTGTATTTGTATTTGTCAGTGATTTGGTGTTGATGCCGAAAAAACACACACACAGATATATATATATATATATATATATATATATATATATATATATATATATGAAAAATTTAATAGTAAAACGAAATCAGAAACATAGAAAAATAAGATACGTTATATCAAATATCATATAAATGAAGCAGAAAAATAATTGAATACTTTAGTATTTAGTTTAATATTATATATTATTTTATTATATTTATCATATGTAAATTTTATAGGAAAATGTCTGAGGTTGGCAAGCCTAATTTATGAACAAATTGAATGGTGTAAGTTGTCTAGTCTATTAGCGTCCTGATATATAATTATTTTCAGTCAGTTTTTATTTTGTCATCCGAGCGTTATGGATATGATTGGAATGATTACATGTTTCAAATTGAAAATTAAGAATAATAATAATGTACCATAATTAGGAAATATTGTACAGATGAATTTGGAAATTAAGAATAATTAGAAAGTATTGTAAAGATGAAATTGAAAATTAAGAATAATTAGAAAATATTGTACAGACGAAATTGAAAATTAAGAATAATTAGAAAGTATTGTACAGATGAAATGGAAAATTAAGAATAATTAGAAAATATTGAACAGATGAAATTACCGCATAAATTATTTTAAAATTACAGATTTGGATATTCTTTATATGAATATATTTTATAATGTTTATCATGTCGTGCTGTTGGCCATCCGATGTAAATTAACGAAGCCTTTAGCCTAGCTTTCACTCTCTCTCTCGCTCGCTCTCTCTCAAATACTCTGAGTGTCTGCAAAAACTGTGCCAACTAAAAGACAACAAAGGAAAAATATTCAATAAAATTTCATTTGTTTGAAAGCTGGAAATAAAATTATTGGTACTACACGCATTTTGCAAAATTTTGATAGACAGAAATTTCATAATGTGTATGCTTAGTTCCAATGTTCAAATATTCAAATATTATTAGTTCATAATCAATCTATCCTGACAATTATTGATCACCGATCTGGCTATCGTTTAGGACCTTACTTCTCCTCAGCACATTTATTTTACAGATTGGTCTGGGTGAATTGCAGTGACGTGTCCTGTGTGGATGTCCCTGACATTATCCCTGGATGAAGACACGGACGTTAAACATTTGTTATTATGATTATGATTAAATAACAAAACAAACCTAAATGTTATTAGAGATAAATGAAAGGAGAAAAACTAGATTTTATAAATCGATTGTATTCGTGGGCGAAATTACAAGGGCATGGGGTAGTTTCTCTAGAAATTTAATGAACTTGGTTTTGAATATCCATATTTTGAAAAGCCTTGTCCAGTATCATTTTAAAGTTGCCACCCCATCATTTCAAGCTGCCACTTCACTGCCATGATTTGTTGGCTAAGCCAGTGTTACAATCGGAAGAGGATCATGGTTGAATATGTAGATGGAAACTTATTTGATTTGATCTGACAATAATCTTTTACGATTTTCATAATTGCAATAGCTCTGCATGAAATAAAGTAATATTACATTGTATATTGAAACTTACTTGTGTAGTTGTCTACTGTTACATAAAGAAGTTTTTCTTTTGGCTGAAGCCAGTGGAGATTTCGGTAAGAAATTCGATCACGGATCAGTATGTGCGGGGATCAAATCCTGGGCTCTCTCGTCATTGACATCGCTTTCGAGTGAGGAAACTGACGTTAACATTAGCTTAACCAGCTTTTTTACATGCTCTCTATTTATTTAATAAAAACTTGATGCAAAGCTGCAGGTTTTCGACTATATGTTCTTGAAGTGGCGCTTAATGCTGTTCTGCAATCAGGATCCAGGAAGGCTAAATGCAGTTATCATTTTGGATCATTCTTATCATTATTGCCCTGCCTTGTATTATTAATGTATCTTTTCAGGCAATGTTAAGTTTCAAAACGTCTAAAAGTCGTTTGCTAATTGATTACCGCTGACTTTAACGTTTTTGTAAATCATGAAGTAAATATCAATATGTTTAACTTATTAATTAGAGCTTTGTGAATGGAGGTACAAGTTAGCCAGGTCTCTGTATGCAATAAATTAATTCCTAATTCTTCTTTACCGCACTCGCAATGGATCTGTTGCGATGATCTACAGAATGGGTATTTGCCAATACTACTTAACTGTACGTAGTAGAATATATTGTGTCTGACGTAACAGATTACTAAATTTTGACTAACGACAAATAAATACTGGCACGGCTTTTTCTGACGGAAGTTCCAATAAAATATTGCACATGGCAACACTGGGCCATTCCATTGATAAGTCCAATAAATAAACCGCTGATAAATGTTCGAGTAATAAATATCTACAGATAAGTCTTCCGAGGGATAACACGGAACTATGGGGAGGTGAATAAAATGTGCACCGGAGTTATGAATGATCGCCTCGATATTATCAGAGCGTGCGCTGTCGATAGGGTCGTATTGTACCATCCAATCATTCAATAGATAATGCTCCGGGCTTCCACTGTATTTGGCTTCGAATGAAATATGCTTTAAGGTCAGACCAATGCTCCAGAAGATTCAATACAGAGAGGAGCTTTTTTGTAGAAATAACGCAAATTTAGCGTAATTTTTTCTATAATAATAATAATTATTATTATTATTGTTATTATTATTATAAATAATAAAGGTTTAACGTCCGTTTC
The DNA here is from genome assembly GCA_905160935.1 of Enchytraeus crypticus. Taxonomy (NCBI): domain Eukaryota; kingdom Metazoa; phylum Annelida; class Clitellata; order Enchytraeida; family Enchytraeidae; genus Enchytraeus; species Enchytraeus crypticus. Next base: position 1,876,951 of record CAJHZI010000478.1, on the reverse strand, counting down.
CTCATATAAGGATGATTTCAGGAACGTCCCCATCACATGTCATTGCAAATCGATTCACTCCAAACGATCTGAAAAACATGTGCTGAAAAAAAAAAAAAAATCCTAAAAGGTACCGATCCGGTGATCGAAAATCAGTCAGACAAGATGAAAATATCTATGGTGTTAATGGTGGGAAGAGATGAATAATGCAAATATGCTACAAAAGGCTCTGACAGTTTATCACTATGCTACTTTACTAGCTATATTTTAATTTAGAGCAGTTATTTGTTATATTCTGAAAAAAACGGTGAGCTGTAATTATATATGTCGATTAACTTATTGAAATAAGTGTTAACTCTTTATGCACTAATTGCAATAACTTATTTTTTAATTTACTGTAGCAATAGATAATTTCTGCAACATTCATGAATAAATAAACTTAATTATTTCAGGTAACTCCGGCATCTTCGCAACGTATATGCCGAGAAATTTGTGTCGACATAATTCTAACTTTGAATGAAGTAATTTACATTAACTTTACCTGATTTTCTTAAATCAGGTAAAGTTAATGTAAATTATTTCAAACTTCTGCAATTATCTGCAAACTTCTAACGACGAGTCTCCATCATTAAACTCAATACATCCCTGCTAAGACAATAGCATAACATTATAACTATGCCATCCAACTCTTTCGCAGAAGCGCTCATGGATAACCTAATTCATTGCTGGTAGTGGTCAGATGACCATAAGAAACTGTATTCCTGCTTCCGGACGTTACATTCTTATTGACTGATTGGGTATCTGCTTAATTTGGATACCTGCGTACTTTGTCGTTACTTGAATTCACGTTCACCTAAATATGTATATGGCAGCCAGAAATTAAACTAAGTCTTGCAAGCAATTTATAAGTTTCTAAAATTATGAGTTGCTAATTGCTTATTGTAATTATTTTCTTTATTCTGCTAAATATTTGAAGAAATTACGCAAAATTTGGTTTTTAAAGAAATTTAAATTTAAAAGTTAGATTAAACATCAAATTTAATCGCTCATGATTTGCTATACCATGCATGCATACAAAATAAATAGCGTCGCTATTAAAATATTTCATTTACAAGTTATTATCCGCAAAAATTCGTTAACAATCGTTTTTATCTGCAAATCATTCGTCTTATAAAACGTGTTGGATTAGTAAAATGCTCCAATAATTATCGTTATCTTGCTGTACTTTAATTTGTCAAGACCGCCGTTCAAGTTATCGATTATCCGTTATCAAGACAATTTTAACCAGGAACGATATATTAACACAAAAAAGAGTTGATTGATTGATATAATTAAATCTATTTCCTGATACAGTCTTGTTACGGCACAATGAACGTATGATTAATTTACATGATGCCGGTCCTGATTTCAAATAACGCTTTAGCTCACTAATAGGTTTTCTAATATAACGAGACCGTAGTCCATTCGACCGAGCTTTTCAATATGCTGCTGACCGATTGCAGGAAATCTCTATGTGAAATTTGACAAATCGTTTTCATCAATCATCGTGCAATATTATATTAAATCTCGAGCCTTAAAATTGAAATATATTCATATTACACATTCTATAGACACGTGTATGTAGACAGAAATCTCTTTAAAAGAGAGAAAAGTTGAACATTTTCTAAATATAATACCATATTGGCTAACCCTCCTAGAAATGTTGTCATATAGCTACATGTACGTATGATACATCGAATCACAGCGCAGATTGGATCTGCAACGTGCTCGCTTAAACGGGATTAGTACCCATGAAGGTGCGTGTATAAATGATATAATTGATAACATGACATACCCGGATTTGAGTCCGTATGACCATCAGGATGTAGTCTACTTAACAGAGATAGGTGGATCGTTTTGACTCTTAAGTAAGGGAGTGATTAATCGCTCTATCCGCTTCGTTCTGCTAAGCAAAAGCATCAAGACATTTTCATATGGATGTGAGAGTTCCAGTGTTGTGCCTGGGACGCTCAAGAATAAACAACCGTAAACTGCACGTGTCGTAAGAGACGACAGAGCAGGAACCGAGGAAGGCAACAGAAAACCACCGCAAAATTCATAATATTTCAAAGCTATATGCTACTTTACGGTTTGAATAAGGCTTAGCCTTTTATGAACGTATTAACTAGTTGATCGATAATGTACTCTTTATGAAACGTGAAATGTAGCATATGCGTAGGAATATGTACCCTGGACCTGCCACTTGACAGACCAGTAAATAGAGGCGAGAAAGCGGTAGATCTTATCAACCTGGGGTATATCATACTATCCCTTGCACTTCTGCGCACCTAATTATCCCTCAAGAGCTTAAACCATCGCGGGCAGAGAAGGTTAAGAGATTTGTTTGACACCATGAAGGATTTGTCAAAGCCTTTGATGCGGTGTTGACGCAAGATGTCAGAAGTGATTAATTCTGTCACGTTCAGTAGACGCTGTGTCACTTAAGAGTGTTTTCTTCCTCGTTTAGTCCTCATCACGCCGGATGTGGTTTTAATGGCGTCACTAGGGCCTGGACAGCGACATTTCAGTCTAGACCGCTCAACCGATGTGTCTTGTATCTAGTCCTACTTATGGACACTGGACGCTTATTAATTAATGCAAATTGACATGTTATTAAGAAACGGCTTTGAACTCTTCTTCCAAAATATATTCCTATTAATTATTCTTATAAAATAGACGTTTTCCAGTGTCCAGGTCAATGAAGAAAAAGCAAAATTTTAGTTGAAATAGATAAATGGATTTTGCTGTTTGGCAGAACAATTTTACTCTTAAAAGAACACTTAAATCTCGTCTCATTTCACAACATAACGTGTCTTTCAATGTAATATCATATAATAAATTTCCGAATTATTAAAATCATCATTATCATCATTTTTCCTTTAATCCCAGTTTAACTATGGTCGGGATACAAACAGCCCTTCTCCAATCTTCTCTGTCCCACACCATATTATCAGTGAATCCCTTAATTTTTACATTCGTTTATATTTGTGTAGCAATTTTTATAGCTTAAAAGCTCATTGACTGCATGCCCTTTCTGATGTTGGTTTGTGAATAGTTAAGATAATATATTTAAATGAACCTGAACTCAATTTTTTCAGTGTGCGTTACACTCAGGTATTTTTCGGCGAGCATATAATTTATGATCAAAACATGAATAGACATGAATAAGCTACTTAGAGTTATAGCTTTAGTTTTTTTTAGAATTAATTTTAGTTTAGTTTGGCAAAAGCTTTAGTTCTTTTGAAGTTACTATTTAGCAAATTGCAGTGATATGATCGTTGAGCGGTCCTTAAAATTAAATTTATAGAAAAATGTGGAATGAGTGAGGATTGCCGATTACGGATATGTTATAGATGGAAGACAGGAAGGGACTGCTAACGACCTTGCATTCCGTAAGCTCTGACTCAACAGTGAGATCCTGAATGAATATAATAATAATAATAATAATAATAATAATAATAATTATTATTATTATAATTATAATTATAATTATAATTATAATTATAATTATAATTATAATTATAATTATAATTATAATTATAATTATAATTATAATTATAATTATAATTATAATTATAATTATAATTATAATTATAATTATAATTATAATTATACTTATTATAATAATAATAATAATTACCGCAAAACCAGCGATAAGCGAGATAATCCTCTTATCTTTGTCAAAGGCTTTCCATTATTTTGCAAAGATTTACTGCAGTCTGCTTCAGCAGTTCTTTTAAGCCGCTAGATGACCTCGAGTAGCCGGGCGGCGATTCAACATTGATCGAATCGTTTTTATCAAACCTCGGGTTCTTTACAGCTGATGTAAAAAAATAAAAGATAAATAGAATAAATAAAAAATAATAAGAGAAATCAATTTCATCGCGTTCAATAGTATAATCTATATTGATAAGTCAATTCAGAGATGCTCACATATAAAATCTGTAAGCGATATTGGTTTGGCTGAACATGAAAAATAAGTTTTAGTGAACATGGTTTAGCGAACGTAAATTATACAAGCGATAAATAGTAAATACAAGCGATAATTAATTCTATTTTACAGAATTAAATTCATCAGTTTTAAAACTTGCAACTTTAAAACTGTATTGATGGACTTTTAAACAAACTTTTTATTTCTAAAAATAACTACATTTTTATTTCTAAAAATAACTACATTTTAAAATTAAGCAGCGATAATATAAATATTCAATTAACTAAGCAATGTTGCGTGTAGGTGGATAGATGGCCCAGGCTGAATTACAAGAACTCTACGACATCTTAAAATTTCACACTAACAGGTGCTGAGGAAGCGTGCACCTAAAGTTATTTTTGATAGAATAGATTGCTGAAAACTGCTTCTCTTTATTGTAGCAGAGTTCGGCAAAAACGTTAGCTGTGAGAAAAAATATCTAGGACTTCGCATGTCATCACAGCAATATAAATGTCACCTCTTTTCCAATCAAGAACGTTTAAGCTTGAGGAGTCATTAGTTGATGATGATGAAGAAGGTTATACTTGAAAGCGGCGAAATAGAATTACCTTTCTTACACCCACGCATCCGGAACAACCGGGTGCGCTTGGAACTGACATTGGACCTTCAGCGGCGGATCGATCTAGAACTGCAGCAAAGGACTAGTATAGGAATAACATTTTGTGGAAGTTTGAATTTTACCTTTCAATTTTAACAATCGTTTTAACGCATTGTTTTCAAAGATGAATAAGTAGAATGTCGCTAAAGTTGTTCGGCTGCTAATTAGTAGGTTCATTGTTCAGATCCTGTGCTTGACTTGTCATTGATATGCTTTCAAGACAGAGAAGTTTCATTAAACTATGGTTTAGTCTATAGACTTCTAGGTTTGCTTATGTTTAATAAAGTAGTACTAAATGACAAAGTATAAACGAGTACTTTTGCATACTATGCTCTTCATAATTTTGCTTCAAAATAGAATAATGCTTTTTTCTCTCTCAAAGTATCGTGTAATTGTCAGGTAAACATTTACAACTTAGCAAACTTTAACAGGCCTATATGTATTCGCTGTAAGTAAGCAAGGGTTATACATGCACGTATATCTAGAACCGCGCGCATGTACGCAATCCATGCATGCTGCTTAACGCCAGTTTCATCTCTCGATAGCGATATCAGTAACTGCCAGCTAATTATTTTAACCCACACATACTGATCCAAGATTAGACATCATAGCGATATCGCCACTGACTCCATAATATAGATATAATTCCTTATTTTGAGCCATTGCTATTTGCACTACTTTTTATTTGACAATCAATTCTCTTGATCTAACAATTCTCTTGATCTAACAATTCTCTTGATCTAACAATTCTCTTGATCTAACAATTCTCTTGATCTAATTCTTCTATTGAACAATACATACATGTACGCACAGAGTTTTCAAATCATTATGCAATATAGTATTGTTTTTAATTATATGGTTCGATTGAACTGCTTTAGAGGTATTATATTTCTCTCAGTACACTGCATACTGGCAGGTCCATAGTACATAACGCCTGTACTCTTCTTGTCTTCCGCTTTCCGCTTACTATCTTCTTAGGTGTATTATATATTGAAGCAAAACAAATTTATCGTGTATTTAGAATATTAGGCCTAATATAGATTTGTGCTCACTCTTTCTTCACTATTAGTTATTAACAGTCAATATAATACGTCATTTATAGTTTGAAATTTTACACCCACCTACATCTATTGTTAATTCCATAAGCCATCACAAACTAACCTTTCAATCACTCGTGACAAAGCATCGTACTTGATCTTGATCCTGAAAAAGTCACAAAGGTGAAGATTATTAAATATTAATTCTTAAGGTGAAATAGAGTATGATTAATAGTTGGTTATATACTTTTGTCCGAGATTAGAATAGATTTGGATGTCAAGCTTTCAGATCTGGATCTATAGGACTACAATTAATATTAATTACCATTGTTTTAGCAAGCTTATTTATATTTTTAAATAAACTTCTTTCGTTTTGGTAATCTCGTGAGATTCCGTACAAGTAATGTAGACAACTCCATCTGTCGAATCTGATGTTGTACGTAAAATACTTTTATTTTATTTTATTCACGAGATGGTGAACATTACCAGGGCATCACCTTTGTGGGTTAAATACAATGCGATTGAGTATCCACTTAAAATGTAACTTAAAAATCGCTACTAACAAATAATTGTCAAGCACTAATGAAAGCGTAACCCACTTACATACTGATAGGAAGCTATGCCTTCATTAAATTATGGAAAGATTAGCTATACTGACAAAATTACAAATGAAGAAGTTCAGTTATTCAAAGAGTCGGTATAGTTGGACATTTAATAAATGTGATAGATGTGGTTTGCTAAAGGATGTAATAGAAGGAAGAATGCAAAGTAAAAGAGTTAGACAAGGAAGGCTAGAAAAGGAAGACAAAGACATGGATTATGGATGATCTAATAACAAATTCATATAATGAGATGAAAGGGATGGAAATAAATAGAAATGGTAGGAAGAGCTATAAGATATGAACCAGCCTTAAGGCAGTGCACTAGAAAAAGAACGAAAGCATAGCCTCTAAGAAAAGTTTCTAAGATAGTGAATGACGATGATACATGTGTTAACTGGGCACATCGTAAGAAATCTCTAAAACGGGCTCTGCATTCCATAAACAATAGTGTTTCATAACACCAGCCTCTCGCAATTCTCTCCATTTTCTTCTGTTTTACTTCACTAAAATTATCTTTAGAAAGATTATTAGAGGTAGATTTGAGTAGAGATCTTCAATAAGATGTGTGCCTGGGCTTTTAAGATTGACGCCTGGGCCCAGAATACAATGTATGGCAGAAATAATTGTCAAAACGTAAATTAGTTGTCCAGTACGAAGTGAGAAATAAGTTATAAAGACGTGATTGAAATGCAGTCTACCCTGCTCCATAGAGACTTGTGAAAATCGTCGAGACTGGCATAAGATTTACACAACAGCAGCTTTATTAATTTAATAAAAAGTATTTTAGAAATTATCGTATTACAGTAATTGGGCCTACATTAATTTTTATTAATTGGTCTGATATTATGATACTAAATTTAAAGGATTATTAATTAATACTATGCAGTCCTTGCAATTTCTACACAAACATCTATATTTTCTAACCCGTGTCTCACATCACATAAATCAATGATGGACTACAAGCTTCGAGTTGGCATGTTTTTGATACTTGAAAACCTACGGACCTCATTTTGCATGGAACTATTATGCGTTGTGGATACGCAAGAAGATTGAATGTTTTGTGCATGAATAGTTTCTACCATTTTACTTTTAATTAATAATTAATACACGCATAGATTTCTTGATTTAATATACTTATAAATATTTTACTTCATAAATATCTATTGCTTCACTTCGACTGGTGTTCTACTTTGAATAGTTGTTCCATTCTGAATAGTTTCCAAGCTGCTTGATTATGATTGATCCGATTTGCACAATAAAGTTTAATTTAATAGAGCAAATAGTCATCTTTAACTGCAATTTTAAAATAATAGTCTCTACGCGTCTATGAAGTTATCACTCTGATTATATAAGCAATATATAGCTGCTATAGGCTTGGCATATATAACAATCATAAATATTAAAAAGCTGGTAAAAGCTAATGTTAACGTCAGTTTCCCCACTCGAAAGAGATGTCAGTGACATCACATGACAGTGATGTAGTCTGATATAAGTTCCAAATTTTATTATATCGATATTTAATCTCCAGAATCACTGAAATATGAAATACAAAAGCGTTGATAAATTTATAAGCATGGATCAATAGATATACCTATTTTCTTAAGCTTAATGACAGATTTAGCTCCTAATGATTTCTTGGTCAGTCATTGTAGTGGTGAATCATCCCTTCTAGTGCAATCTTGTCTAAACGGATTCGAGTAGAACTGCCCTGATGCACCTAGAGTAGGAGACGCCAAAGTCTGAGGCTCTCGATCAAATCTCACTCCTGCCAAGTCTTCGAAGGAAATATTTGTTCCTGACGTTCCAGGTGGAGATAGATCAGAGATTTCTCGATGGATATCCGGTGAGGAGGCGCCATCTGACGGCGAATCCTCCAGGCGTGTGGCCCAGAGATACAAATTCGGCACGCTTGTTTCGCCGGTCTTAGCGTAAGGTGCCTGAATCATGGAACCTCTAAGACGGGTGGGGGTGAGTACCCCCCTATCTCCACCGTGAAAACTGTGACCACGTCTGAATTTAAACGCATCGTCGGCCTGTTCCGCCATCTTCCGAATTCCCTGAGTGTCGATTGCTAGTAGATCGAAGCGGGTTAGCTCTGGAGGTTTGGGAAGTAGAGTGCTGCTCTCAGGTGTCTGAGTGAAGGTCTGACACTTCTGGACAGTCCTTTGTGAGGCTCGAAGTCTCTGTAGTTGGTACCTGGCCTTAGAGTGAAGAACCAAGAGCGTGAACATGGCGATGATTAGTAGAACGACAACACCAGTGAGCAAACCCAGCAGCATTGAGAGAACCATCACGTCTTGCTTCTCTGAAGTTAAAATGGCAGACATTATAGAAGCTATGTATTCACTGATGTATCTACGTGGTAACTAATAGCTATGTAGCCACTTTTCTAAAGGGGGAAAGTCTATTGAAAGAGGTCATAGAAGGTATAATGGAAGGAAAAATAGGCAGAGGCAGGCCGAGATTAGGTATGTTAGATTATTTAAAGACCCACACATATGTGGACATAAAGAGCAAAGCGGAATACAAAGAAGAGTAGAGGCGTTATATACCATGGACCTGCGGCAGTGCACTAGGAGAGAAAGAGAGAGAGTTATGTAGTCACTATTGTAGCTATGTAGTAACAAATAGATACGTACTAACTATTGTAGCCATTCAATCCCTATTGTACATGTAGTTTAAAAAATAATAAAAAATATACGGATTATAATGTTGCTATACTTTCCAAAAAAAAGTTAGAAAATTCTAACCGAACTTGATGTTATATAAGCAACTTAAGAATTTTCAATAAATAATATACATCATCAGCATAATCTTCCCTTGAGTCCCAGTTTAAATATGGTCGGGATATGAATATTTGTAGCAATATATGGAGCCTAGGCCCTCACCAACCGAATGTCCTTTCCAGCGTTGGTTTGGATCTGTGTGCTTTGTCGCCTTTTATCACATATTCAGTCTACGGTTCTTCAACGACACGTAGACAACACGGGTAAGTAAGCAATATAGGACTCACATACACTATAATGCATTTAAATTGTTTTAGAAGAGTTGGTCGTTAAGAGTTACAACACAGTTTTTGATTTTTAATAAGAGATAACGGTTATAAACTATTGTGGTAATATCAGTGACTATTTTTCAAATGTGAATTGATTTGTAAGTGGATTTTCCAGTTTTAACTTTTTCAAATTCAGTATCAGTTAAGTGTGTTATTGAGACCTAGTTTTTTTAGAGTATGATCGACGAATGATAAGGTTTCATTCGTTGATATGCGTGCTCATTTGATCACAAAATATAATAGGTACATGTATATACTTGTATGACAGCTACTGCGAAGCAGTCTGTAGCCTTACATTGTAGTGAGCAACTAATGCTTGCACTATGGAAGGTACAGTGGTGAAAGAACCCGTAATACGCGACAGATTGAATCGGCCTATATGTTCATTATAAATGCTTTCATATTGGCTTGAATGACTCTTCAATCATATTTACGGATTGATTTACAACGGTTATCCAAATTTTAATTAAAATGCCCACATGCTGATATTTATTTGTTCAGTAATAAAGCTCAAATGCATTTCAAATAAGGTTCTTATTGCAATTCATTGAAATTTTATTTCTAGCCACAACCCATATTAGGAACCCGAAACACAAGACTATACATATAATACGATATTCGTAAAAAAATTAATATTGATATGCTGTATGTATTGTCATAATCGACATTATCAATACAATTTTAATTTGTAGCAAAAGAAACAAACCATAGATATACATCAGTGTCCACATCCATCCTGGAAGTCCTTTCTCTGGATTAACTTCTCCGGCATCTGGAAAAGGTAGAGTGGTAGTGGTGGAAGAGGTAGAGACTGGGGTCGAGAGAGGGGGAAGGGAAGGTCGTCGCCCCCATGCCATCTTATCAGGTATTTAGTAAAAAATTCCCCAATGTCATCTAAAGCAGTCTTTGAGCAGCATCATTATCGCTAGATAATTTTTTAATTGCGCTAACAGTCACAGTTGAAACCGTTATTAGTTGATAAAAGCCTTCAAATGGAATTAATAATAATTATAGTAATAATAAAAAAGGTGGAATGTCCGTTTCCTCATACAAGGATGACGTCAGGGACCTCAAGTAGGCTACTATTTTTTATTTCTCTAAGTAAATTTCTTGATCCAATATGTCCGTAACGTCTCTTGTGTTTGTTGCTGGTGAAAAGTTACGAGAAATTCATTCGTTTAACTTGACCTGGAGGCAGAAAAACTATAGAAGTGACACTCGTGAAATATGCAGAATAGGACTAGAATGAATTATAGGAAGAGATAGAAACAGAGAGACAGAGATAGATAGATAGATAAATAGAGAGAGAGAGAGATAGAGAGAGAGAGAAGTACCTTATCATTTTTATATGATTAGATAAGTAGGATATACATGTACGTGTAATTATTAGAACAAATAAGAACTATTAGAAGGAGTATACCCGTAGATGCTTCCTCTAAACAGACGGTCTGGAGGAAGGTTACTCGTCGAATTTGCCTTGACACACTTTCTCTCTGTCTCTCTGTCTCTCTCTCTCTCTCTCACTCTCTCTCTCTCTCTCTCTTTCTCTCTCTCTCTCTCTCTCTCCGTCACTCCGCTCTCTTTCATAACTATTTCTTATACGCTTTCTCTCTCTCGCTCTCTCTCTCTTAATTTCTCTCACGCAATTCTTTCTCCTACCCTCTCTCTCTCATTTACTCTCTCCCTCTCTCTCTCTCTCTCTCTCTCTCTCTCTCTCTCTCTCTCTCTCTCTCTCTCTTACTCTCTCTCTACCTCACGCGCTCTCTCACACTCTTTCTCAAACTCTCTCTTCCTCACTCGCTCTCTCACAAACTCTTTCTTATTCTCTCTCTCTCCCTCTCTCCATATCTACCTCTATTTCTACCTACCTTACAAAGGGTTATAGAGTAAAAGCGGCTGAAAATGCATGAAAAAATCCGCCTTTAACATCACTCAGCCCATACGGAGGTGAGTTATGACTGACTACCGGAAGTACGATCCAGTGATTTGTATCGACGAGGACTCGAGGCCTTGCCGATCAGCATGCAGCTCTGTCACAGTGGCCTCGATATATTGATCCTCTATGAGACCAAGGTTTTATTAATCTATAGAAAACTGATAAATAATGAAATAATAAAACATAAACTAAACTAAACAAATAATGAAGCCAACTGATAAAGGCATTTCGAAACAGGTGATCCGGATGGGATTGGTTGGGATACGGATGGGATAGGTTGATTTGGATGGGATAGGATGATATGGATGGGATAGGATGATACGGATGTTATAGGATGATACGGATGGGATAGGATGATACGGATGGGATAGGTTGATTCGGATGGGATAGGATGATACGGATGGGATAGGATGATACGGATGGGATAGGATGATATGGATGGGATTGAATGATACGGATGGGATAGGATGATACGGATGGGATGGGTTCTAAAACGAAATTAAATATTTTTGCCATTAGTCTTGATAGAAAAGAAACGAAAGAGTCGGGAGCTAGGTGAAGACGGAGATTTATATTTAGATTTCTTTCATAACGCAATCGTAAATGTATGTGATCAAGAAAAATAATGAGGATATGCATATGAGGGTGAGATACACATCCGTGACAATTGAAATTTTGATATTCATAAATGTGATAATTGTTGGGTTTTGGATTGCACTACTAAATATTAAATGCTATAGAGTTATATTAATGAGCTAAATTTTAATTATCAGCATACTAAATATTAAGTGCTATAGAGATGTATTAATGAGCTCAAAATAAAAGAATTTAGCAGATTGCAATACCATAATTAAACTTTATTAAGAATGACTAATAAAATAGTATTAAATGAAGGGAAAGTAGGTCTAAATATTTTTAAAATTATGGTTGAAACAAAGTTGTACAATAAGATAAATATCTTACTTTAAAACTGAATGAATATTTCCTACAGCAAAAACTGCAATTAGTGTGGTTTAAGATTAGATAATATAGATGAGAAGAGTGATATCACCAGTTATCAAATTGAATTTATTTTGGACTTAAAAAATTACACATAAAAAACGCAAGTGGAAAAAATTACTCGTTGGGTGGTAGAGTATAACTTTTCAACATTTAGTTAAACTGAAAAAAGCTTACTGTAAAGCAAGCAGATTACAAAACATAAAATAGGCCTAGTAGGTAAATGTTATCGTAGAAATGACGAGTATATAATTTTATCTATTCAACAGAAGAACACAGTCATTAGTTGTAGATGATACAAAATCAATTAAACACAATAAATAACCAAGTGCTGCCGATGCACATGAAAGCATAGATAATTACTAAAACAAAGATACTCCGATTTCACTAAAATAGAAGAAGCAAATCAAAGGTTTCAAAACCAACTTTTGGACATTCAGTCAAAAGTTTCTTAAGATTTGGGATTTTTAGAGTTACTATTTGACAAGAAAAAATTAATCAATTCGATCAAAAATCTACCCGAGATGTACTTAACCTACCGCATATCAAATTGCATTCTTCAACAGCAGTAACTACAACAACAAAAACAACAACAACCACAATTAGCCTGCAATAACCTCTTTCCAAAACTATTGCTTGACGAATTGAACAAAGCATTAAATTTTTCGCTTAATTTAAATTCTGCTTTCTGAAAATTGTAAATGCCTACTTTATTTCTACTAATTTTAAAACTTCATAATGAAACAGAACATGTTCACCGCTGTTAAATTATGATTACGAAATACTGACCTTTTTATATTAAGTTTAAAAGCCTGATAATATTTAAAGCTGGAAAAGCTAACAAAGCTGCTTTTCTGATTTAAAATTCTGATATTAAACATCGGAATGGTTAACATCAGTTTCCTCATTCGAAGGCGTTGTTAGTGACGGGAGAGCACAAGATTTGAACCCCGCACCTACTGATCCTCGGTAGAATATCCAAACCCAAACCGATTCAAATTAGCATGTCGCATTTGTATATAAAATTGAAGATTATTTTACTAACAAAGATCTAAGAGGACTGATGAAGATCAAGTGCCAAATGACAAAACGCATCAACCAACGTAACCACTAGACATTCAAAAGTCTGAATGTGACCAAAAATGTATTCTTAAAAGTTATTAACAACTGACTTCAAGTCATTCCAATAGCATATCAGCGCCTGTCGCCTCTTACGAGCACGTTTCATACTCGTTTGATTCAAATCTCATTTTTCAAAGTCTAATATTAATACGTTGACAAATGCTTACTTAAGATAAAAGCTAAATTTTATCTATTCACGAATTATATTGACATCACAATTGACTCTATTAGCATGCGAAATGAGGCGGACTTTGAGCTGCTTGCACAGATACTGATGCAATAGAAGTGGACTGCTGCTTCAGTGTGAGGTAGCGTAGTCCTAGGTAATCTAGAATATTTTATGCTGCAATCTAACAGATTAAAACACATCTTTAAAAATGAAATATTGTTGATGATTCCTTTAAAGAAATCAAATAAATCAATCGATATAATAATTATTATGAATAACACACGATTAGCTATATCAGGCTCTTTCTAGGAAGATTACAATAATCTCATAAGTATTGTCAAACTAACGTATAAAGGATTTTGTAGGTTAAATTCCATTATACTGGATAGCATGCCTGCTGAATCTATAATTAGTTCTAATAGTTATCTTCCAGGTTTCATGCAACAAACCACGTGTATTTCTATTAACATTTTGTAGAGTATGTTAGAATGTAGAGAATGTTCTTTAGCTTGCTATATACAGAGTTTGAAAATACATGGTACTACATCCGTTCAATAGTTTGTCAGAGTTTATTGATATCCATTTTAGTCTATATTTTGATATTTAATCCTTCTTTGATTAGGTTTTAATTTTGCTCAAATTAGGTTTCATTTACTTCTTAACCTTTGTAGTGAGGAGAAGGAGTTACAAATTTCTATTTCATTGTTGTCCAGTGACTAAAATATTTATTAGGCCTACTTATCAACTGATATAAAAATCTTCAAACTGTGTGATTACCAGAGCCGTGAAAATATTTAGCTACATAAGAGAACTGAGTAATTAATGAAGGAATTTATTTTACTGGTTACTATTTGTTGCTTTATCTCGCGGAGTTTGTTGACCTTTATTTTCTCTAATAACTTTCAGAGTGCTTGTTAAATTAAATAATTTAATGTGCTTATTAAATGAATTAATTAAGTGTGCTTGTTAAATGATAATTGTTAAAAACGAATGAGTTTATCGCAAGAGAATAAACTCATTGTGATAACATATTAAATAGTTATCGTCATCATCTTCATCATCTTCTTTTGAATTCAAGCAGAGTTAGGACTGGGCTATGAATATATACCTTTCCACTCGCTTTAGACAATTTAGAAGTAATTTCTGGAACCTAGGCGCTCATCAACCGAATGCCCTTTCTGTCGTTGGTTTGGCTGATGAATGAAGATCATTCACTGATGAATGAGTGATCTTCACGTTTTCATATTTGTGATCAGATAAGCTATTCTAATAATTTGAAGTTTGAAAACATTTGTGATTTTATAGTCAACTTACTTTCAGGTAGCAAACCAGTAAGCTCCTGGATATTGATTGCCTAATATGTATCACTTGTGAATAACAAAAAGTTATTTATAACAAGGTGCTGAAAATTAGATGCGTTTTTCATATTAAAAGTGCCACTTGGCTCTACTGGAGTGAAATCAGGTGGCAGAGTGGAAGGTGGGAGGAAAGAAAGAAAGAAAATATGTTTTATTTCACAAAAATTCACAAAATTCATAGAGTAATCACATCAATGAACGTGTGACAAATAAAATTAAATAATCATTATCAGAATCCTAATAAGTGCAATACGTCCTGTAAGTGCAAAATAAAACAAATATAAAATGTGCATAAGAAATTAAGTAAAAACAAGGCCATCAGAGAGGATGCGAGACTTACTATCCTGTTGCACATCCAGTTTTCACTCCAGTATAGTTTGGAGGAAGAGGCGGATCTCTCTCTGGGACTCTGTCGCCTGGTAGCCTCTCCTGATGAATTGCATTAAAAGCAAACACCAATCCCACCCTAGTGTAGTGCTCTTTCGACTTCTGCTATTTCCCAAGCTGTTTGTAGAAAATTGAAATATCCGTAAATATGCAATTGCAAAATTAAAACCTGCTCTATATATATATATATATATATATATATATATATATATATATATATATATATAGTCAATGTAGAGATAGCATAGCTAGAGCTAATGTTTAGGTAGCTTAGCTAGGGTTAATGTTGAGACAGCTTAGCTAGAGTTAATATAGAGATAGCATAGCTAGAGTTAATGTTTAAGTAGCATTGCTGGAGTTAATGTTGAGATAGCATAGTTAGAGTGAGTTAATATTGAGATAGCATAGCTAGAGTTAATATTGAGATAAAATAGCTAGAATTAATGTTGAGAGAGCTTAGCTAGAGTTTGTGTTGAGATAGCAAAGCTAGAGTTAATGTAGAGACAGCATAGATATAGCTAATACTTAGGTAGCATAGCCAGGGTTAATATTGAGATAGCATGGCTAGAGTTAATGTTGAGAGAGTATTGCTAGAGCCAATGTAGTTTACTCAGAAAATTAAAATCATTGTTTTCTTCAGTGTTAAATCATAAAGCATCAGCTATAGATCCGCCGAAACATCTAACCTTTTGTCAACATAGTGAAAATGATTCAAACTGCAACTAATGTCAGGTAGAGTCATCTGGTGAATATGTCAAGTCAAAGGACATTCGGTTTCTTGCACAGCAGACATGCCAGTGACGGTACGGGCATTAGATTTGAATCAAACACTTATATGATTCGATGTCTGACACTTAACCCATAACACAACTCATCGTATAATTATATTCGCAAAATGAGTTAAATTTGTAATCTATATATAGTATATTTATATAGCTTAGTTTGTTACAAACATGAAACATAATTTTTTAACTATTTGGAATGCTTCAGTTCCTTGCTTAGGCGTCTCTTACAATACGTGCAGTTAATGATTGTTCTATTCTTTCATAGATTCTAGTATCCCAAAATATACACAATTAAACTATATTGCTTGACACTCCCATGTTCAAAAGCATCATTGTAACTCATCGTTAATTTTTAACCAGAGGTACCACTAAAATATCCGAGCCCTGATAAGCTCTGCAGGTCTAGAAAAGTCATCTCAATAATAAGAATTTAACGTCCGGATCCTCGCCATAGGGCAATGTCAGGGACACCAGAAGCTTGTCACAAGAGACTCCCAGCTTCTTTATCTCAACTAGGCATAACGAAATAGGGATAAGTTTCGTTGCCATGGAGTTCTCTGTCAACAATCGTTAGTTGCTTGGACTTGAATACGCTCGTGCAGAACGAGTTAACTGCATTGCATTACATTGTAAACCACAAGTAATAGAAAGAAACCTAAGGATTGCGCACTCGTTAAAAAGTTAAACCTTTTAGTTATAGCTGTACTATGAAACCAAAATGCCACCTATCAAATTTAGTACTCTTTATACTCGCTAATAGTACTGTACAAACCCCAAGTAATTTTATTTAATTTTTAAAGTAAAAATGATTTGAGATTTTTCTCATATTCCAAGGATACTGAAAAAATCTGCATGACGGATCCAGAAAGTTTTTATAGAAGGTAGGCTGCATCGTTTTATCATTAAACTATGACGTAGGTTACTTATGATAAGCTAATAATATAATTAGCAAATTTGAGTAGCATTATTTGTTATCTAAGATATTAGTATTTGCTATTTTTGAACTAAATTTCAACGTATAGACCCCTTAAATTTTTCGGAACGTACATTTCAAACTTTTATATCCAATTATTCGAGTATACTTATTGCTAATGAAGTTTAAGAGATAAACTTTGAAAGATCAGAAAAACTCTTTTATGTTATTAGTAGTGTGTAAAGTGGCAATTATACATATAAAGTTATTAGTTTCAAATTTACTTTTTAAATAAATGTTTTTTAGTTATAATAACGGAATACGTAAGTGCCATGTTAATAGCCTATATTTGGCGTTTCATTTACATATTTGTGAATGTTTCTTATACTTTCTGAATGTTTTAAGGTCATATGTGATCTTGTATGTGATGATAAATGTAAATAACTAAATTACATAAATAAATATTTTTAGCAGCGTAGCCTATTACTTTAGATTATACCCTTATTATACCCTTATTATACCCTTATTCTGATATAATATTTTTTTTTATTTGCCAGCTTTCATCTGGTTGTTATCTTTGTCAGAATTACATTGTAGTTTTCTAAATTTAAATGTTATATTTTTTCAATTAAAACATGCGGACTTTAACACTCACTAAACGTTATGATTATCTATTATATGAAACAATACAATGTAAACTGGTCAAATAGAGATAGTTAAAAAACTGAGTCACTGATTGTCTTTACGTTTTTAATTATTTGTAGGAATTTTTCACAGTAGGTTCTGTTCCTGACTACACTACATAAGTTTTCAATTTATAGTAATATATTTATTGCATTTTATATACTTTTCTACGTGCAATTTGCAACAACTTAATAGAAAGAAACCCAAAACATGCAAGTATTTTAAAAGAGTTTGCCTTACGCCACTGATCCAGGCTCACCCCACTATTTTTACTTAAGACTACAACCCTGCTTTAAAATGTTCAATTTGCTGCTTTCAAATATAAGCAGGATTTTAATGGAACATGTCGTTCTGCATTGCGGTTTGGTATTTTTATGCCAAATGTTGATGAGATTCATACATGCGCTTAAGAATAAAATTTTAGGATTTTTAGATTTATTCAGTATTTGAAACAATGAATTTTATTAATTTAATTTAAAGTCTTTTCCAACATAAAATTCTAAAGTATAGAATATGTATGCATTAGTAGGATTACTGCAATTATATTGTACTACTACTTTAGACTAGTTTTACAAATAACTATTCTGCAAGGTTTTGAACCATATTTTGCTTAATATTTTTGATTCAATAGGGTTCAATATCGTCATTGACGATAATAGCACTATAGTTGTTGATATTATTCTTATCGGTAAGATGCTCGACCACGGATTAGTGTGTGTCGGGTTCAAATCCTGGGCCCGTCAGTCACTGATATCTCTTTCGAGTGATGAAGCTGACGTTAACCTTAACTTTTTTAGCTTTATAGAACAAAAATTGATATTCCTTTCATCCACAAAAGTGCATTTTGCAGCAGACTAAATCAAGGATATTTTCTGGTTCAATGCTATTGTTTCCACTGTGCAAGAACAAAAATTCAACAGCTTCGTTTCATCTCATGAAGCTGCATAGATTTCCAATCCCTCTAGAAAGGATTCCAATTTTCAACTGAAGACGTTAAATGTCGTATTTGCGGATATATATTTTTATTAATTTTTATTAGTCACAGGGGTTTTAACAACATTGAACAATATCACATATATATATAGCGTCCAAACTAAATATTAACATTAAATACTAACATTAAATATTTTGATCGTATGATGTCACGCATGACAATTTTATGTGCTCCAGCGTTTCCTTGCTTATTCGCTGTTTTCGTAGCGTTTAATTTTTGTTACTTCCTCTCGGAGGACATCAGCAATCGATGCTACTGATTACGCAGTGATTGCAGCGAGCGAAGTTTTAAGAATTACCTTCCAACACATTGGGAAGTTTATTTTCATTCAAAACTGTCTTACTCGATCTTCCAAGGTGGTTCGATCTTCCATATACTAACCAAGTCCGACGTAACTTGCCTTTGTTTAATGACGAGCAGCTTAAGTAAAGTGCGTTAAATTCTGCTCCATTACACATGACAAATGCATAACAAATATTAGCTTAATACTTTAAGTTACTGAAGGTTTTCAATAATTTATGAGGGCAAGGTCATGTGAAGTAATTTTCAATTAGTTCTAGAACAACGAGACTGCTGAATATAGAGGAGATCCATTAGAAAGATCCTGCACCGTTAGATCTCCTGTACCGATAGATCTCCTGTACCGTTAGATCTCCTGTATCGTTAGATCTCCTGTATCGTTAGCTCTCCTGTACCGTTAGATCTCCTGTACCGTTAGATCTCTTGTACCGTTAGATCTCCTGTACCGTTAGATCTCCTGTACCGTTAGATCTCCTGTATCGTTAGATCTCCTGTATCGTTAG
>CAJHZI010000478.1:1605000-1855000 GCA_905160935.1 Enchytraeus crypticus | reverse complement strand
AAGACATGTGACCGAATGTAGAAAACTACATTTTGCTAAAGTAGAAAACATTTAAACAAGAAATTAATCAATATAAGTCCTAGATTTTGACATCCTGCTATATTCTCTGAATGACAATAGTGTTCTGTAATGTCTACTGTAAGAATTATAACGAAGTGCTTGTCTACTCTTGTCTACTACTCATGTTTTACTTGTTCTAAGCTTTACGACACTAGACAGTAGGCCTATACTGTGTGCAATATATATATATATATATATATATACATGTATATATATACATGTATATACTGTGTGCATATATATATATATATATATATATATATATATATAAAATATATATATATATATATATATATATATATATATATATATATATATATATATATATATACATATACATGTATATATCATCATCATCATCATCTTTAATCAACAATGCCGCAGACTGTAGTTTGGATATAATATATGGATTGGAAGTGGGGGGGAGAGAATAGTCTAAAACCAAAAAATTAAACTAGTCTAAACTAGGGGTACACGATTCAGTGTAGCCCCAATAAAGGGGCCGAGGATAGTAGTGAACATTTTGTGAACCCAACCCCCCCCCAATATTCTTGATGATTGTGTAACTGAAATTCTGTAATAAGCCCTAAAATGTGGCCATTTTTAACAAAATGACCACATGGATTGGGTTAGGTTATAATTTGAACTACCTGTGATGGGTTGAGTTGGGTTTGGGTTAAGTAAATGATGGGTTGGGCTCGGTTGAGTGCGGTTGGGTTGACAATAATGGACACATGTCAAAATATAAAACATGTTTACGTATAGAAAATACAACCATTACATAAGCATTTTCATAAAAACCCTTTCTCCCATTATATTTTAGGAATGAACAGTTTCCTTCTAAGTTCAATCCTCTGCCGGATATTGGGAGTTCGCTTTCGTCACCCGCCGATGCTAGCGACTTCAAACAGCTTGCGCCATACAAGGGTCCGCCTGTCTCACTCGGGGAACAGCCTCTGGTTCTCGACATATCTGGCCGGGAAACCTTCGATGGAGGAATCGACAGTTTATCACAGCAGCTGAGGCGACTGGAAATGAGACTGAATTTTAGTGAACAGTCGAATCAGAGTCTCCTAGGAGAGATAGCTCGCTCTCAGAGCGAACATAGAGCCCGACTGGAGAGGGCAGAGCAGAGTCTACAGAATGAGAGGTATCAAATGCTTCAGTAAAATTGGTGCATCATATTTTACTGCACAAAATCAAATGCATCAGTAAAATCATTGCATCATCGTTGCATCTTATTTTGATGCACAAAGTGTTGTTAAGAAGTTGAGAGGAAGCTTAATTTAAACTACTTTGGCATACAGATATTTGATAGATTTATTTTTTATAGTATTTTGCCAAGATAATAAGATAATAAGATATTTCTGGCGATGCGGTAGAAAATAAATTGGCTTTGAACACAGCTCATAAATACAAACTATTATATATCAGATTTGTAATGGGAATATACAAAATATAGAGGTTAAAATTTTTAAATTTAGGTTGCGTAATAGGCCTAATGGCACTCTGTTAAATTTTAAATCTTTAGTTAACGAAATAGATTACTTGTAATAGATTCTCATAGGCTTTTAAACTAAATTAAAGCGGCAGTCCGTTTTAATACTTAAACTTAGTAATAGTAATAATTATCTGTAAAAGATTATTATTTTTTAATTAGTCAAATTATTTCTTGAGAGATACATTTTCCAAATATTGCATATTAAACGTTTTACTTCATATTGCATCTTTTTAGTCTTGAGCGTTAAAGTTTAATGATAATAATTAATAATAATAATAATTATTATTATTATTCTCACACAGTACGATGCAATATAAATTTTCCCAGCTTCTTAAAATCGTTATTATTATTATTATTATTTTTATTTTTTTAAATATTTTTTTTTATTTTAAATTTTTTTAAAATTTTGTTTAAATTTTTTTTTAAATGCCCTGGGCTGTATAAGGCCCTGGGCTAAAATATAAGATAAAAAAGACTTTATTATTATTATTATTATTTTTAAATGCCCTGGGCTGTATAAGGCCCTGGGCTAAAATATAAGATAAAAAAGACTTTATTATTATTATTATTATTTTTAAATGCTCTGGGCTGTATAAGGCCCTGGGCTAAAATATAAGATAAAAAAGACTTTATTTAATTAAAAGAAAGATGAAAAATATTTAAAATAGTTCCTTTACGCTCTGGGAGGCCGCATTCGCCAATGTGCCACGAATGCATACAGCATTAAAACGCTGGAGTGCAACAGATAGGCGCTGCCATAGAAAGGCTTTTTCTCGTTGGTCGCCTGTAATGGCACTGGTTCTTCTGCCTAATTCGTTAATGAAGTCAGACGCGGCAGAGTTGATGGGGCCCAATGTCTCAAAAGCAATTGGCAGCAAAATGTGGCTGCTAGAGACTGCGGCATATTTAAGTGTCTTCCTATTGGCTGCGGCTTCAGCAGCTGAGCCAGCAGCAGCGCATAAAAGGCTGAGATTGCTTGCTGAGAATGTGTCTGTCACAGTGACATCCCAGATGATGCACTTGCCTTCTGCCCAAGGAATCTGAGATACACAGTCCGGTCGTTTCCCATCAGAACGGCTCTAACCCTGGGGCTCTTGTATGGCCGGAATATTTGCGCGAGTTAGAGCACGCCATATCAGATCATTCAGATACTGGTGTCTGCTGATTTTGCCAGCGCTCCGCATGCACGAAAGGCCGTGAGTGCCCAGAGCATTGACCGATGCTCCGCAGACACAGTTGTGTGGATCACAAAGCGTAGAGCCCAGCCGAAGACCAACCGCTACTCTCACTGCCTCGTCATCCAGGCGGAGGCCACAGGAAGATAAAGGCAAGGCTTTCAACCAGTCACCACTATGAAGAGTAGAAACAGCAAGCAGCCGAGCGTTTTCTTGTGGGATTAACGCCTTCTCGAGGAGTTCCGAGTGGGCAATGGCAGAGATTTTGGAGTCCCAGGCCTTCATGGACTTAGACACCATTCCAATAGGCGCCTCCGATTATTATTATTATTATTTTTAAAATTTTATTTTTATTTTTTTATTTACCCCGGTGTAAAGAACCTGGGGTTTGATAAAAACGATTCGAGCAATACGTGCTGAATCGCCGCCCGGCTACTCGAGGTCATCAATCGGCTTAAAAGAATTGTTGAAGCAGACTGCATTAAATCTTTGCAAAGTCATGGAAAGCCTTTGCCAAAGAAAAGATGTCTCTCGCTTATCGCCGGTTTGCTCTGCAATAAGTCTGCCTATACCATTATTATTATTACTACTACTACTACAACAACAACAACAACAACAACAACAACTACTACTACTACTACTACTATTACTAATATTACTACTATTATTTCTGCTATTATTACTATTATTATTGTTATTGTTATTATTATTATTACTATTATATAAACTATAGATCCCACAGAGAGCAGTTGGAGATGGCTCTTCGGTTCAGTCGCGGAGTTCTGACCCAGATGAGTGAGAGGCTACAGAGGGTTGAGCTCCTAGGAGGTGACGATAGGTCGAGGATGATGTCGATAGAGGGACAGGTGAAGGGCTTTCAAAGCGAAGCCGAGATCCTTAATCAGCAGAATAATGCGGCAGCGGCTGCGAGTTTAACCAGGTTTCTTCTGCTTCTAAAAAAGGGGCGCGAGTTTAAACAAGTTTCTTCTGCTTCAAAAACGGGGTGAGCCGTTGGCTAGCTGACAAGTTGTTTGACAGCGGGTCAGTAGGTGTAGAGTACAAATCCAGTGCTCTTCCCGTCACTGACATGTTACTGGAAAATGACGTCAAACTTGGCTGTAGCCTTAGCTAAGTAAACTGATTTTAAAATGCGAGCAATTTTACTAGTAGTAAAATTAAAGATTATTTTACGAAAATATTATTCTTATAATGCTTTTGTTTAAATACTATTTTAAGCAATTGTTTCATTAAACATGCAACATATTATAATGGACATCGAAGGCCCACAAACTGTTCATTTCTTACTCCCGGATCTGATAGTTGAAGTCAGGTCTCAGCAATTATATTATTGGCAGGTTAAGTTACGATAAAATTTATAAATTAAGTTACGTTAAGTTATTAAGTTAAGTTATTAAAATTTATAAAATTAAGTTACGATAAAATTTATCTTATTTATTATTATTTATCAATAATGATAGTTATAATATTTTAATAATATTAATAATAATAAAATTAAAAATATTAATATCATTTTTGTTAATAGCATTATAATCTTTATAGTTTTGCTGTTGTTGTTTTTGTTTTTGTTGTATTTTGGCAATTAGTAAATAGTAGTAAAATTGTACTTATAAGTAAATACATGTTTGATTAGTCCTTTGGTTCTTAAATTTAAATACCATTTTTGTCGAACAATTTGATTTTAAATCAACAATTTCAAAGTGTATATTAGATCCAGTCATGGTAATTTCTTCAACTTTCCATCGAATTGAGACGTTTACACTTGACATGAAATCACTGGAATATGCAACCTTAAAGCGAAAGCTAAAGTGAAATTTAACGTCAGTTTTTCGTCTAGAAAGCTCCTCAATGACTGAGCGAACGCTGGATACGAATCCTACACCAACTGATCCGCAGTCTAATACCTAACGGGTATGAAACTGGCGCCGTCGTTTTTCTGCTTCATTTCGAGTAAGCAGGTTAAGGGCCTCATGCCGACTATATTTATCCAGGTTGGACATGTTACTTGCGGAAGTCGATAAAACAAGCAAAGCCAAGGATCACATGGAAATGCTCACTCTACGTCTATCGACAGAACTGCAACAAATTAAAGGACGCATAGACAACCAGTTAGTCGAGTACACGTCAACGACAAAAGAACTAAAAAATAAAGCTGACAAGCTTGAGCTGGAAAATCGATTTGCTGTAAGAAGTTATGTGTTTTTGAATTGTTAAAGTATGAGTGTTTTTAGTAGAACGTGGAATTTTAAATCTCCCGATCTTTGTCTCATTCGATTATTTCACTATTTCTCTTCTATTCCTAATAAAATATTATTTTCGTGCGACTTTGTTGTATTGATTTAACAAACCAAGGATTTAAAAGGTTCAAAGAGGCCACCGACTTTAGCTGAATATCGGCCTAGATTTCACGAACTTATCAATGATCTAACTGATAAATGATGAGTTAACTTAGGAACTTATAAACTAATCGCTAACTTATATATGATTAAATTAGAACGCAAGCACTAGCAGTGCCGTATTTCTACTTCTAAGACTAAATAGAAGTAAATACTTAAATAAATAAATAAAATAGTTCTAAGACTAAATAGAAGTAAATACTTAAATAAATAAATAAAATAGTTCTAAGACTAAATAGAAGTAAATACTTAAATAAATAAATAAAATACTTCTAAGACTAAATAGAAGTAAATACTTAAATAAATAAATAAAATAGTTCTAAGACTAAATAGAAGTAAATGCTTAAATAAATAAATAAAATACTTCTAAGATTTAAATTAGTTTACACGCAGTTACTTTATTTATAAAGTTGTTACAAAAATCACATGGTTAATGTAAAAATCATGGATCTGATATTATGGAACACTGTCGAGATAAAAGAATAATAATGTACAATGGCTTGACATCGGAAAAAACCCTAAACCTTTAACGTTTGTTTAGCATTGTTTAAAAATATGGCTCTATATTTATAAGAATGAGTGAATTTTAAAAGTTATTTGTAGTTTAGTAGCATACAAAAGCAGAACGAGGCTTTCTCACTCACAGGACAGGCTGCCTCTACACTAAGAACTCACGTAGAACACAGGTAAGTCTATCCAGTATAATGTACAATATTTACATAATTTAATAGCAGTAAATAATCTGCAATACTAACAATTTATTAACACTAATAAATTATTAAATAAGAAAATTAGTAATAGTAATAAATTAATAATGCTAATGTATTCATTGTTTGACATTTTTAATGTGATATTTTTTGAGGATTTTTCAAGACATTTTTAATACTGAACTTTAAAAATAGATCTTCATATTCTAAGATATTTCAATATTTTCTGCTGTTTTATGTTTGTGACAACTAGCCCCCTATATTTATATGTTTTTTCTTTATTTTCTTAGAGTTTTAGAGTTGCGAGATGCAGTCATGGAATTGAGAAATAGTCAAGAGGCATCGATACAAGAAAGAAGATTCACTGAAAAGCATCTTCTTGCGAGGTATACGTTTATTTATTAAATTAACGTATTTTAATTAACGTTCAGACACTTGAACTCACTCCCATATAATACAGTTTTAGCCTGGACAGTCTCGACGCCTATGCCTGCTATATGAATGTTTTTGAAATTTTAATAAGTTGGCATATTAAAAGATTGACTGATTGATTGATTGTCTGATTCTGACAGATTGACTGATTGATTGATTGACTGATTCTGACAGATTGACTGATTGCCTGATTCTGGCAGATTGACTGATTGATTGATTGACGGATTCTGACTCATTAACTGACAGTCTGACTGATTGATTGATTGACTAATTCTGACAGTTTGACTGATTTATTGATTGATTGATTGATTGCCTGATTCTGACAGATTGATTGATTGATTGACTGATTCTGACAGACTGACTGAACTGCAGAATCAGCAGACTGATCAGTTTCGACGTTTCTCGGAGACGCTATCTTCCACCGAGCTCTCCAGGAAAGAGAAGGATCATCGTAACGACCTGGAAAGATCTCAAATGGATAATAGACTGACGGAGACGACGAATGAGTTTACTAGAACTTTGGCACACAAAGAGGCCGGCCTCAGAGAGGACATCTTTGTCAGAAGCGCCGAACTAGAAAAAGTAAGAGAATATGTGAATATAAATTACAAGCATTGATGACCTCCCTGATATCATCCTTGTATGAGGAAATGGACGTTAAACTTTAATTTTTATTATTAAAAATATGAAATTATATTATTACAATTAACATAAATCTGACATTAAAAAGGAGCATATGAACCAAGGTCTCGTTTAATGTTATCAGGTTTGGTGTATTAATTTAATCTCTCTCTCTTTCTCTCTCTCTCTCTCTCTCTCTCTCTTAGTGCACTGCCTATTGGCAAGTCCATGATACATAACGCCTCCACTCTTCCCTGTCTTCCTCTTTCCTCTTCTTGTCCGCATAGGAGTGGATCTTTGAATCACCTAACATTCCTAATCTCGGTTTGTCTCTGCCTCTATTTCCTTCCATTCTGCATTCTATGACCTCTTTTAGTAAACTATCTCTCTTTAGAAAGTGTCATTAAAATGCTTGAGTATAAAACTAAAATGTATAGAATTATACACATGTATTATTCAGGTAACTAAAATGTTAATATTTATTGTATATTTACTTAGTTGATACTAGAAGAAAAGACAGAGCGCGAGAGAGCGATGAAGAAGATGGAGGAAGGCTTGTCACTGGCTGTAGAATCAGTTGTGAGAGCAACAACACAGGACAAGAGACAACTGCTCGAGACCCATTCGGTTTGTTAATAAAAACTACTCAAACTTTTTAGGTATTCGTTATTGACATAAATACAAATTAACGTTGTCACAAGTATTACATATGATACTATTAGAATTGCCATTAGTATCAGTGTTATATTTTTAGTATTGAGATATGCGTTTTGCGAGAATGTTTAGATTTAAAAGTGTTTAGTGTTGAATGACAAATTGGTGTGAAACTGTGTGTAGTTGTGAGACATGGACGATGTGAAGTCGCATAATAACAAATTTATTGACGTTGACTATGAGATAGATTTTATTTCCCGATATTATTATTGCATGCTTTTCAACAACGCTTACTTTTAATTTTTAATTTTCCACCTTTAGCTCTTAGCAATTCTTTCCAATTTTGTAGAAGTAGTCATTTTATTATTATGCAGTCAAATACGATAGTGCTGAATATTAAGCATTGTAATATTTATTTATGCTTTCTCTATTTTATTTATATTATTACACTTTTAACTTTTTACAACAGGAAATTACAGTATGATTTCTACAGTTGTCTATTTTAACTATTATTATTTATGCTACAGGAACAAAGGAAGAAGATAAACGTGTGTTTGCACACGCTTAATGAATCTTTGACTCTAGTTGAGAAAGAGTTTGACAAGGAACAGCGTAAGCTGGAACGATTGCTAGCTGCTGAAGTAAAAGTGAGGTTAGAATTGGGCTTCTGAGTACAACGTTAAATAAATGTAATCTGTGCAAGATATGCTTAATATTACATTCTCCGATTGATTTATTATGAATGCTGATTAGATATATAATATATTGTTTGATTAGATCAACTAAGTAGCAGAATGAAAAATAGATTGATTAGTTGAATAATTAATTATTTATTAATTGGCTCAATATTATGTTTAGAGAATAAGTAATATGTTTAAACTAATTGATTTGATGATTTTAGCATTAATTCACTGTTCAATGAATTCATTGTAGAGCGAACTAAGCATTCATTGATGAATTAATTTATTGGAATATTGATTGATTGATTAATTGATTTTGCTGATTGATTCATTAATATATTGACTGATTGATTGATTATTTGACTGACTTATTTATTGATTAGTTGATTGATCGATTGATTGATTTATGGATGCATTAATTGATGAATTGACTGATTGTGTGATAGAAAGCAGCAGGAGACGGTCCTTATATCACAAATGGCTGATTTAGAGAATCGATTGATGACAATTACAGAGTCACTGAGAGATAGAGCTAGCGAGTCATCGAACAAGACTGCATCTGATCAAGAGGTCAATTTATTTTCTATACAGAATAAATCATAATATGTTAATGTGAGAGAACTTCATTAATAATCTTAAATATAACTACGCAGAATAATTGATTATCATTTGTTATCTCGATATTTATTTAGTGTTTAAAAATGTATTTAAATCAATAGTTTCTCTGGTATTTAAACCAATTTAGCACGTTATGGGACTCCAACTGGCAACTACTTCACCCGATTTGTGTCCGGGTTGCTGAAGAATAGACCAACCTTGAATCGTGCGTGCCATAAAAGGCGAAAAAGTGCCAATTTCCAAACCAACGTCAGAATTGTATAAGAAGACAATGTAGATGTCTGTATATGAAATGTTTCCCTGTCTCAAAACTTTTGTCATGCCATGGCAGAGTCGAGTATCATGCTAGGATATTTATTGATCAATCACCTCAGGCTAATTGACTAATGCATTACGATAAGTCAAATTTATAAAGAAAATTACAGTTCTCAGATAACAGCTCGTGACCAATAGAAAGTAATTAAACAGATGTGGCAGGGAAAAGCTACATGTATATTTTTATATTTCTTATTCTACATGCATATGTTTATACATACCTTATTCTCTTAAACCAATGTTTGGCATAGTTTGTTACTCTACAAATATTATGTCAGTGTTACTTTG
Organism: Enchytraeus crypticus; assembly: GCA_905160935.1. Classification (NCBI taxonomy): domain Eukaryota; kingdom Metazoa; phylum Annelida; class Clitellata; order Enchytraeida; family Enchytraeidae; genus Enchytraeus; species Enchytraeus crypticus. The sequence goes on along the minus strand of CAJHZI010000478.1, from coordinate 1,845,535 downwards.
TTTGTAGGAGACGTCGAGAATTCTGGCAGAGTTGGAGGGCAAGATTTCAACCACCAGTCGACGCTTGAGTGACGTTGAGAACAGACTGATGGATTTACTGGTATGAATCAGCACAATAACATTATTCTAAAATTATTTTGCCGTGAAGAGGGTCTATATGCAGCCCCATGAGCCTAATTCTTTCTCTATTGTTCTCTTTCTCTCTATATTGCTCAGCTGCAGAGCCATCTCATATATTCAGTGAATGAAAAGAAGCTTCTTGATTGGAATGGTACATTTTCATTCTTAAAAATAAATATTTCGTCCACAAAAAGCATCTAAATTTCAATTTGATTTGTTGACGTAACTTATAAAAATCAAATTATGAATTATACCCCGCTAGTGGGTGCACTGGAAATTGTTCATGTAAACCGACTAACTATTTACGCAGAATGTACAGAGTTACTGGTTGATTTGGTTGCTCTAATACCTGGGAAGCAAGAGGTTATCGGTTCGAATCCCAGCCAGAGCTTCCTTTTTATAAGAAAACATTTTCTAAGAAATACGACAATTTTTAATCTTATTTGCTGGATGAGATCATTTCCAAAGTCGGAAAGGGCATTCGGTTGATGAGTGCATAGGAAATGTTTCTATTCATATCCCGACCCTAATTCATATGGGATCAGGGGAAGATACTGATGATGATGACGCTGGATGTTATAATGCAAGCTCTTTATACATCATCCTTATGAGGAAACGGACGTTAAACCTTTAGTATTATTACCAATTAGTAACATCACAAAATAAAATCATACCGAAATATTTTGCTGTGTAGGATAAATCTGAACGCGACACCTCTGAGTTAGAGCATTCAAGTGAAATTAGAACATTGATGGCTAAAGAATCTGCAAATAGGTAATGCCTCTTCTTTCACTTTGCGGTTTCAAAAATCTTTCAAAAGACATCAAGCGAAACACTAATGTGCGAACTCTTCTATGAAGTCACTAGCATACTTCCAATGTATCATTAAAGATAAGTTCTAACTAATTAGAACCTATTTTGCAAGGATTTCAAATATATATCTACCGCCCCGGAGCAACTAGTTCGAAAAATAGACACAAATCCCACAGGGGCATATATCTGACATCTTCTTCAAGTGAGCAACGTACGATAAATATTCAGTGTTGAGGATTGCGTATATGTGTAGAGTAAGTGTTTCAGGTTTGAATAGATCCTAGCCTATCACACTCATTGCTCCTTTCTGTAGCCAACCGTATGACCAGATATTAAAATAAAATGATTTTTAAGAAAACAGAAATAACTCAATATGGATGTAATGTAACACATTATATTGGCTTATTATGTGATATATATTGATCAATGTTTTGGTGGTATGTTCAGAAATAGAGAGCTGCAAGAATTCAAGAATTATATGCTAGATAAAAACGGCGTAATAGAATCGGAGGCGAGACTTAGACAAACTCAAGTGAAAGAGGTGTGCATGTGTATAATTAAAAAAATCTATAGGTCAACATCACTTTGCGGAAATTATTTACTTTGCAATTGCCTCGAATACAATTTGACACATTTTAAGGAAATAGTGGAAATTTCACATGTTTGAGTGCATTACATGTACTGTAACGCTTGTTATGGCCGAGTCATTACAGAATAGACTGACAGCTTGCTAGTTATATACATGTATCTAGTGTATTTCATTGTTGTCTAATGGCAGATTAATGGTATGCAACTCTTCTAATTAATACTCACTCCAGCCTTCCTTGTCATCTTGATCTTTTTTCAAGAGGCAGATATGTACAATAGTATATTTGCTTACGTTTAGATTAGTATTCAATGATTTTACTAAAATAATTGTTAGATTCTCTAGAACACATAGTGGGGCTTGCACGTTTAAAAATAAATTTGAGTAGAAAATGCATTCTTTCAAATAGAGTTCTTATAGCTTGTTAAATGTAGCGCTTATTTTTGGCTGCTATTCCTCATGCATATTTTATCTAAAAAGAAATAGTATTTAATATTTTCAGCTGAGTCAAGGCTTATCTCAGATGTCTGAACAAATGATCAACATGAAAACAGCACTCAACTCTAGAATTCACGCAGAAGAGAACGCGGTGAAAATAATAATACTTAAAAATAAAATACTTAAAATTCTTTCGTACTATTTATTCCTCTTCTAATTTCATACGCACTTGGAGAAATTTGAAAAGATTTGGAAACAAGGCGTCGAGGGGCTTCAACCGATATCTTATCAAATATTAGCCATTACATTATCTAATATCATCTAAACCTCTTGAAAATTATTATTAATTTTCTCGATATTCTACGTTCAGTCCGGTAATAATTATTTTAAGCGGTTATTATGAATGATTTGTCAGATTTCAATGAGATTATCGTCCCACGATGAAATAGATTTCTTATTTTAATAAATTAATACAAAGGAAAGGTCAGAGCTTCTGAAGCAAAACTAAAATTGAAAAATATCATTTTGCTCTTAGATATTTTAGCGAAAATATTAATTCTGATCTATTGAATTAGTGGATTCATAATCACATATCGCTACTGTTACTAGGAACAACATTATTAAACATGTACATATAGACATTCAAATTGAAACTAAATGTATGTTTTCAAAAACTTCCAGAAAAAGGTATGTTACCCTTGCTTTAAAACGAATTTAGCTTACTCACATTCCACTATGGAACAGATGATTTGGACTCAACTTCAGTTTAGCTTTTTTTGAATAAGATCTTCACTTATGATATTTACACTTATCCGATTGACTAAATGCACGATTTAAAAAAAAAAAAAAAAACATTTTGGTTTTATCTTCAGTTTTAATACACATTGCATTGCATTGTCTATTTGCTATGCAAAATCGAAATTTTAACTAAATAAATAAATATAATGAAAACTCCGTTTTTATTTTAGAGAAAATCAATGGAGTCACTGGTACAGAATCAGTTCAAACTTATGAATAATTCCCTTTGCAAACTAGAAATGCGTCCAGATTTATATAATGGCACAGAAGACTATGTATACAGTAGGCACTCTACTACTCTGCCAGAATTCTCTCCGGGGGGTCCGAACTATGACGAAAACAACGACATGCCTCGAAGTAAATCAGGTCAAAGCGGAACGCTGTCAGGCAGAACCAGGTTCTTAAGCACCGTTCACGAGATCGGCGAGGAATTTCCGTCTAATGCAGATGAAGTGGAAACAAATTCTCTGGAAAATATCGTTGATGACGAAAGGGTTAACGATGAATTAAGTGAAATTTTAGAAAACGACAAGAATCCAGAAGAAGAGAGTCAATATCACGACAGTAGGAATAGTCCAGCAGAATATAGCGGCGTCCATGATGAACTCGATTCTGTAGGTAACGAGAACGCCGAGGTCGACACATCAAGAACTGAGAGAGGCAGAGTTGCCCATAGTAGAGGTACAGACATCACCCTTGCCGTTAGCCGTGGGACTAGTTTTGACGAGGAAGAACCAGCGCGACCTCAGAGTCGAAGAACTAGTACAATGTCAGGGAATGGTCGAGACCACAACAGTGACGAGGAAGAAGAAGAAAGAACGCCACACTTCAAAGGATCAGCTGGGACGTACAAAAAGATTCCTCGTCGAAGGAGGAGTGGAAAGAGTGGAACTGAACGTGATGATATGGATGAAGTGTCTTCGTTTCGTACTGGAGTCAGGTCCGAGAACGACTTCAGTGACAATGAGGATCCATGGCGACAATATGATCGCACTGGCCCGGTAGATAGCGGATCTACGACATTTAATGATAACGCAAATGATGATGATGAGCCCTATGGAGATGATCAAAGTAAATCTGGTTTTGAAGAACGTGATAACAACTCAGACGCATTCAACGCTTCAAAGGAGGAATTCGATAGTGAAGACGAAATTAAAAGTAACCGAAGTCTTCCAGAGAGTCATCGGAGTCAGAAAAATACATCAAAGTCACCGTTACGACGTCCTATATCCGGGAGAAATTCGGATTTTAGTAGAAATGTTAATCGTCGCTCCGTTTCGAGAGCCACTACTGAGCTGCGAAGCGTTGATTCGAGGGTAAATGATGATGATGACGATGATAAGGACGATAAGCCTTCTCCCAACAGCAGAGCCACAAGGAATGCTAGTGGAAGAAGTTCTAATAAAAGTCAGTTCTCAGATCTAGAGAGTCCTATTGATAGTCAAAGATCTACAGGAAGAGATCAGTCAAAAAGTCCATCATTAGTTCAGAGTAGTTCTAGAAAAAGCGATGTTAATGATGGAGATGATTATGATAATGATGTTAATGATAGAGATAATTATGCCAATGATGTTAGTGAAAGAGAATCACAAAACAACGTCACTCCGTCAGATAGAAATGAATCACCCTACATTTCTTTTACGAGAAGCCCATCACCAGGTGGAGTTGCTAGCAGAAGTAATGTTAATGACTCTAACTCAGTTAACAGTACCTCTCCAAATCTAGTCGATGCCATCCCAAAGAAAATTGCTCATAAAAGAAGATAAAGAAGCCTAACCATACAGAAGTAGTAATAAAAATTATCAACATGCCTTGTTTGAGAAGATTGAATTTATCAATATGTCGGGTGTGATAGCATTAACATTCGTAATATGCCAAGTTTTGAGAACATTAAAATTATCAATTGAGTTGGTTTAATAATATTACACTTCTGTTTATGTGCTTTTGCCGTAAGCAAAAAATATCAATTTCAAGTGAATTATTGTTGGATATGGCAACAGTAGCTAAACACACCGAATTGCCTAAAATTACGTCATCGATTTGAAAGTTTCTAATGTGGCGTTCGGCTAAAGAAACTGACAGAGATTTTAATTAAACGCCGCGCACTAACTCTTGCATAAATAATATTTAGTTTTACCACTACTATAATTTCTTAAGTGATTTCTCTTTTTCTTCCTCAGAATCGATGTTCTTTCTTAGAATTTTTGAAACTCGTGCTGTGCTCAGATTTTAAATATGTCCTTTAGCTGTGTTTAAAATTTCAAAACAGATAGAATATATTCTCATATATCAGGAATGTAGATTGCTGGTATTATTGACTCTAGCCAGAGAAATTTGATAAAGTAATGAGTTACTTTTTTCAGTCAGAGTCAAATTTATAAAATAAACAAGAAGAAACTTGCCTGTTACTAATATTAAAGAAACATTATGTTTATACTTTCTGTAATTCTAAAAATACTTCGAGAAGTATGACGAGATTGAGAGACACGGCTTCAAAGGGCCTCAACTAACAGCCATTAAATTATTTAATTTCAAAAAAATTCAAAGTCAAATATTATGAATTTCCCAAGATATTTAGAATCGATATTCCACGTTCAAAGCAGTCGTATTGGTTTTACGGAGTTGACACGGATGATTTGTCAGATTTCAATGAGCTGACGTCCCACGACAGAATAGATGCTTGATGGACTTCCTCCATAGATGTTATACAGTTCTGAATGAGAATCCCTCTATAGATCATCAGATTTTTTACTCCATTGCTGAGTCAATATGTAACATGGAAGTGACTCCATGGCGTAAAAGACCTACCTGACATTTCCTTATTGCGACGGTTCTTAAGTTAAATATTCTATTGATTGATTGATCGAATGATTGCTTGATTGATTAATTGATTTATTTATTTATTGATTGATGTTTGATTAATTGATTGATTGATTAATTAATTAAGTAAATGATAGATTAAATATATTACTTCAATCAGAGCCAATCAAGTTGACTTCGAGTGTGACAAGATATAAACTTAGCAATGATTTTGATAAAGAATAAATATATTGCCTAATGAGTCTGTTATTTTATATACATTTAAATCGTTCGCGGCTCAATTTATTTAAAACATGTATTTTTTAATATTTATATTTTATGGAACTCGGTGAATTCTATGAAATTTTTATTGCGCTTTGGTTAAAATGTTCGTTCCTGAGCGATGCAATTATACGATAGCTTTATTTTATATACGCAAAATAATAAATTCATAATAATATTTTCATGCTTCTGTTTGAAATAAAATAAAATGTCTTTAAACTTGTACAGTTTCTATCAAAGCTATTTAGGTTATACTTAAAATGTAACTAAATGCAATTGAAAACTGGCCAACAGCCAACGAAGTGTTTTTACATTAGTCTAATCTTGTCAATTTGCAGCTTATTCTAATTTTAAAAAAGCAAAATGACTGGACATAAAATATAATTTAACTGTTTGGCATTCATTTATAACTGACTTCTGTATCTAGTATACTCCAGTGAATCATTGCTCCACTATGCTGATCGCCTGATACTAATATCGGCTTTTCTAATCTGTTCCAATAGTGGAATAATGATAACTGTCCGTCAGCTGCTGCCATCTTGAAATAAAAACTCCCATTTCTATAAGTCTTCCGTTAATCCTGCTCGTAATTTTTTCTTTTCTACTCCAGAAATTCTTAGTCAGGCTTCGAAAAGTGAATATTTTGCTTACCGTGGGCCTATATATTTTACGAGGAAGCACTGATCGCTTTGGAGGTAGTACATGTAGATTAAATTCATTACCATATTGAATATAGCAGTATACTGAATCGGCATAATATTGAACGAGCGCCATAGGCCTACTAAACTAGGCAACATATTGAACTAGACCGAATTAAAAGCGGTTAAAAAATTCGCTCTAAATTCTAAGCCGGAAAACTAAATCCAATGCTTTTACTCCGAATACGCGTTATATTTCTAACTTTAGACACTTCATGAAACCAACAGGCAACTGCTCTTATTTCATAAACATGCTAAACAACTTAGAATGTCTCAATAGCGATATGGTTAGAGGTGTAGATAACGTCATGAAGTTTTAAATGACAGACCCTGAGGTGAATTGAACCCTCGTGGGTTCGAATCCCAGCCGCGCTGATCTGAGAGTAAAATCTCGGACATTCATTGGACTGACACGGAAAATTGACAAAATTGCCTAATGGATTTAACATGTGGTATTAAAATTGATAGAGATCAACGTAGTTGATCGTTTCACTATAATGTGTGTTATTATTATTATTAAACTACAGTAATTGTATAAATGTTGATATTTTAAAAATAACGCAATTAAATAATATCGAAAATAATTAAAGAGTTTACTGTTTTTTGCTCGATTTCTACTGGAAGATGATACTTGTAATCAGATATTAACAATAAGGCAGGTCACTGAAATCTACAGTAAACAGTATATTTAGGAGTATTGAATACATTGAGTTAAGTTTAAATGTTAAGTTACACTACACTGTAAGTTAAGTTACACTACACTGTAAGTTGCATTTTCACACAACATAGACTTAATATTAATATTTAATATAAACAGATTAATATTGATCTTAATATAATATTAATATAATGAATAAATATTAATACTATTAGATTACTGTACATATACAGTATATCACCACATATTATTGCATTGAAAGATCTGCACAACAGATAAATGATTGACTAACGATCAGTCGGTGCAGCGTTTAAATCTTCTTGGCAAAATTGTTGCAAAACAGGTTTTCCAACATTCGATATTCAAGAAATATGCAGAGACACTTGATAACTGGCAGACTAATGCCACATTTAGAATCATCACAAACAGCTGCAGAGGGTGAGGTGTATACATAAATAAATAATTATACGTATAATATATATATATATATATATATATATATATATATAAATATATATATATATATATATATACATGCATATATATATATATATATATATATATATATATATATATATATATACAGTACATATATAAACACACACACATACATATATATATATATATATATATATATACATGTATATATATATATTTATATATATATATATATACATGTATATATATATATTTATATATATATATATATATATATATATATTCAATTGAGGTAAAACTATAAAATATCCAGTATATGTGTATTTATATAAAGTACAAGGTAAAATCTGTAAATTACATAATCTTAATTTAAACAAAACAAAAGAGTAATTGTAGCTTCTATCCAAAGACAAAAATATAATAATCGTGTTAAAGTTTACAAAAAATTTCAAATACTAAAATTTGAATAACGGGAGGTACTATCTCCCTCGTTCCCTCCCATGGGCTGCTTCACCCCCATCCCACCCCACCCCTGATGTCAGGGTGATGTTTTACAAGTAGGACAGACAGGACGCCTGACTAAAGCGCTCAGAATGATCGTCGCTGAGCGCACATGAGCTTCGTGATCAGATTTCTTAAGTCCTCTCGTACGTTCAACCCCTACGAATATATTTTACTGCGCAGTATGGTTTGTTCACCCCAAGCCTTTATCTTCTAGCCTTTAGCTCCTAGCCTTTAGCCGCTAGCTCTTAGCCAATAGCCTCTAGTCTCTAGTCTAGCCTCTAGCACCTAGCCCCTAGCTCTAGCCTCTAGCCTCTAGCCCCTAGCTTCTAGCCTCTAGCCTCTAGTTTCTAGCCTCTAGCCTCTAGCCTCTAGCTCCTAGACTCTAGCTTCTAGCTCCTAGATCCTAGACCCTAGCCTCTAGCCTCTAGCTCCTAGACCCTAGACCCTAGCCTCTAGCCTCTAGCGCCTAGCCTCTAGCTCCTAGCCCCTACCCTCCAGCTCCTAGCCCCTTGCCTCTAGCGCCTAGCCCCTGATATAAATTGGTCGTAGCTGTACAAACTGACCCAATGCAGAAATTCCAATATATGTAAACAGTACTTTTTTGTATACATTCTAAAACTGAATGGAAGCGCAAATAAATTACTTTTAGAAATAAGGGCGACAAGCTGGAAATTAAATCAAGCTGGAAAGACAATGGATGTAAATCTCTGTATATAATGAATTACATAGTAAAGTAATAAAAATAACTAAGTTCAGTATGTTCCCTTTAATTAACTTAATTTTATTAAATAAGTTGCAATTCTTCAAGATGCCAAATAATTTACATAAAAATCTAAGTAGTTTAGGATACAATTTTGTTGACAATAATTGGGACATCAACATGCATGTGAAATAAGTCCGTTTTTCTATGTGTGTATCGGGAAATAAAATCCACTAAATTAGCAAATAAAGTTACTTATCCTATTTTGTTTAAATTTTGTCTTAAATACGAGTCGCTGTATTACTAGTAAGTCACACTTTGTAACAGTGGGCGGCAGCTTCTGAATATTATGAAGTTAAGAACATATTTTGCGAACTTTTCCATCTGGGAAGAGTGACGATGACATGACCTGATTATTGATCGCAGCTATCTGAGAGATGCAACAATTAATTGAGGCTGTTATGTTATGAATATAATATAACAGCCCATTCATTCCTTAATCGGATTAAAATATACATATACATGCAGAGATAACTTTTAGCAGAATTTAATTTAATTTTCCATGTCTTACGATAAATAAGAACTTCAAAAGATAAGCAACATACATACATTGCTGTCATTAATTACACTCTATCTGATTTGATAAATGAACAGTCGAAGCTAATAAGCTGTTTCGTGTCTGGAGATCATTCAGAAAGATCAAAAGTACTTGATTCTAATCTAATTGCTCTTTTCAATCGAACGGTCTTTGAATCCTACGAAACGTTCAAGTATCATTTAAGCTTAGATCGACGTGACAACATTACTGACTCCATGTTACTATTGAATCTCGGATGAAACTAAATTCAAAAATTGAAATTTTTGAACGACTACATTGGAATGTTTTAGAGCGATACTTTGAGCTTATTTAATTATTTAATTTAATAGATGAAAATTCAGATGTGAGATTTAAATGCATTATGTGAGACAGAATGTCAAACAACGTCGGGAGAATAAAACGTTTAATCCGTGCACCGATTTTGTGCATCAGTATGTGCACCGATTTTGTGCATTCTGGGCTCGCCCTTCACTAACATTGCTTTCGAGTGATGAAACTGACGTTAAAATTAGCTTTGCAATACATCAGTATGTGCACCGATTTTGTACATCAGTATGTGCAGCGATGTTGTGCAAGAAGGTCACTAAACCAGTGTGGCATTGGTTGAAGGAATTGACCTCTCAGAGCAGAGCCATGTCAAAGTGGTGACTATGCGAATGACAAAGTGGAAGGTGAAGGATTTTTTGTAGCATTTTCAGCGTCAATCTTTCTTCGTCTATGCATTCCGGATGCAGGAAATCCCGTATAATTTTTGTGTGTCAAAACTTTGTGCTGTCAATTTAGCTAGATATATTTACACTTGGTCAGATTTCAATTTCAATTTACTAAGATCATGGTCAAACATTGACATAGTAGTGTTAGCAATCAATCAATCATTCAAGCAATAAGAATTTAACGTCCTGCCACGAGCGCCATAAGAAAATGTTAGGAACGCCCATGTGAGTTACTTTGATGTAAGGACATTTCGCTACATATATCTACTGTTTAACATTAAGTTAACATTTATAACATTTATAACATTTAAGTTTAACATCAAGTTATCGAGACAAAATTGAATTTACATGTATATGCAACGATTTGGTATTTGAGTTGTAACAGTTAACAAGAGTTAACAAGAATCTCAAACGTTTACAATTAATCTAGTATCAAATATTAAACATCGTCAAAATTCTTTATCGTACAGTTTTCACAAGCCTTTGGCAAAATTATATTCAGCGTTTCAACACATCAATTGAAACTCCTAAGTACTGATGTCTGAAATCAATTTTCTATGAACGAATTGACATTGCGTGACAGGGAACCCTGTCCGTATGGCACTGTCACCATGTTCAGAACATGTTCCTCGAGTTCTTCAAGGCTGAGTTGTAACGGTCTCTCTTGGTATGGCTTTACGGATTTGGATTTTGCAACATATGACACACCTTTAAAACGAAAAGATTTGCTCAGCATCTTGACTTCACATTAACATTGCTTTACTTCGTCACAACAGTGGTACTATAATAGTTTATGTATGTTGTTTGAACAAACTACCAAAGAACATTTACAGTATTAAATTTCAAATAATGTTAATAATAATTGAAGCATATTAAGTTATTATCTAAGATGTATTAACTACAGATGTTGTCGATTGGGTGCAGCTGTATACTTCATTTGAGATGTATCTGACATCGCCTTTTAAGGCTAAGAAACCTGAGGTTAAAGATCCTGCTACTGCTGCACTGTATAAATATTGCTTTATATTGTTTCTACAGTCCATGTAAAGTTAACATGGACTGTAGAAACAAGGTAAAGAAATATTAGTAAGAAAGTATGGTACTAATAAAGTTAAAGTTTTAAAGATCTCCTTTATCCCTTTCTAAACTTTTCATAGGTAGCATCTCGACGATGTGACGTCACTCTATTCTTGTTCCAAATTGTCTTTCTAGACGTCCATGGGGTGAGGTGGGGGGCTAGGGAGGGGGGGGGGTTACAATTTCGAAGCCTGCTCCAGTCAAACTGCCTGCAACTCCAACCGGGTGTTCAATACTAAACCGTTTGCACTCGCAACAAAATGCCGCCTACGTTTTAAGTTACTTTTACTAAATTAAATAGCTAAAAACTAAGTCAGAAATGTAGCGACTATACAAATCTTACCAATTATAAATGCACGATATTTATAAATGCAAATTCTTACATTGTCTTACAATGCAGAAGCATCTGATAGCATTGTTGTGGATAAACAAATTGCTGGAAATGTTTCAACATTTCTTTTCATAAATTGACTTATAGAAAATATACTGATGTTAGTTCTAGAAGCACTTAACGAATATTTATCGATAGAATTAAATGTTGTGAGTTGGTTAACAGTAAACATGCGCCTTAAAGATATTTACCGTATTTTAGGTCCGTAAGGATCAAAGCAAATTTGTATACAGAGATTGCTTGCTTATGGCTGTAGTTATTTATCCTTATCGTAATATTGCCATGCCTTATGTCGTAAAGACAGCATAGTAGCCTAATTCATCACAATTATCATCCTAACCAAAACTCTGATCATAATAAATAATATCAAAATTATCTCTATTCATTTCTATTATTTTGCTATTTATTAATAACAATACTATCTACTTGGCGGTAAAGCCGATTTTAACGTTAGTATCATCCTTTGAAACGAAATCAATCAGGGGCGAGTTCAGGGATTTGAACCCACACATATACTGATCAGCGGTGAGATATCTAATCTATATCACCACTGGCTTCAGAAAAATTAAGTTGCCGTTAAACATTTCTGAAAGTTTGAATGTTATATAATGACCTAAAATAGTTATTAATTAAGGAATTGTAGTATAAATCTGTATGTAATACCATTACATGTATTTGCTCATTATGCAAGGAAAAGTACTGAACGTCAACCTTTATCACTATAATTGTAGTATTAAATCGCTAGCGGCTCTCCGATCGGGAAATTGTAACACCGTTTTATTTGAAAGAGTCTTTTGCATTAAAAGGAAAAAATGGATAAGATATAGTTTGCGCATTTTTTGTATTTTTATTTTTAAATTCTGATTCACTACGAGAGATGAAAGCGAAACAAATCAAACGACTTTTTGATATTTAATTAAATTGAGTGGAGTAAAACTTTTGTAAGAAAAAAGAAAAGAATTAGAACAACTGGCATAGGGTTACTGATGTTAACTGTCCTAGAGGTTAATTTAATAGTTATTAAGTTAGTTATTATTAATTTCATAATATTAATTTAATATTAGTTAGTTTAATTAACATAATTGTTTAGATTTCGAGATAAATATCATATCATTGATAAATATCATTTAATTGATAAATATCATTTAATTGATAAATATCGTTTAATTGATAAATATCATATCAATGATGAAGATCCTATCATTAAAAAATGTCATATTATTTGCAAATATCATATCATGGGTAACATAATAACATAGGTAATTATATCATTGATTATTATCATATTATTGATAAATATCGTATCATAATTAAGTATTATTCCGTTGATAAATATCATTTTATTGATCAATGCAATATTAATCGTAAATTTAAGATCCTAGATCACATAGCAAAGGCCAATGTTACTCATCTAATTCTGTGTTTTATTAGCATTCTTAAATTAGGATCTTTGACAAAACTTGAAAATTGTCTGAGGTCATTGGATCCAAAAAACATCATCAAAAATGCAGAATATAATTAAATCGGTTCAGTATCATAATGTCGTATCATAATATATCATAATATAACATAATATCATTACAGTCGACTACGTCTACACTAGCAACAGTTTGTCTATTCACGCAAATTGTTAAAACATGCGGATACGCTTAACGGATTACTCCGGGTGAATATTTAATACGGAAGTCATGAGTGACGGAAGGTTTTCCAAGAAGGGAGCCACCCAGGGTGGATACAACTCTGAGGAGATCCCGCTGACGTCCCTGATTAAGGGGGGCTCGGATAACGAAACGGACGAAGACTACAGTTCTCCGCATCACCTCCTTCCGAAGAAAAACAAGAGCGAGCTTCTCTATCCGAAGTGGTAAGTAATTATATTTATAAGTAATAAAATATAATAAATTACTAATTAAGTAATTAAATGAGTAGTTATTTAGTTAGTAAGTAATTCTAGTTAACAGAGTAAGTACCTCGCAAGACATGTCCCCATCCTTACCAATCGTATTGCCACCTGACTTTGATTTAACTAATGTTCGTAAGGATTTTTCAAATTTCATTTCTTTGCTCAAAATCAAAGTAAATCTGTTATCTTTTAACTTTAGTAAACATTTGTCTACTTTAGTCGTTCAGTTAGATTGGCATTCAAGTCGTTTAGTGCATCGTGTTTATCGGATTTACTTTTGATTTTTTGTGTTCGATTTTGTCTTGGATGTCGGTAGTCTAGGAACCAACAGTCCGAGATAAGGAATGTTGGATGCTTTAAAGATCCACTCGTATGTGGACATGAAGAGGAAAATGGAAGATAGAGAAGATTGGAGACGTTATATATACCATGGACCTGCCAGTAGGCATGGTACTAGAAGAGAGGGAGAGAAAGAAAGAAAGACGAGAGACCGTAATTCTTTTAGTGCTCTTAATTTAATTTGTTACATGACATAAAATTAATAAATTGTGCCCAGTATTCGCAATTAATGAGCATATTAGATCATTAGGCTATTTATTGATTTAAACGTTGTAAATAAATTAACGGATATGTTACAATTTATATTTATTTTTCGTATATATAAAACCATACGCTTTCATAAATGTGCGAGAATTCGTAATTCGACAGTTGTATTTTTGTATTTTATCAATGTTGCTATCATTTTAGGTCTTGATTATTTTGTGTAACACAGTATAGGCTGCAAGAATTGATGATTAATTATCTCGAACTAATCTATCTATTATATATTATTATGATTATTATTAGTATATTGCAGTATACGCAGTTGTTTAGTATCTTCGCTCTGGGTCTGTAAAGATCAGCTTCGGAGTCAAATGCGGCAACAAGCTTGCAATTGGTTTTTACGACGGTAGCTAGAATGCGATTTTCCATCCTAAGATGAAACAATGAGCTTCCAAATTTAAAGTTAACATACTACATCCTATAACATAAAGTATGCGTAGTAGATTATAAGATTTCGATTCATTAAATAAGCGGCATTGATTAGAATTTTTCAGAATTAATAGTATTTCATACACGTTAGTTTGTCAAGTTCAAGGTGAAATAGAAGTGGAATCTTATGTCAGACACAAACACTTCGTAGACGTATGATAAACAGTTTTGCATTCTTGAGGCATTTTCATATGATATTCGAAACTAAAACCGAGCGAGTTCAAATATTTATATTGAGTAGATTGCGAGATTTACGTTCTTCTATTAAGCTAAACATTCGCTAGAAATGGCAAATACCATCCCGAATATCATCCCGAGCGTCTCGTTGAAACTGTCTAAGAGGGAAGAACCAGCTTCCATCAGATCTGATATTCTCATATTCCCAGTTCTATGTACTCAATTATTGCTTGGACGAATTATAAGACATTATATAATCCTTTTAGAAATAGTTTCAGATCAATCATCCCTCTCCACCCCTGCCTTTAATTTTCTTGTTAGAATCTGTCCTTGAATAATAATTATAATGAAAGAAAGCACATTTGGGAAGGTGGACATTTTAAAGAAAGTAAAATATAATTATAATGCTATTTTGAAACCTCAATGGCCGTTACAAAAGATCTTTCGGCTGGTATTAAGCTCTATGGTTTCTGTAGAAACAAACGTACTACCGAATTGGTCATCTAATTATAATTAAACCTAATTATACCGAGATCTAATTATAATCAATGATTAATCAATTATGATTAATATTGGAGGACAACTCTATCAATATTATTCTATTCGAATCAATTAATCATGCTTTCGTATTATCAAGGGACCTAACACATGAATTACTAAAACTATTAAAAATACTAACAAAAACTTTCTTCAAACCCTCAAGTTTATAAAATTCTTCTGAAACTGCATCTATCACATTCTCAAAACCGGCTCCAGGCGGCTCTTTCCGGTGGTAAACATCTCTGCGGGTGAGGAAAATGATGTAGTTTTTCTTCTATGAATTCTCCTCCTCATGATTCTTACCGGACTGCCACGCATGGACGGGGTATTATATGGACTGTGCAGGATTCACCGGCTCGTATTTACGCAATATTACTCGAATCTAACCGGAAGTTCAACTCGAAGCTTCCACAGGCTTCTGTTGGCTTGCTGATTGTCTGTCAGTCTAAAGATATCGGTGCTTGTCTTGCTGTGGAAGCTAAAGATATATATACATATATATATATATATATACATGTATATATACTGTATATATATATATATATATATATATATATATATATATATATATATATATATATATATATCAGTTGAACTACTGTAATAAGGAATGGTTATTTAGTTAGTTTGTTGAACGATACAGTTTATATGTACATAATTTTATTCATGCCATAAATATAATAAATTGCCAAGTAATTGATTTCTTTAGAAATCTTATGACCTTAAGTTCATAGAGGTGGAGGACATCTCTAGTGTAGAAGCGGATTGATTGTTGATTTGCAACTTATTTGTCATGAAAACCATGGGATAGAGTGAAAACCGTACTCTCTGTGATTGTGTGCATGAATATAGTTTCTCTCTAAACTGTTCTACTGTGTCAGGTCTAAGATACATATTTCTACTCATTCTGCTGTCGCGCTCCATATAGATAATTCTATCGATCAAAATCTAATCCCTTCTTAAAAGGCTATGACCTTTCCGCATTTTAATGTATAGCCTATACATTGAGTAATGCGCGATTGCTGAGGTAGTTTCTCTTTGCCGTCATCAGTCCATCATTTCAATTACCTTTTACCCATTCGCATTTTAAATTGGTCTAATGTCATTTCCAGACGGAATGGAAATCTTTAAAGTATTGTTATTCTTATTACGAAAGTTTATAAAGTATTTTAATGAAGATAATTAGGGGAGCAAAATTAAATGAAAAATAACAAGAATTAACGTCCCATTCAAAATCCTCATGAAATTGAAGGAATCGAATGTAACTGTTTAAATGTTGACATTTATTTTTGGGAAGTTCATAATTATTGCAGCGGTGAAGAAATTTATGAAGCGCCCTGGTCAAATGTTTACGTTTGACGGATTCTTAAAATTTCTCGAAATAGTTTTTTCTGAGGCCGTAAAGACTACGTTGACATCAGATGTCTGAAACGAAATATGTTAGTGACAGGATAACTCGTGACTTGTACCCTGCCCATACTGATGCTCAGTCGGAAAACATGCCAAACTGTTACTGGCAAGTCAGTGTCATAGAATGTTTTGGGTCTACTGGGACATCACGTTTCATAGAATATTTTGTTTATTGCCTTCATGACATTAATTGAATAATAATTTTCAGAGTTGTAAATGTTCTATGGACCCGGTTTATGATTCCAATGACAATTCAAAGACCTTGAGAATTTATTTCAATCTTACCTCTTCGCCTCGAGGTATTGCAGTGTCAGTCAAATCTGCTAAAAGCAGAACTTGATGCATGAAAATGAATCTTTTGAAAGATGTTAAGCCGGTAAGCTTAGCGAAGTAAATTATAGCTCATTGCATTTCATAAAAGAGACTTTTATTTTTGCAGTGCCTAATTCGCGCGAATGCTACTCGAAATTCTCTGGAATCAGTTATAGCATTTAAGGAGGTGTTTAAATTGAAAAGTACCACCTTTTTGAAACTTGTTTCACATCAAATTAATACAATTAGATAAGATTGTATGGTAGAGTCAAATTCTTCAAATGTAAAGGATGACTTCAACTTTATGAAAACATATTTTATATGTATATTTAGAAATATATTGTAAAAGAAGCTTTTGAAAGTATTTTGTGCATTTGATTTTGAAAACCTAGTTGTAACTTAAGACAATATTTATGGCTTGAGAATATATCATTTTATGAAGACTTGCTTGTAATAGAATCTGAGAATAGGAGCTCTGAAGTGCTACCAAAACCAAAATTAATTATAGCTCATTGCATTTCATAAAAGAGCTCTGAAGTGCTATCAAAACCGAAATTATTAATTATCAAACGACTAATAAGTTATAAATTAATATATATCTCTCTTTTAGTACACTGCCTACTGGCAGGTCCATGGTATATGGTGCCCCACTCATCTCTGTCTTTCGCTTTCCTCTTAATATTCCACATATGACACATGTGATTGGATGTTCAAATCATCTAACAAATCATCTAACATTCCTAATCTAGGAGTTAATATATAGTTGTGATAAATCGTGCAATTTGCCTGATCACTATTTATAATATTATTTTTTAATCGATTAATAACACAGGTTCATTTAATGCAGTTTTCTAAAAATAAGATCTTAAGTGTTTTTTAATACTAAGTCGATACGTCAGTTACTTTAAGGAGCGAAACTCAATTTAGAAATTTTGTTAAGTTGTTTAATCTTACTCACTAGTGAACAGACCATCGATCAATCAAAGTGTTTAATACTAAGTGTCACTAATTCTTTAGTCAATTGTAAAGCTAAAAACATTGAACTTCCATGCTTCACTTGTATAAAAATTGTGATATCTCCTACTTTAATCTTATTTCCAGTAAATATTGTTTTGATTTATCTCGCAATTTTAAATCATAAAAACCACAGTTTTTACAGTCAATATCTGTCTATGAAATAGCTAGTCTATTTCATTAAATTTATCAATTCATATCTCATTTTATTACTACAAAATTATCTTTTTATTTTCGTTTATATAGTAATATAATTCAATTGGCCTACCTCTAATTATTTCCTCTTCCATTCCTTATCAATAAAGTGTTTGCAAATAATTTAAAAAATCTCTCTTGCAACATAGTAAACCAATTCTTCAATTTCTTGACCGTTAAGATATTTCTTCCGAAATCGAAATCTCATCATCGAATTTTATATTAAAATAAAATCAGTTATATAAATTTAACATTCATATCCACTCAGCCATTTAATACAAACTAAACTACGACATTTCGTTAACTGCTCATGTAGAGGAAACCAAACAGGTTCTGAAGAAGACAGATAACTCATCTCAACATCATCCTTTTTCTGAACCCAGGCTACATTGTAAGTGCTAAATCATAGCCTTTGCGAAGGGGTCGGTTTGTTGAACATATACTATTAGTGTTAATGTGTGCCTTGAACCTGCCACTGGGCCGAACACTAGAGAGAGTGAGAGAGTATAACTACATGTACCATCTATCGTTTCCAGTTTTCTACTTTTATTCATTTTATGTGTCTACTGAATGAATGTGCACGTTACAGAGTACATGTAACTCTTAAAAGTGTCTCACATTAAGATTTTCACTATTTCTTCTTGTTGATTATTCTTCAGGAGTTCCTTAATTAGATGCATTGTAGATGACGATTACGATTTGATATAGAGTTAATTTTTATAAATCACTGGGTATTTAAAACTTCTACTTAACTTTCACATCATTTAAAGAGCACTTTTTAAATATAAGGATACTAAAACTATTCCGCATTCTTATAGTGAAATTTTTTACAAACTATTATTGGGTAACTATTTATATTTAAATAAAACAATTTTGCAAGCCAAGTGATCGTAATCATTTATTTAGATGTTTAGCTTTGAATGAAATTTTCACTATCCTAAAAATAGATTTTATATTTTCAACAATTAAAGTGATACCAGCATCGTAAGAGAGCTGCTGTTAATACGACGTCTGCACTGTAAACCTGACATGTATTTTGTTCATTGAATTGAATTTGATCAATAGTACTCAATGTTGTCATTAACGATAGTAGAAATTTAATTGTTGCCATTATTTAAATGTTTACTATTATTTCTTTGTTGCTGACGCGTTGTCGTTGGATTCTTATTTAGGACTAAAGCCAACTAAATAAATCAGTACTTTGTCTTACATGCCTCTTCGTTTATTGACTTGGTTTCTGAAAAACGGCTGTGTTTAGACAGACTCATGATGTAGTGGAAGATAGCTAAATTCCTTTGGGGGTTTTTCCACGTGAGTGGCATATACATGTATTGTTCTAGAATCTTCAGTCGTGATTGTCAAACGATCTCTCGCCTTCTCTTCACACAAACTGCGGATCCAATGCACAAATGTTTTTTCTTTGTTGACTAGGCCTACTACTGTCACTAATAAATGTTAGTTTAATTAAGTAATTAATTGTTAAGTGGAATTCTACATGAAAGCGAAGAAACAAAGACTGGCATAGCCTATCACTCAACCACGTTGTTGTTTGCGTCATGAAAAGTATGACATTTCAGATGGTTTTCCATTTCTATCCTAAGTAATTTCATTAGTTATACTCTTTTCAATGATGGCAATACTTCAATTGTTTGCAAAATTGTCTTAGCTTTTGCTCAGTATAACTTATTGCGAGTTCTTAAGATGTATTTTAATAAACAGGTGTGAAATACATTCAGACCTTTATATCTTCATTCTAACAAAGTATTGTTTCTTCTGCCATGTACATGTAGTTCTGTATCATTTTAGTCGGTGTGATAACTATTTCGCTTCACTCTCTTACACATGCGGTATGTCATGTGCTTAACAATTGTAGCTGTTTGAATAAAAAAAGTTAAAGTCTATAAGAGACTTTCAGGAAGAATATTGTAATTACTATACGCCGTTAATTACCTGTAAGCTTTAATGAACCAACGTCTGACTGTAGCCTACCTTCATGTTTTTTATGCCTGAATTCAAAGGAGAATATCTTAATTTAGGCTTAGTTGCATTGATCGCGGCTTTGACTTGCAGGATTTTAGTTATTCCCTGAACTGAAGTCTCTTTTTCGCCATGTGTTTTTTGGCAAGATTCTTGTGATGAAACGGAACAGACAGAGATTTATATTGCCGCTCAAGCTTTGCAAACCATCGAACGATTAGTTGACAGAATATCGATGTCCGCGTAGAAACAAGGTAGAACACTGTAGAGAAAATAAAATAGAAAGGAACGTGCGAAAAAACAAAATAGACAAAACGAAACAAAGACAAATTTATGAAATTAATGGGATAGAGATAAAAGTAAAGAAAGATGCATGCGCACGATGCGCACGTTTGTCTTCTTGATAATGAACTTCTAAATATATTTTATGGACCAATACAAAAGAAAGAGCAATATATGAAAAAGGGACAGAAAGAAAGGAGACGGGAACATGTAATATACATATTCTTACGGCTAGCGGAAATTTAAAAAAATCTTGCAATAAAGGAAGAATGAGAGAGAGAGAGAGGGTAGAAAAAGAGACAGTTGTGGTTTGATCTAAATCAGAAATGCTAGATAAAAACAAGAATGAAAATGAAATTAGAGGGACAACATGAAATTTGAGTAAGAAATTAAAATGATACGTGATTCAACACAGATCGAATAACATTGACACAGTTGCCCTGAACTAAGGTTCCAAAAGCATGAAAGCATAGTTTCCGTCATGTAAAATGAATAAAATAAACATGAATGAGAAAGGAAATTTTAAATTTAGAACTCAAAATTAAATCAAAATTAAGGTCCTATTAGCTCGAGAGAGATAGAAAGAGAGAGAGAGAGAGAGAGAGAGAGAGAGAAGGGGACAGAGATGGATAGGGAGAGAAGCAGAGAGAGTGAGAGAAGCAGAGAGAAAGAGATAGAGGAGATAAAACTAGAGAAAAGAGAGAAAGAGAAAGACGGAAAGTGAGATTGAGAGATGAAACAATGTTTAGGCCTGATAATTAAGAGTAATTAAGCAGCGTTACGGATAATCTGGATTAACTGATATTGTGCATTAATATGCGGCATATCTGTGACGGAGTGTTCGGAGCATACTTGACTGATGAGCAAGAAGCCAAGCGTTCGAAATCCGCCGGATCGTTCATGGCAAATAAAGATAATTTGCTAAAGCCATTGTTACCCTCAGCTTTAAAATATTTATCTCCCCATTAAATCTATTAGTAATGAATGTAGACTAATACAGAATAGTGTCTGTTATAGTCTACATGATTTTGAATTACATATTCTTTAATGTGAGACTTACTAGAACATTAGATATGTTTCATTACGTTATATTAATTATATATATATATATATATATATATATATATATATATATATATATATATATATATATATATATATATACAGACTGGGGCAAAAAATATAATCCCCTAGCGAAATCTCAATAACTTTAAGAAAACTCAAAATTTCTCTACGAAATTTACGGAGCTTCTAGGGGAGGAATTTCTGCGTATATCTAGCAAATTTGATGAAAATCTATGGAGCAGGAAAGATATTACAGCTTTTCTACGAAAAAAAAGTGCAAAATCAGTTTTAACAAGGCTTTTTTTACCAAAAGTCTTAATAACTTGGACAAAACTCAAAATAGTTTTACAAAATTTTCGGGGATTCCAGAGGAGGAATTTCTACACATATCCTGCGAATTTGGTGAAAATATATTTAGAGGTAACAAAAATACAGCGTTTCTTCGAAAAAAAATGTAAAAATCAATTTTCACAAGGCTTTTTTAAACAAAAGTACCAGACATTTTCTTCAAAATTTAGGAATAATTTTAACATAAGAACGAATTTTAAGCATCTTATATTGGAGTAGCTAGCAATGTAGTGCAGGTTTAAACTCCACCACTTAAGTAAACGGCCTTTTCATGGTCGTTATTTTCTTTAAAAGGAACGACTGACATTTCAAAAAGTTTTGTTCAAATTGATTTTAGCACTTTTCTCGTAGAAATGCTGTAATTTCGTAACTAATGAAAATATTTAAATCAAATTTGCAGTATGTACGCAGAAATTCCTCCCCTAGAAGCTCTGAAAATTTTGTAGAGATATTTTAAGTTTTCTTAAAGTTATTGAGATTTCGCTAGGGGATTATTATTTTTTTGACCCAGTCTGTATATATATATATATATATATATATATATATATATATATATATATATATATTAGCGACTTGCACAGAGAGATCATACATTGTAGACTGTGCCATCCCTGATCAGGCTCTCCCTGCTTCGTATTTCGTTTTATGGTCATCTTTCTACTAATAAAGCTAAAAAAGCCAATCTTAACGTCAATTTCCTCACTCAAAATCGATGACAGTGACTGCCAGCCCAGGATTTGATTTGATTGTTCTACAAGAATCAATTAATTAAATCATGCAGTCAGTATTTAGCTATTTAAGTGTCTAAAGAAACTGAGACTGGTCTCATCCCCTGTTATATCAATGTAAATCTCCAGCATGTCGTTATTTGACAGCCCAGAGCGATCAATCAACCTCCGAATGTGTTACAATATATTAGCGTGTGTGAAATGAAATGAAAATCATTTTTTCTCTCCTCGGCAAAAAAGAGAATTTAGAGAAATGTTGTTTTAACGTGTCTAACATCAAGGCCATCATCTCTTCTGACTCTATGTTCAAAACAGTGGTTAAAGTAGGAAATTTAGAGCTAGGTCGGAATTTTTCTGGCCCGCTTTTAATAAATTTACAGGTCTCCTATTGTCCAATATGGACCCACAGTAGGCAACGCACCTAAGAAAAAATGAGACCTAGGGGAACGCAATACTCCTGCGTCCCCCAATTTAACCACTCGTTCAAAACCACTCGAAATATACGCAAAAATTTACTATATCTATATCTTTAGATTTAAAATTTTAATTTAACATTTAAAATTAAGTAACTGCAGATATATTACCACACAATGTACAGCACATTAATACATATCACTTAAGTAGTACCGATTACAAAAGACACCGTGTAGAATATAAATGAAAAATAGTATTATTCAATAGAATTGAGTATTACATATATAAACATAGGAATTTCTGAGATTGCAAATTAGCACTAAGATAGAAGGAGATCCGATGAAATGTACATGTAGAACGATTGCAAAGGATTAATCCAGAACGGTTTCATCGATTATGTTCCTCTTGAGTTTCTTCCATAATAATTTAGCGGATGTTCGAACTGTATCATACTGCCAAAAGTAGATGAGAGGATCAATTAAAACTTCCGTATATAAAAGAAATATTGCCAAATCAAACCAAAATGAATTGACAGAAAGGTTTGGAATAACGAAAGCCATGGTTAGAATGACTTGAAGAGGTAGCCAAGTCAACGTAAATGTCAAACAAATGCCAAACATGGCTCGAATGACGCTTGTTTGCTTTGATGGTACCACTCTGCGCTGAACTTCTTTATCAGGTTCTCCTGGAGTTATGTTTATTCTCATCATTATCACTACAATTATCCTTCCGTAGCAGTAGAAAAAAATAGCAATGGGAACCAGATAGTAGAAAGTCAAAGTGACGATTCCATATATCAGATTGTATCTAATGGCCGTTCTTTGAGATGGATGTTCACATGTTCCGTTAGGTAACATTTCAGTGGCGAAAACTCCCACACCACTCGCGACCAAACCGTAAGGCCAAGGTGCAATTATCATTACGTACAACATCCATCGCCGATAGAATTTCTTATACTCATTTGAGTGAACAACTCTAACGTAACGTTCTACTGCGATAAACAGCAGTTCCATCGAGTTACCCACGGCAGCGATGGCATGCAATAAACTTGAGTATAAATAGTAGCTATTGAGAAAGTTTGTTTCTTTACCATTCAATAAAATCAGTGCAATTTTGGCTCCATACGCGTTCACTATTATCAGAGAACCCAATAAGTTCAAACATGTTTGATTGATTATCAGCAGGTTAATTGTATGTTGTCGATTTTTCTTGAAGAAAGACACAGCGACGAGTATGAAGGAATTGGCAATGGTTCCAAATATTCCCACGAAGAAAAGAAACCACACAGAGTATCTGGGAGCTCTGAATTCCCCAGAGATTGCACCGAATGAAGTGGACGAGATGTTTCCGTCCAAAACTTTACCACAGACACTAGAATTCATGTTGTTGTGCTCTCGAAAGAGAATTGTTATTATTAAGAAGATTATTAATGTGGCTTAATTATAAAATATAATTCGACGTATGTCCTTTTCTAGAAACGTAAATAACTAATAAATATAACTTATTAACGTTGTAGTGTAAATAAAATAAAATAATTTTATTAGTTATTTACATCTTTAAATATCTTCAATTGTAATTTAGTATCTTCTAATAAATTATAAATTCAATATCTGGAAAAAAGTAATTTTTATTTATGAAAAAATTATGTATGAATATAAAATAATGTTAATTTCAGAATTGCTCAATCTTTACGTGTATTAACAGATCTCTTTTCTCAGTAGCGTTAAATGTTATGAAATGAAGTATAAGTGTCAAAAGTACGTACTAACAAATCTTTAAGTTCTTCATAAGCCTAGTAATTTAAGAGTTAACTTCATTCGCCACAGAGTTAAATGAGAATATAAATGTTTACAAGTGAGAATCAACCGTTAAATTCCTTTGTCTTACTACTTATCTCGTTCTATTCAAAAATTCGTCAATATTTAAATCATTTTGGTACGTATTGTTGTCACATTGACAACCAAAAGGTGGGAGTTGGATGTGGGGGGGGAGCAGGGAGGTTGGGCTTACACTCTCTTTTAAAATTCTGACAATTTCACTCGTCAACGATTTAATTAAGTTAAGTAATTAATTTAGTGACCTAAGCTATGGTCGAGACTAAATTGAATAAAAACTTTCTGGAAATTTTACCCATTTTATTAGCCATCTTAACATTATTTGAAATAGCGCCATATCTGCACTGGATTAATGATTCTCGGTTGTGTAGCCTCGGTATACTTTAGTAGAGTAAAATGAAAAGAAACTATTATTACCTTACGTGTTTAAATGTTTATTGAATGTTAAATGTTTAAATGGTGAATGTTAAATGTTTAAATTATTAAATGTTGGATGTTTAAAAATTTAGAAGTTAATTTACAAATCCAAGAGTTTAAGTTTAATTTCTATAGGTCTTCGATATGGACTAATGTTGTCATCGAATATGACAATATGATTTCTTGCAAAAGCAAGGAAAGTATTAACCTAATTCGTCAAATTTATTACAAAATACAATTTTCTGTTAAAAATGCTCTGCGTGAAGTAACAGATAATAGTAGCGCAGTTGAATTAATGAAATGAAAACATGTTATCATTTAAATCTTTTACTTACAGAAAAATTCTACAAGTTAGAAATATATTAAACATAAATTAATATAATTAGGGCAATGCCTCAATCTATCATCAATTAAAACGGATATAATTAAATTGTAAAAGTTATTTTAAAATTCTATAGATAAATTATAAATTATAAAATAAATAATTATAATTATAAATTATAATTATATAATATTATTAATTATAATTATATAATTATAATTATAATTATAAAAATAATTATAAAATAAATAAATTCTAAATTCTAAATGATAAATTACAATGTATACCGTAATTTAATTATGTAAGACTACTTATTTTAAAATACGCATATTCGGTGTTAAATAACAGGCATCCAAAGAGTGTATGATAATAAAACAAATTAACAAAAAAATTGGAGATCTTTCGTACTTTTCCTAAGTAAAAAGTTTACTTTACAACCTAAACTAAAAATGCCAAACTGACAAGTGCTTTATAGAGCTTTTACACATTTTCAGTGCCAACTCATATTCTTCTAATACAAAAACAAGAATATTTAAGAATGTTTAAGGATCTCTAATTCTCAGAACATTCTGGTAAGCCTTTAAAAATGTCACATAGAAAGCTATTCAACAATTGTCTCTTTAAAATAACAGTTTAAATGTTAATTTAAATCTTATATGTTGTCCAATAACATTCCTTTATTAAAAACCTAATCCTTATAAATTAATTAACATGATGAAGATTCAGAATTTAATCGAGTCAGTGTGGGCTGATCATCAGTCAGGGCTGATCATCAGTCAGGACTGACCATCAGTCAGGACTGCCCATTAGTCAGGGTTGCCCATCTGTTTCTGTCTTCAGCAACACATTGTCTTGTCATTGGCTTGAGTATATCACGGCTGGTAGCAAACTTCTAAATTCTGATATGTAACCCTATAAAGTGATTTTAACACCATCACGACCGAACAAATATTGTTTGTAATTTTTGAGTACACGCCACGGGTATAATATACATGCATGATAATATACAATACATAATATACATGTACATGTATGATACATGTACATGTAGATATTATCGATATATTATCTATATGCTAGATAGTATACATGTATGACTTGTGTCTAGGTATAATCTGTTAAAAGTTTAATATTTGCACATTTGCAATTTTAGACTTAGACAATAGAGATAGATTTTATGACGTTGCTCTTCTAGAATGAAATAGTACTTTGTATCGTCCCAAATCAACAGCCAAATGCAATAAAGTAAATGCAGTGTGCATTGATTAAGTATCAACCTATTAATGGTATGTTGTAGACTTTTCATAGCAGATCATATCTTGTGTTTATTTTATAAGCAAGTATCCCTTCTTTGTAGGTCCTTATTCTTACTTCGCCTACTAACTTAATCCTATGGGCTGTGTAGATGTGTATAGAAAAGTTAAAGAAATCTCGCTAATTCATATTTTTTAATGTAAAAGCCATACGTACATGTACAGTTCACTGATAAAAACTTATTTCCCTACAATTTTGTTAGAATTTATTAATATTCCTGACTTTTATTCGCCATTAACCCAAGTTGTTTTACTAAAGATATAACTTCAATTAATATGACAAGATGACAGCACTGTGATGTAGTTCCCAACTGTAAAACACGAACCACGAAACTGAGCAGTATACAACTACAACATGTAAATGATTTTATAGATAATTGTATCCTCTTCACGCTCAGTATATGAGCTAATACGTGGGTGTACATGTATTTCTGCTGTATAAACTATTTCATTCGCTCAACTTTAATTAGTGGGTCATGCTGTTTCATTAAGTTAATTTTGTTTTATATGAACCAGCAAGGAAAAAGATCATCTAGAACTTACAAATGTCTCGCAGATACAGAAGGGTACTACCTATGAAAAACCATTTAAACTTTTACAATTTTTTGTGACTTTTAACTAAACGGCAATAATGTGCAGATAAACTTATTGTAACTTTGTAAATTTGTAACTTGGTAGCTTCGTAACTTTTGACTTTAAACCTCAAAAGGCAGTAAACTAGTATATGAACGAACTGCTTAAAATAATTTTACAAACATGTAAGAACAGCGTCATATATTCTATATATACACACAGCAAATATATACTTGAAATTAACTGCCAAATTAATAAAATACTAAATGTATTTGTATGCTATAATAACTACATGCATGTGACAAATTTTGAGGCAATATAAATAATGTAATCCGCTACAAAGTTGACAGACTACAGATCTCTTCATACACGCATTTATGATGGTCATATCTAGTAAACATGAGAGTATTAAAAATGAACAGTTTATTTCTTTAACAAACGTTTGCCCATCTCTACTCTAAGATAATATTAAGTTTCCTCCCATTCCCGTGAACAATCTTTTAAAAATAAGAAAAGAAAATTCTAATGAAAATGATCCATTTCAGTGGATTAGTAAAATCGCTATCAAGTGATTAACTAATACCCTCGCGTAATGGTCATGAAAGCTAGATTTTCAGTCTTCTTAATGACAAACTGGGACTAATGAAACCAACAGGGATTAAAGGGAAGAAAATGATGATAATTAATGATAAAAAGCGAATTCTGAACACAAGGATAGCGTAAAAAGGGCTTTCAATTGATAGTTTAATTTCTAAAAGCTTCTATACAAATCAGTCAAGCATCCTTTTAGCCAAATTATGTACAAAATCTCCGTAAATATTTCGTGCGATATGCGTAATAGCATTCGTACTGCATATCACAAGTTCGCTATATTTCATTTGCTTACAAAGCTACTGTATGTGAGTCAGCGTAATGTAATTTTTCCACCACAAAAATCTGTCAGTCAATATCCTATAGGTCGTCGAACAATGATAGATATTCCAAATGGCCATCATCCACTGGGATGATGGAGTAAATGGATAGATGTAAAAAATCATAATGGTTGACAATTTACTCATTAAGTTCGTTCAAAATCAAGTTTCTTTTATGGGTTCATTAGAATCTACAAACTACATATTAGTTTTAATTAAGTTTCACTTTAATATTATTTTAAAATGTATTTTTGATAATTTTAGAATATTGCGGGAAATTTAACGTTATTTGTTAGAAAAGGTAGGCTATACTTAAATATTTACAGCTCTAATTAAATATTTAAAATTGAACTGTACCTCGCTTAACACTGAATGCATTAATTTGATAAAGACGAAGCATATTCGATTGTTATTTTCATTAGCTATTCTGTAAAGCATCTCAGTCTAATGATGTACCCATAAATTGTTGAATTAAAAACTCTTCTGCTATTTAAAAACTACCAAAAAACGTCATCGCACTGTAAACAACGCCAAAGTTCTGTTCTGTTCTCTTCCGTTTGTGTTTAGCTAAGCATACATTTTTAACTCTCTCTCTCTCTCTCTCTCTCTCTCTCTATCTATCTATCTATCTTAGTTCATTACTTACTGCCAGGTCCATGGCATATAATCTCTATCTCTATCTTTCGTTGTCCTCTTCATGTCCATATACGAGTGGACCTTTAAATCATTTATAACATTCCTTGTGATAAGCCGTTATTCTTGAGGATTCTGCTTACGACGACATGGGCCCTCCTCTCTCTTAGGGCACTTCCTACTGGCAGGTCCATGGTACATAATGCCTCCACTC
The DNA here is from genome assembly GCA_905160935.1 of Enchytraeus crypticus. NCBI lineage: Eukaryota > Metazoa > Annelida > Clitellata > Enchytraeida > Enchytraeidae > Enchytraeus > Enchytraeus crypticus. Next base: position 1,816,307 of record CAJHZI010000478.1, on the reverse strand, counting down.
TTCTCTGTATTCCGCCTTCCTCTTCATTTACACATATCAGTGGGTCTTTAAATCATCTAACATACCTAATCTCGACCCGCCCCTGCCTCTGTTTCCTTCCATTCTACCTTCTATGACCTCTTTTAATAGACCTTCCCCCCTTAGAATGTGTCCTATCCATCTCTTCTTCTTATTTCTTAATACATTTATCAACTGTCTATCTGTTCCAACTCTCTCCAGGACTTCCTCATTTGTAACCTTTTGAGTCTAGCTAATCCTCTCCATTCTTCTCCAAATACACATTTCCAATGCCTCCAGTTTCCTAATATCTTCCTTCCTTAAGGTCCATGTTTCACATCCATACAATAGCGTGGTCTAAACCAAAGTTTTCACTATCTTTATCTTTGTGCTTTTCTTTAGACTTTTTGTTAATAGTTTTGTTAATAGGGCCCTCCTATGCCTTCAAAATTTATACATTTTTAGCAACTTTTAATAAATTCCAAGAGGTGCAGATCTATATTTCTGACCAGCTGTCTAATACTATTTATGTAGAAGCAAAATTTAATTTATTTATGTTTGCAAATTTAAACAATTTAATCGTTTCGTATAATTATAAGCATGCGGAAGCCACTAGCAAATTCCAAAATGTATATTGCGTGAGAGGAAAGTAAAGGTGAGGTATTCAATTAGATCTAAATTAAATTATTCGTGTTGAATTAATTTTTTCTTTAAAACATTATGATTCTAATTTAGTTTTTAGCATACAATCAGTCATGGGAATCTAATTCAGTACTTACATTCATTGGTTATCTTTTACGTGCTCAGTACATATTTCTACATTTACAGTCCATAGCATCGTCTGAAAGGGCATTGGTTTGGTGGCGCCTATGCTCTAGAAATTGATACAGCATTTTCCAAGTCTATGTCCATATTTAACTTAAACTAGGATTTAAAGGAAAGATGATGATGATTATAATAATGTATTCATTTCGCATAATACAAATCATAGTGTCCGATTACAAACAATTCATGTGAAAGAAAAGGACTCACAGGTCCTGAAATTAAATAATATGTTTACTTTTTTCTTTGGACTCTGCAAAGTTTTATAATTCCTTTAAAACAATTGTTGACCTTATTCTTAGATGTATCAGGTCACAAAAGAAATGCCTGTACGTAAATTACCAGTTATCAACAATTGAACATTTGCTAATGTGCTCACGGAGGTAAACATGCATAATTACGTACATGTAGTCTGGGGATGTTTCTCTGAAAATATAATCAACAATCGCTATGTATCTATATAGGAAGCCTCTCTCTTAGTGCACTGTCTACTGGCAGATCCATAATAGGCCTATATAACGCCTCCACTCATCTCTATCTTCCGTTTTTCTCTTCATGTACACATACGAGTGGGTCTATAGTTATATCATCTAACATTCCCTTTGATATACCATGGTATATGATGCCTTCACTCATCCCTATCTTCCGTTTGTTTCCTCTTGTCCACATCTTGTCCACATACGAGTGGGTCTTTAAATCATATATAACATTATTTTCATAATAAATAAATAAATATATAAATCATATATAGCATTATTCTTTGGGGATTCTGCTTATGACGACGTTGAACTCTCTATGCCTTACTCAGCTGTATAAAAATATGTAATTATTTTATTTACTTTAGCCATTTTATTTAGTTTCTAGATTTTCAACAATTTAGAAATTACAAATATTAACATAATCTTGCAGAAAAATACCTTAGATCGATTGACGAATTCATTGCTCAAATTATCGTTTTATCTGAAAAACTCTTTGATAAAAATTGAAATTTTTGCGTGGCACATGACAGAACAATTATAATATTCATAACTGTTTATATTGCTATATTCCGTAACATTATTAGGACTAGTAAATACTGGACTTCCACTTAATATATTTGAAACTAGTTTAGTATCTTAATTGGGCTATTAAAAAGTACACAGCTTTTTTGGATTAATGCAGTCAAAAATGTCAACTCCAATTGCACGATATGAATAAAGTATTTAATATTAGGCAAATGTTCACTATGCAATAAACGAATGTTGTAATTTATTCGAGTGAGTGATTTAATCAAGTAGGCAAACAGATGAGTCATCGATATCCTTGACTGGAATTAATGACGATGTCCGTAAGATATTTCGACTGCAGATCAGTATGTGCGGGGTTCAAATCCTTGGCTCGCCCACCACTGACATCGATTGCGAGTGAGGAAATTGACATTAACATTAGCTTTACGAGCTTTTTTTACCTTGTATAATAATCGGGTTTCGAAACGGAAATAAAACCTTACTATGCTGCATTCTCACACCATATATGAATGTGGATTTAGTTTAATCATTGTAATAGAGTAAGTTTCTTAGATGGTTTCTAAATTTAGTTTATGACTTTTCCAATTTAAGAGTAGAATTTTGCTGACTATCATTTTTAACTACAGATTCATTAAGACTTAAATCATTGATGGAAACACCGTGAAGTTTCTTCCAGAACAGATAAATGGACAGACGCACAGTTTTGTATTGGCAGGCGTACATTACTGGATCTACCAGCATATTGACGTAGGTGGTTATTGTGGACATGTACCACCAAAATGACTTAGTGGAAATCCGGTAACCCACGTTCATCATAATGAAAATGACCTGCATTGGTAACCAGCCCAGTGCAAACACCAATGCCAGTATGATCAAGGTTTTTATTACGCTAGTTTCCTTGGAGCTGCTACTCTTCGGAGCAACTGACGCGTCTTTATGCAGAATCTTTCGTCTCCTTCTGATCACCACAGAAATTCTTCCATAACAGTAGAGAAAAATTAAAACTGGAATTATATAATTGCATGTTAAAACAAAACCTCCGTAAGCTTCATGATAGCCTTGAGATGGCCACTTATAGAGAGATATACAGCTACCGTCGATTATAACAGATGTGCTAATGATCACAGGGGCACAAGTTACGATGGAATATATCCAAGGGACTACGATCAAGACATATAACATCCATGGTCTATAGTATTTCTTGTATATTATCAGATGAACAATTTTCATGTAGCGTTCCATGGCAATGACAACAAGTCCGATGATATTTCCTGTCATTCCAGTTCCGCTAAATAGTGTTCCACAGAGTAGATAGCATATGGCATAACCTGAACGGCTCGGCTGCAGATATGGCTTTCCAATTTGAATTCCGTAAGATATCGACAAGGCGATACAGCCAAACAAATCCAGAGTGCTTTGATTGAGTATCAACACATTAGTCGTCTGCTGCCTGTTCTTCTTGAAATAAGACATCACGAATAATATGCCGATATTTGCCAGAGTACCAAAGATGCCGACAAAGAGAACAATCCACTGCACACAGATTTCTGCAATACTGTTTCCGGTGTTGGAAAACGTTGTAGGAAGTGTAGGTAGAGTGTAATTAATAGCACTTGTCTGATTGCTCCAATTGTTCCATGTTTCATTCATTTGCTCTAACATGGGAAACATAGCGCCCGTTGTTGGTTCCATATTGCATTAACTGACTGCAAAATTGAACTTTAGTTTTCAGTGAGAGATACTCTAATAACTGTGAAATACTTTAAAGCTAAAGCGAACTTATATTCCTGAAATCGTTATATAATAGGAATATTTTTCCGTTATTTAAAATAAGGATTAATTTAACAATATAAAATCTCATCGGTTAACTTTAGTAAATGGCAGATTACAATTCCTAAAGGTTTGAAGAGCTCCTAAATCCGCAAGATGATCTCTGTATAAAATAAGAAATAGATGTGAGATGACTGTTGATAATTCATTAAGACCCAAAGGTCAATAGATAATCTTCAGAGATGCGAAGTAATTGTACGTCAAGTTTGTGCCTAACTTAGCAATCTTAGGTAGAAATACTCAACTTTATATATGCTTCTAAATCGTTTTAATTTAACCCATTATTTCTTAAAATGGAATAACATTAAGAATTTGAATAACATTTTAACTTAATATGAATACATTTTATATATTTTGCCAGTTTGAACATGAAACTAATTTCTAGAAAATTCATGTGGCAGTTAAAAGATGCACGTTATTCTCACTTCCAACTTGGCCATACTCATTCATTATTTAACACTCCATCGAACAACTTTTTAACCGAAGAGAAGAAATAGAAATTGATTACAGGTAAGAATCATAACCTGATCTGGAACTGACAACAAAACTTGACTTTATCAATTGACATTAATCTTCAAATCCCTTAGAGCCTTAGAGGTTGTTTAAACTAGCATTTAACTTAAATATTAATGTTATATAAAATAAATTCATATCCCAATTCCGTGTTAGTAACGAGAATTAGACCATGTATATCAGAATAACCTGCAGACCCTATATTATAAATTGTTCATTTGTATTGCGCATATTTATAACAGTGCATATTATTAGCACTTATTTGTAATAAACGTTGGTTTCAAAATATATGTAATCGAAAACGCTAGATAAGAGCAGTTTTTATTTCTAACTATAGTATTCCTTGATGTACCTTACTATATAATTCATAACAGATCACAAATCTATTCTGTACAATATTTCATACACTCTTAATGTAACGAATTCTTTATAACCAGTTTCTTTTTCAACGCAGCGAATGATGGTAAAAATCGAGCTTGCCATATTTATAGAAAAATCCTTCTGACAGCTACATCGACTTAAATATTAGCAGGATTATTAGTGAAGTGTAACGATTAAAAATAAATTATTTCTCAACGATATCGCTCCTGGAGATGTTTGTAGAATTATTATTTCGTGACGACGTCTTTATAGATGATTCAGAATATATTGGCATTCTGCAAGACTTGGAGCGATGCACATATCACTTGGTTATATCACTTAGTTAAAGCTATTCTTTAATATTATATTAGAAATATTTCCGTTTCATTTTATGCAGCAGCTAAAACTGTCTGTAGCCTAAAGTTACTTTTCTGAATTTACGTTAATTGATTCAAAGCCGAAAGAGAATTCGTTTCGTGTCCTTTGAACAAATAATGTTTATGCAGTTCGAAATATGTTAATATTTCACTAAAATGAATTATAGTAAATGAAGCATTTACTAATCTACCAGCTTCAGGAAATTACTAAATTTTAAATCCACTTCCTTCCTCTTATATCATTGGCAGTCTTTCTTTTCTCTCCTCCTCTTATAGAAAGCATTCATCCTCTCGCTTTCTCTTAGAGTTTCTAATGCGAGAAAAACAACCCAGATCTTTAGTGAAAATTTTAATGACGCAAGCGCAATTATCATAAGTTAAGAAGAAAACTCGTATGGATCTGCCAGTGGCATTGTCGTTTATTACTATTGAGGATCAGATTCAAACTGTGTTCAAAATGTGGGCCCGTTCGACCTGATATCCGTTTCATCAAAAGATGACGATGACCTAAATACTATAGGTAACTTTTCAAACATGAAGTTAAATCATTTGACATATTTGTACTAGGCAATGTGGCCATGTGGATAAGATGTTGTGTCTCTACTAAGCAATATACGCATAATTCATAGATGATAAGTGAATCTCAATCAAATGTACAAAAATTCTTGAGATTTCAAATTACCAAAGTTCCAAGGATGTTAAGATTTTATAACTTAATAAAAGTCATTCAAATTTACGTATTCTGGTTTAAATAATGTGTACTATAGTAATGTGTAATGTTGTGTCTCTACTAAGCAATATACGCATAATTCATAGATGATAAGTGAATCTCAATCATGAAGTTAAATCATTTGACATATTTGTACTAGGCAATGTGGCCATATACTGCTATAGGTTATAAAGAATTCGTTACATTAAGACTGTATGAAATATTGTACAGAATAGATTTGTGATCTATTATGAATTATATAGTAAGGTACATCAAGGAATACTATAGTTAAAAAAAAAAACTGCTCTTATCAACGTCTTCATACTATATTCAGTATAATACAAAGTTAATTATTAATGGTTCATAATTAATTGTTATATAATTATTAACTAATCACTATATAATTGCACTTCTTATTTATTGTGAATCTTTATCAAAATTAAATACCTATTTCATACCTACATTTGAACAATCTAACATCACGGCGATAGAAAGCTCTAAAATATTATTAAGATTGAAAATGACATCTAAAGAATTAAAAAAAACTCTTTCTTCAATTATTGTTCGTGCAACAATTAGTCGTTGAAATTTTCTAAATGAATATCGCGTCTAGTCAGTTTCGAAAATCCATTACTCAGATGCATATTTATTTGATATTGTTTTACATCTTTGCTACCTGTATATTCATAGTTTATGCATGCAGATAAAGCTAATAACGCCAGATTCCTCTCTCGAAAGCGATGTCAGTAGCGGGCGAGCCCTTGATTTTAACCCAGCAATACTGATAAGCGGTCGAATACATTACCGACATCGCCACTGGCTCCAGCCCCAGATGAAGGTTCAGGATACGTCTTGAAAAAGTCACCCGTTTTCTTCAGAGTGTTGAGATTCATGATCATTATTTCCCAAATCTAGTCTGAATTAGATAGATCACAGAGGCCAACTTTATTCAAGTTAAAGTTTTTAATGGGAAGAGTCTAAATCGTGTACATTTCACTTGAATTTTTATTTTCATATCTAAACTGCAAAACCCAGTTTACGTAGACGCTAATGAATCGATTCTGGAGCCATGATGTCAGTTTTAGCAAAGGGTTGTAGTAAATTTGTATTTTAAATTCTCCAACTTTCGCTCAATTCTTCGTTACCAGTGTTAAATTTCCAGTATAGGACTTATTTTCGTTCCATTGTAGACAAATAATATGCAATGAGTTCTACACTAACATGTTACTTTAGTAGACGACTAAAAGTGTTGACCGATATTGTGTACATTTTCCGGACTGTAATCATCTATTTTATTTCCTTTGAATTTCCTCCACAGCAACCAGGCAGATTTTCTGACTATTTGACACTGCCATGCATACATTAATGGATCAAGCATCATACTCAAGTAAGTTAGTAACGTTGCCAAGCTCCAAGAAATAGATAGTGATGGAATAGCGCAGCCAAAGTTAATTAGCAGGAACATAACTTGAAGTGGTAACCAGAAAAGCGTAAAGACCATCGTAATGGCGATCATCGTCCTAACGACACTGTTAGATCTTGAAGTGTTGGTATTTTGAGAGAATGACACATCTGGTTTGTCTTCCGGTTTATGCTGGATCTTCCCTCTGTTTCTTATCAGAATAAAAATCCTGGAGTAACAGTATATGAAGACGATAACTGGTATTAGATAGTGGAAGAGAAACGAGTAGCTTCCATATAAAACCTTCAGATTTGCGGATATCCAGTTAGAGTTAGAATAGCAAGTTCCGTTAACTATAGCCGACGTGGGAAGAATAATAGCTACGCTAATGATTAGCGAGTAAATCCATGGAAATATTATCATAATATATGACATCCATTTGCGATAATATTTTCTATAAGTTACCGAATGAACCATTTTTATATATCTCTCTAGCGTGATGACTACAAGTCCCGCAATATTTCCAGTCATTCCCATTGCATGAATTATAGATCCAAAAAGCAAATAGCACAAAGCGTATCCCGTTGCATTATCCTGTAGAACTGGCCTTCCAATGTGCAATCCATAATACAGCACCAACTCTAGACAGCCAAATAGATCCAAAGCGGTTTGATTTAGTATCAATAGAGTTGTCGTGTGCATTCGGTTTTTCTTAAAGTATGACATGACGAACAAAACACCGGTATTAGCTAGGGCGCCAAAGACACCGATGAAGGGAACAATCCATTGAATATATACTTCTATGGTTATTTCTAGGTTGCCAATTGTTGATAATAAAACCAAAGAGCTTTTAGTGATGTTGAGCCAGCTGTTCCAGTTATCTGTGCTGTTCTCCGAGATCATCTTCGTTGGTGTTTCAAGTAACTTAGATATGCGTGTGTAAGGATTTCTATTTTAAACAAAGTTTCTCATAATACTAATTGCTATGATTAATAAGTAGGAAAAACCATGGCAATTTCAGCTATAATACACTAGTTATTCATAAGTTTGATTCTAAAATGGATCATAATATATTACATAGTGAAGTCAGCGGCATATCAAAAATAAATTGGATTGGTATAATCCAGAAAACAGAAATAAAAGTCTAATCGGTTGACATTTACAATTTAAATAATTTAACAAACATTGAAATATTAACTTATAAAACTTTCAAGTAATATTTCTGAATATTGAGCTATTATTATTATTGTTATTATTATTATTATTATTACTATTATTATTATTATTATTATTATTATTATTATTGTCTAGTTGTACTAGAATCCCTTCAGGCTATTCTCTTCTTAATTTAAGAAAATACACATGTAAATCAATTGATATTTCAGAAAACAACTCTAAACCGAAGCTAAAATATACAAGATATTAACATTTCATTGTGGTTCTTTATTTAGTCTAATCTTAACTGAATATGTGTGCATTGCAGACATAATGATTGCATAGTTATCCAACCATTCAGCTATTTACTATCATATATTAAACAGAGTAGGCTGTCGAAAACTACACGTAGTAGCTTAAATAACTGACACACTTCTCCAGAATAATTATGTGAAATTAAAACATTTGTCATACAACAGATCAATTGGTAAACAGTAGGAAGACATGAAACTTAGAAATAAAATTATCGTGTTAATTAGACATTAAATTATAAAAATATAAAAAATATGGCAAATTGTTTTTGTTATGCAGTATTTTCTAAATCGATTTAAATAATATCGCCCATGTTTGCTGCAAATTTATGTGTATTTCAAGTTACCTTATAAATGCTTTTCTAGTTTTCGCTACTAAAGGAATGAGTTACGATATCGTTCAATGATGTCAGAAATGTCAGAATATAAATCTTACCATTAGTAACAAAATTTGGGCTCAATAAATAATTAATAAAACAGCGCAAACATTCGACTCTACTACTATTTCATCATTCTCCTTTCTAAGTACACTACATGCATATGCATGACTGGTTCCAATAAAATATTTAAATGAGCTTACACCTTTTGATTATTAATGAGGCTTCATGCAGAGATTTCTTTTGATTAATTTAATAATAATAGTAAAGAGAAGAATCTTAAATTCAAATTGGAATGTGAATACAAATTACCTCTTAGTCGAAGGTATAGGCCCTATTGTAGTTCATGCACTACTAATTTACTCGCTCTATCAATAGATGCTAAAAGTTGATTAAATAGAGCTGCTCTCATTAACGTCTAAAGCTGCATAATTTCATACACACCTCGCGCACGCAAATATAATTTAATATTTTTTCGCTTTGATGAAATTTGTTTTAATTATGCATTTGACTGAGATGAAATTTGAACTTCTATTCATTATTTAAAAGTATTACAGCCAGAATTTTTTTAAAAACATATGATATGAATGAAGATAGCATAATGGCTTTAATAAATTAAAAGGATTGCAAAAGTATCATTAGTATGTCAAATTGTTATTGCTGCCGATATAGTTTCCGGAGATTCCATGTCGGTATCGAATGATTTAACCAATAGATTTTTTTTCTTCTTCTTATAGTTAATTATTGACTCACTAGTTCAACCTTCTTTTATCAAACTCATCAGCATTGTGTGTGGAAGGGACCACCATCGTGCTTTGGCATCGAGTACTCTAAGCTTAGAATCCCTCAACGCGAGTTACATTTGTATGAAGCCCGTGGCGATGTCGATAAGATATTTGACCGCGGATCAGTGTGTGCGGGGTTAACATACTGGGCTCTTCCGTCATTGACATCGCTTTCGAGAGAGGAAACTAACGTTTTCATTAGCTTTACCAGCTTTTACATTCACAAATGTCTCGTTGTGACTGACTAATTGTGTTGCGAATTTCTGTAAAACGATATTGACCGATATAGTTTACGTTAGATCTAAATTTCAGCGGACTGTTAGGTCCTATTCTGCAAGAAATATTGTTGTTTTTAATTTGAAATAGTTTGGCCGAGCACGTCCTGAGTATCATTCGTTGTAAAAAGCTAAAGTTAACGTCAATTTCCTCACTCGAAACGATGTCAGTGACGGGCGAGCCCAGGATTTGAACCCGCATATACTGATCCGTGGACGAATATCTTACCGAAATTGCCACTGGCTCCAGCCAATAGTTGTGTCTATGATCTTGTGGACTGAGGGTGAGCTTTGCTTGAATGGGATATTAATTTTGTCGTAAATGTTTGTTTACAAAAAAAATCAATATCCGCCATCTTGCACTGTTAGCAATATATGTTTGCTCCTTAGTGTATTTATATAGTAACATTCTATTATAGTACTTTAATATTTCTATATATTGGTTTAGCCTATTATTTATGTTATCTTCTTCATCGCCACGGTCGGTTAGATATTCGACTGCGGATCGGTATGGGTGGGATTCAAATCATGGACTCGTCAGACACTGACATCGCTTTCCAGTGAATAAACTGACGTTAACATTAGCATTGCAACTTTTTTCCATCATTTTCCACCACCTTCTAACACTAGATTAATATATTATACAATTTCAAATTTCACTAGTTACAGTAAGGCTGGAAACCTTACGTAAATAAAATAAGGGCAGCAGACTGACTTGTGGTACTTGATATATATATATATACTACTGGCTGGAGCCAGTGTCGATATCGATAAGATATCCAAACGCGGATCAGTATGTTCGGGGTTAAAATCCTGGGCTCTCCTATCACTGATTTCGCTTTCGAGAGATAAAACTGACGTAAAATTAGGCTTTAAGGCTTTATTACTTTTTACAGTACTGGCCTTGCCTAAGGGACTCCTTCCGTTAAAACTTTTGTTTGAGCTAACTTTTGCAGAAAATAAGAGGAAATCTTTATATATAGCTTTAATTCACCACTCAGATAGCAAGACAAGAAACAAATACAATACAATCATACAAGTAAACACAAAAATAACGTTGACAAAAAATCAACGCAAGCATACACTCAATCAATCAACTCAAAATTAATAACTAAAATTAATTGATTTCCAGTGATCGTTCAAAGTAGTTTCGCAATAATGACTTCCAGTCAAGTCTCTAAACCTGGAAGCTCTCTGGCAAGATACAGTTATCACTAACGTTCACGCAGTATTTATTAATTAATGGCAATAACTCTCCATTGAAACAATTAAAATATTTACAAGTGTTATCAGAAAGACACAATTTTCTCAAAAAATTAAATCTTCTATTTGCAATCTTAAGTTCAATCGGAAATTGACATGAAAAAAATTGACATTGCTTAATTGTGTTTTTATCGAAAGTACGAAATAACTTGCTAAACAATTGAGAATAGGCACTTTCTGGACTCTGAATTACAGATTTTGACATTTCTGCACATTCAGAACCATACATCAAAATAGGTAATATGATTTAATACGTAATATGATTCAACAAGTGAAATTACTGCAGAAGGTGCAGAGTTGCCCCAATTTTGCTGAAGATAGCGTTAAGTGCACTAAAAAATTTATGTTTACGATTTTGAATATTGATTTTGAAGCTTTTAGAAGACACCAAAATTAATCCCAAATAACGTATTTCATTAACCCACTCTATGCTTCTGTTATCAATTAGCATATTAATGGGCTTAATATTATGTCTAGGACCAATTCTAATGCAGTATGTCTTACTATAATTAACTCCTAAACCTACATAAGCTAATGCATGTGTGCTGATATAAATTAAGGACTGCAAATCTTTCACTGTTAATGATAATAATATTAAATCGTCCTCATACATAAAGGAATTGCAGCACAGAGAAGATACGAAACAACCAATTTTGGATTTTTCAAGTTTAACTAGCATATCATCGACACATACAGCAAACAAAATTGGAGATAATATGCCGCCCTGTCTAACTCCCGAAGTAATGACAAAACTACTTGATACGGCATTCTTCCACTTAACACGTGAATTTAATTTGCCGTACCAATTTATCAATAGTCTTAATGTTATGTGAAAATTGTAGCTATTTGGAAAGCAAACCATTGAGCTTCAGGCAGCGATGGTGCCTTCGGGCAAGGTGCTTCGTGTGATAGAGAAGTATAGTGAGAACTAGTTCGAGCAAAACCGGGAACGATGCAAATCTCTAACTGCTCTCTTGTTCGTGTAATATGAAATATAAAAAAATTCCATTCCACACTTCTTATCTTCTTAAGAAGCAACACTGGCTTCTCCCAATCTCTGAATTTGAAATAAAATATTAAATTCAATATTGCTTCCTTAGCTTTCAACATTATTTTAATATAGTAAACTATCCTATCTAGCAAACCCTTTTGTAAATCTATAATCCCTATCACTGTCTTCGCTCCTCCAGTGACAATATTCTTAATGTACCAGCCATTGGAGCTGTCACGGAAGATTCCTATTCGTGTTTTATGTTCCAACAGTAAGGATTCCCTGCTACAACAGTATGGAATTCCCTACTATAACTGTACGGAATTCCCTGCTTCAACAGTATGGAATTCCCTGCTACAACAGTATGGATTCCCTGCTACAACAGTATGGAATTCCCTGCTACAACAATATGGAATTCCCTGCTACAACAGTATGGAATTCCCTGCTACAACAGTATGGAATTCCCTGCTACAAAAGTGAGGAATTCCCTGCTACAAAATTTTCGATTAGGTAACTGTATTATCATTATTATTGTACTGGGCTAGCTAAAAACCCAACTTTTTCCACTATGGATCAATATTCTAACACTCTTGCCTCGGATTTGTACTTGCTATGTATTGATCTAGCTTTCTCTTCATGCTTTGTACAGTCAGTCGTCGTCATGTGGTGTTTGGGCATCTCTCTTTGGCATCTCTGGATCCCTGATATCATCCATAGATGAGGAATCGGACGTTAAACCGTTATTATTATTATCTCACTTGACACGTTCGTGACATTGCCTGACATGTCGAGGTCCCGGGCGTTAAATTTTTATTAACTGATATCGAGTAATTGAATTATAATAATATAACTTAATGTAGACTTAATTAGGAAGTACTAAAGGTACAATATAAGGGCCTACAAGTAGAGAATTAATAAAGTGTCTCTCGAAAAATGTGAATTCTTCTTTTTAATATATTTCACTGTCTGCGGCTTCAATGGCAGCTAATCTCGTACCTGACATCAACAGATAGTGTTTCTTCATCATCATCATCGTCGCCCTTAGAGACCGACGTTAAACTTCTCATCCATTGCGTAAATAACAAGTTACTGTGTAAATTAATTTCTTCACTATTTCATATAGTTCATATTTATTGTTATATTAGTGTTTATTTAAGGATTAAGTATCAGGTCATAAGTAACAATGTAGTGAATTCATCACTGATATGTTGTTTCACTAGACGTTTAGGAGTTCTGTCCGATATTTAATTCCTCTTCGTTTATTTCAATTCCTTTGAATTTCTTCCAAAGGAGCAAAGCTGACTTTCTCACCGTTTGGAATTGCCATGCGTACAATAAGGGATCAATCATCATGCTTAAATAGACTAACAATGTACCCATGCTCCAACATATAGCTACTGAAGGAATATCATATCTAAAGTTGAAAAGCAAGAAAGTTATTTGAATTGGTAGCCAGCAAAGCGTAAAAACTATTGTGATCACGATCATCGTTCTAATGACATTATTTGATCTTGAGGTGTTAGTATTTTTAGATTCAGATGTATCCGGTTGATCGTCCGATCTATGCAGGATTTTTCCTCTTCTTCGTATCACCAGAGATATCCTGGAGTAGCAGAAGATGAATATCATAACCGGTACTAGATAGTGTATCAGAAAAACATAGCTTCCATAGAAAGCTTGAAAATTTCTGGATGTCCATTTATAATTGGAGTAGCAAGTTCCGTTAATTATAACTGATGTGGGCAGAAAAACGGCGATGCTATTAGAAATGGAATAGATCCACGGAATTGAAATCATGACGTTTAGCATCCATTTACGATAATATTTTAAATAAGTTACCGAATGAACAATTTTCACGTATCTCTCCAACGTAATGACTACAAGTCCTATAACGTTTCCAATTAATCCCATGGAGTGAAGGAGAGATCCGATGAAAATATAACACAGAGCATATCCCGTTGCATTTTCCTGTAGAGTGAGCTTTGCATTATTTAATCCGTAAAAGAGCATAAGCTCTAGGCAACCAAACAAATCCAGTGCCGTTTGATTCAATATCAGCTTAGTAGTTGTGTGCTGTCGGTTTTTCTTAAAATATGACATAACGAACAATATGCTCATATTTGCTAGAGCTCCAACGAAACCCATAGCAGGGAATATCCATTGCAAAAATGCATTTATATCTCCTTTTACTTCACGGTTACTGACTAGCATTGGTCTTAGTGTAGAATAGAGCGGGAGGTTGTTCCCATCAATCTCAGTTTTGCTGCTGTTTTCTAAAGACATTGAAATTAATATGACGTGTTTGTCCTCTCAACGTTTGAGACTTTTAATCTGTAACTTTTTTCGTGATATTTACTATGACGAACCAGGTGGAATATATTTAGCTTTATATCAACTAATATTTTATATCCTGAAATACAAAATTTGAAGTCCTTTTACCAAATTGCAATAAACTAGATATATATATATATATAGATATATATAGATATATATATATATATATATCTATATATATATATATATATATATATATATATATATATATATATATATGACAATACAATTTCAATTCAGTTTAAGAATTAAGACATTTAGGCTATTGTATACACGCAACACATATGTAATTATATACATATATATATATATGTGTATATATATATATATATATATATATATATATATATATATATATAAGTACATTTACATATACGCTGCTTTGTACTTAAAATGTGCCACAGTAACGCTACAACTAGTTGTATGCTCGATCGAATAAAAAAATGGTTTGAGTTTCTTCTGGAAGCTATCAAAGGATAGATCAGACTGACGCAGACTGACAGGAAGATTATTCAAAACAATTGGTCCAGATCTGTAGTATATCCTGGTATTGTTCTAGCCCGTGGAACGCAGAGAATTAGAGATTCAACAAGAATCGGGAATCAAGATATTGCATACAGCCAACGTAGAAAATGGTATGCAAGTATCACTTAAGTATAGAGGAGCTTGGTTGTATAGCATCATGTAGACAAAGGGCAAAAAAGTAGAGAGCGGAACCGGTTGGAAGCGGAATGGGTAGACTTAGTAGTCATTCAGGTGTTTACATCATGCCACATTACATTAGATATCAAAGATAAGGAAATAAAAGATCTATAGCAAACCATTGAAGAACTGATGAAAGAAGTGAGGGCTAGAGATCAGTAATTGAAGATTAGAAAGCGGTGGATGTTTAAGGTAGGGACGGACAGGAAATTGGTGCGTTTGGACTTGGAAAGAGGAATGATGGAGATTAGGGACTGGTTGACGTCTGCAGAGAGATGATGACGACGAAACAAACACATTGTTAGAGCAAAGACTAGAAGTGGATTATACACATGGAAGAATCCTAGAGATACTCGTAGAGTCCAATTTGATTATACTTTAAGCAGCTGTAAAGAAATAGTGTTTTATAAAATAGTGAAATAAAATTTTCCCGAAAATTGTATTTGCCTGTGAAATTAATATAATTAATTATCTACATTTTTTCAATACCTTACATGAATAAATTGTAACAAGAATCTTCTTCTCCAGTGCACTGCTAAGTGGCAGGTTCAAGGTACATATTCATACTCAAAGTCTGCTTTCTTGCTCCATAAGAGCACTCCTTAGATCAACAAGTTAATCCATTCACAAAGTCTATGCCTTATCCATACCTCATGTAGCCTATAGCTTGGGAAAAGTATGGCGTCTGAGGTGGTTTCCCGTTGCCTTCCTCAGTTTGATGGCTTAATTACCATTTAATCCTGGGGGAAAATAATTCATGGTGAGGTGGGTCCAACTTGCCATCCTCAGCTCTTGCATTAGTCGTCTCTTACGTACACGCGGCAGATTGTTTGCGGTTGCCCTATTCTGCAGTGGTCCAACCACACCCGAGCACAACACAGGGAACACCCCAGCACAACACGGGGAATAAGAATATAGATTAGTAAATTGCTAACAAGTAAAATTAATTTAATTTGTTTTATCAATTACTAATTTTAAAAGCGAAACATGTTTAGTTTAATGATACCGATGGTTTACATAGGCAACTAGAACTGAATGTAATTATATCATTCAATATGATAGATATAATTATAGCTATATGAAATAAACAGGTGTTATTGTGAAATGAACAACTATGTTAAAATCTATCACTGTTATTACCACATGTTTAAACCGTTACGCGATTTAGACCATTTTCCGTTAAACCAGTCCAGTGAAGATTTTACTCAGATCAGCGCGGCTGGTATTCGAACCCACGAGGGTTCAAATCACCTAAGGATCTGTCATTTAAAACTTCATGACGTTATCCCTACGCTATTGAGACATTCCATATAGCCTAATTATTATAAAATATTCAGTTGAAGTATAGCATCTTTTGGCTCATTTATATTATTAAACATATTATACCATAAAACAATAACGACTAACTGCTGACTGACCAACAGTAACTACATCTAACCGTTGAAAAGGCTTTCCTACCTTTCACAGGCTTTCATTTTTCTTATGACACGTGCAAGAGCGGAGAATAAATAATTTATATTAAAATCTGTCAGCTCTAGGATATCACGTATAGTGTTATAGTTCCAAATGTCCAATAATACTCTGCATGTAACCTAATTCTATTCTTCTTAGTTTAAATAATCTAACAATTATAGCTTATTAATGAGACATACATGTAGTCGAATGCTCCGTTCATTGAATAAGTGCCATTAAGAAAAATTTGTGAATAGTGAAAATGGTACGCGGAGTCGCATATGAGCTTACATAGAGGTAATTACTACAAAATGCATTATTAATAATAAATATTTTACTAATTAGTATTATATTTCAGTTATATTTTAATATTAATATGTATGTATATTCGAGCTACCCATAGTCTCAGTGAGTTAACCTCATTGACCTGATCAATGTCAGGCATGTGTAATTAAGATTTCTCTATTTAATTAAACAATATTAATATTACTCAAGTTATGTATTTGAGAGTATTATTCTACATGTATATTTTTATCAATATATTTATACAGCAAAAATTACAACAGCAGGAATCACATGTAATTATGACACGAGGGTAGAAAAGATGCTTAGTCACGTTACCAAAACTATACTTTAAGAATTGATTATTTTCGTTGATGATACAATTCTTGTCTTTCTCAATGTCAAGTCATATAATTTAACCCAAGTATTTACCGTTCATTCAACTAAGTCAACCCTTGTTCTCGTGTAGACGTACTGCTTGCGTGTCAATAGGAGCATGTTTTAATAATAATAATAATAGTAATAATAATAATAATAATAATAATAATTTAGTGCCCTGGTGCAACGGTAAATGTGCCGAATGGGACGTCACGGTCATTGACACTATGGCAAACTCCTACCTGAATACGACTTCAGTCACAGCCGGTGGAGCTGCTGTTCATGCCGCCTCTAGGAAGTTGGATAAATACCGTGATCTGTCCTTAGGATATGAAGTTGTTCCGGTGGCCATTGAAACCATGGGCCCGATGAATCCTGAAGGAGCTGACTTTATTAATGGCACAGGCAGACTTATTGCAGAGCAAACCGGCTATAAGCGAGAGACTTCTTTTCTTTGGCAAAGGCTTTCCATGACTTTGCAAAGATTTAATGCAGTCTGCTTCAATAATTCTTTTAAGCCGTTTGATGACCTCGAGTAGCCGGGCGGCGATTCAGCACGTATTGCTTGAATCGTTTTTATCAAACCCTAGGTTCTTTACACCGGGGTAAATATTTAAAAAAATAATTTAAGAAAAATAATAATAATAATAATATTATTATTATTATTATTATTGAAAATAATAATAATAAGCATAATAATAACAAAAAATTCATTTTTAATTAAAGTCTCTCTTTTATCTTATTTTTAGCCAAGAGCCCTATAAAGCTCAGGGCATTAAAAATTTAAAATAACGCTAATAATAATAATAATAATAATACGACCTCGTGGGCATATTAATGCACGTACCGAATCATCATCATCATCTAATCAAGACATATCAGTTAATGACAGCTTATCAGCTAGTATTTCAATATTTTCAGTATCCTATCGACTATATCCACGGTAAGCCTAAAAGGGTCACTTCCTTCTAGATTAAAATTTTCTACAAAAATAAATGCTCGAATTAAACTCATTCACAAGATTTAAGTCATAAGTTAGATGTTTCATTGAACATATCTGTTAGCACTCATTTTAACCTATGCATTACAGATTCAATAAACTGAAACACCTTATGACTTTAAAGTAAGGCGTTCCAGATTATTGAACTTGCAATACAAATTAATTTCAAATGATTTGTATAATTCTTGTCTATCGATCTCATATTTTCTTGGTAAGAATAGACATAAAGTTTATAGTTGCCGATGACTATACCGTAGCTCCTCTATTAACATATAGGTCTATATGATATTGGAGTGAACCCGGGTGTATTTTGACGGATGTTTGGTATACCCTCTGAATAGCAATCGTTTATTTTATTTCCTTTGAATTTTTTCCATAGCAGCCAAGCGGATTTTCTGATCATTTGGTATTGCCATGCATACATTAAGGGATCTAATATCATACTCAAGTAGACCAGTAGAGTTGCCATGGTCCAATAAGAAGATAGTGAAGGAATAGGTCGACCAAAGTTTAACAGCACATATATTACTTGCAATGGCATCCAGAAAAGAGTAAAAACCATTGTAATTAAGATCATGGTTCTGATGACGCTAGTTGATCCTGAGTGGTTGGCACTTTGAGAGCAAGATACAGTTGACGGAACATCAGATTTCTGTTGAATCTTCCCTCTTCTTCTGATCACCAACGAAATCCTAGAGTAACAGTATATAAAAATCATGACCGGTAGTAGATAGAGGCAGAGGAAAGCGTAGCCTCCGTATAAAGCTTTCATATCTAAGGATGTCCATTTATAGTTGGAATGACATGTTCCGTTAATTATGACTGTCGTTGGTAGATAAACGACGAAAAAAAAAAAAAAAGGGTAAATCCAAGGAATTAAAACCATAATGCGTAACATCCATTTACGATAATATTTTCTATAAATTATCGAATGAACAATTTTCACATATCTCTCGATCGTCATGACTGCAAGTCCAATAACGTTTCCAATTAATCCCATGGAGTGAAGGAGTGATCCAATGAATATGTAGCATATAGCATATCCCGTTGCGTTTTCCTTTAGGATTGGATTTGCAATCTTAAATCCACTATACAACACAACCTCTAAACAGGCAAACAAATCCAGTGAGGTTTGATTTAATATCAGCACAGTGGTTGTGTGATGTCGATTTTTCTTAAAATATGACATGACGAACAATATACCGGTGTTAGCTATAGCACCAAGGACACCAATGGAGATAGCAATGCCATGTATGTAGATTTCTACTTTTCTTCCTTGGATGCCTATCATCATTGGAATCACAGACGTGTTGCCGGTCAGGTTAAGCCAGTTCCTCCAGATAACACCACTGGTATTCTCTGAAGACATGAAAACTTTTGCTGTATCTAATTATATCTTATGATATATTATAGCAATTTAAGAAAAATTTAGAAAAAATAACTTTAAAAGGAGTATAGCTAAAATGTATTTTAGGCAATATCGTAGTGTCAGTGAACTAGTGTAAATTATTCTTTTAAGATAATGTACTGAGTCAATTTAAGACAACTTAAAGTCCATTTAAGTCAATTTTTTTAAAGTCTGCTATTTAATTCCCGGCCTCACGTGAGACCCTTGATTTAATCTCATCCACTTGCAATTTATGATAATTTATGTTGCATCTTCTGATTTGAAGAGAAGAGTAATTACTTATATTTCTCGTGTTTGCACTTTAGAATTCCATTTCTCTTCAATTTCCTCAAGATTTTTCTTTACATAGAACATTGAAATTTAATATATTGACCACAAACTGTATATCTTGTAGTTTTTGGTTCTTTTTGCAAAATTGAGAAGTTCATTTTCCTGTTAAAATAAATTACAATGAAAGTTAATTCCCAATTTTATCGAAATAAATCGCTATTTCAGATCAAACATCTGTACTAGTAAACTTTCAGTTAACTATAACAAAACTTCACATCTTATCGGACTAATTATATCTTCTATATCTTTTCATATAGGCAACTAGTCCGATATTAATGTAGCCGCAGCATACATTGTAATAATCATACATAATAAGCAGTTATGCAATAAAAATATTAATAGAAATGACTTAATCACGTAATAATTAAGACACAGCAGTAGATTACAATTACAGTGAGTTAGGTAATAATATCAAGAGAAACAAGACTAAATTAAAGTTACATTGAGTCAGGTAATAATTTCACTAGAAATAAGAGTAGATTACAATTACAATAAGTTAGGTAATAATCTCATTAGAAATAAGAGTAGATTACATTTAGGCCTAGAGTTATTTGAAGAACTTTTCGCCTTTGGAATGGAGCGTCTCAAGAATAACATAACCGTCATAAATACCAAACCAAAGCAATCTATAAATAATATCGCCAGGAAATATCAATGCTAAAGATTTTGAGTGAAAAGATTGCAGAATAGACTATGCTAAATCCATATAGACTTGAATGTCTTTTGACATATTAAGAAAAGTAATTGATCTTACACACTTGATCTCTAGCATCTTGATCCTCGTTCTAAGGAATATGCTGCTTTATTAAATTACTAATTTTTGCTGTAATCTTTGTCTAAAAACTCTACAAAATAAATCGCAGAAGTGTAACTAAACTTAACAAATTTTGCTTATTATATTAATACGAAATAAGTGTAACTTTATGAAACGTATGCTGATTGCGTTCTACATTTGCATGAGCCCAACAACGCATCTTTTATAGTGAGTCTACAAGCAAACTGTTGTCATATTCTGCTAATGTAAATTACTTAAATTAAACATCTAAGATCAAAGATGCTAACTTTAAATGTATGACTTTAAGTAACAACGGTTCGACTTTCATGTCAGCATAAGAGCTTAATGATATCCTGGATGAATTCATCCCGTGACACATGCGAAGATACTTGCAATCCTTTTTAATTATGATATTAGCTCTAGAAATGTTTATTGCTTATTGGTAGTTTTTCTTTCTGAAAGATTAGAGAGACTTTTTGTAAAAGAAGTTCTATAAATTTACAAAAAAATCTTAGATTAAGCAGAGTATTCTAAATGCATTAAATACACTTACGCTTATTGGTGTTAATAACCTAATGAGTTTCTATGCTAAGGCCATTGCTGACCAAATACTTATAACCCCCCAAGATTCATATTGTATTTGAAAATTGATTCCTGTATGAGACGCATAGAATTGAAATGTGAAATTCAAAATGCATGATCATTCGTGCGCCTTTAGAAACTTCTAGTTAATCGGAACTCTCATTAGCTGCTAAAGTTGAATAATAGCACACATAGAGCACGTATACAAAATTATTTACACATTTCCAATGTTTATGTTAATTACACATACACTCATCATCATCATAATATTCCCTTGAATCCAAGTTTAACTAGGGTCGGGATACGAATGGACTGTCTCAAATCCTCTCTGTCCTACATCATATCATTAGTCAATCCCTTATTTGAGACTTTTCCATTCGTTTACATTTTTGTAGCAATCTCTGGAGCCTAGGCGCTCACCAACCGAATGCCCTTTCTGACATTGGTATGGATCTTAGTGTTTTAGTAGCCTTCTACGACACGTACAGTCGTGGTGGGTGTAGCACAGGGATGATTTGAGACAGTTTATTTGTATCCCGACCCTGGTTAAACCGAGATTCCAGGGAGGATGATGATGATGATTCTTTTTGTTATTTCTTAAGGTCTGAGATCATGTCTTATTCATTGTGTTTTCTTATATATTCAGTTTGTCTTAATGTTTACACTTTTAAAAAGAATGTTTAATTTTCTTTCTTCTTCTTACTCTCTTCTCTCTCCAACTTTCTCTCTCTCTCTCTCTCTCTCTCTCGCTCTCTCTCACTCTCTCCTCTCTCTCTCTCCCTCTCTCTCTGTTTCTCTTTCTCTCTCTCTCTCTCTCTCTCACTCAGTGTACTGCTTGTTAGTCGTTGATGCCATATAACTTTTCTCTTCTGCTTTTCCCTTCTTATCCATACTTGAGTACTTTTAATAGCAAATCATCTAGATTCTCTGACTTATTTTGACCACTATTTGCTTCCATCCTTACTTCTCTCACCTCTTTGGTAAACCACCATCTATTAGATAGTTTTTCATCCAACTCTTATTTTAATTCTTTCTCATTGTTATCAGTTGCCTACTTCTACATACCACCTCTGCTAATCATATCTTCGTCTGCAATTTTCTGAGTTCATCTTATTCTTCAATCTTCTCCTCCATAACCACACTTCGAGCTTTTCCAATTTCTGATATTCTCCTTTCTTAGAGTTCACCATATACAACCGTACAGGACTGTAGCTTACATTGAAGGTTTTATAATCTTTATCTTCGTAGGTTTCCACAAAAATTTTGATACTAGGTCTTTTATCATACTGTAGACATCTTTAGGTGCGTAATTCTACATTTTATTTCAGCTCCATCCTATATCATTTCTCTTTTCCTATGATATCGTGTGCCCTAAATATTTGAACTACTTTGCCTCTAACTTCGGACCAACTATTACTGTATTACTGTATGTCGTGTTTGAACTTACAATAATATAATTAATTTAAAAAAGTTTCTGTATTTTGGGACTGAAAATTTAGGCCTCATATATCTTAACCTACATAACGTTATATTTTGCTAATTTCTGGCGAAATAATTGAAATCCTGATTACAAGTAACTGTAATGCATACTGATATTAATATTCTCTGATAACAACAACATAAACTGACCTCTCTCTACTATTAATGTGCCGGTTTAGTAAAAGCACTCGTTTTGTAAATAGCAGTAATTTTAATTAAATGCATGAAATCGATAATGCCTCCAAAATGGTCTATATATTTAAGTAGTTATATATCATTTTGCATTCATCGAAATTAAAGATAAAATTTGCTGAATTTCGTTTAGAATTATATTTCCAATTTCAAATAGAGTTCAATGACCGATTATAATAATCTAATTTTTTCTAGTAAATTAGTGGAAGTTGTGGAACGTTTAGCTCGAATTAGTGTAGCATACATATTTAAAATATTAACCTATGTGTCATGGTTAGTGGTTCCATCAAGCATGAAACTCTCAGTACAGAAAGGATAGCCGCAACGACGACATAAATTATTTAAAATTGTGATGACTAATATTGAAATTTCCTAATTTTCTTGACAGCTGCTACAGCTTTGGCGTTAATAATAATTATTACAATTAATGAAGCTGATGGTATTCAGGTTGTTGTTATTTCTGTCAACCCTTTAGATAGGATCTTTGTCCTAATTCTTGAGCCATCAATCTTAATGAGTAGATTTCCTTGCATGAGTTTGATTCATTCCAGGGCCATTTTGTTCCTTATTCTCACAGGAGTTAAGCTACCACTGATTAATCGACCCAAAACATGAAACTGTATTGTTGATATCGTTTGTATTGGATGCTACTCTATATCGCTCTCTACCTGATTCCAGTGCTCTGTTAAATTTCACTTATGCTTTATCTTTCAAAAACATTTTTGCCGAAATATTTTAGCATATGGAATAAGAACCATAAAATCTGATAATAAATTCATAATATTTGCAATTTCAAGAAGAGACTACAAGTTGATATTAATTATTTATCAATAAGCATATGATAAAATGATTTCTTGTTCAAGCTGCATTTTGAATGATTTGTGAAACATTCGGACTTTAAAGTAATTATGTCATATATTCGTAAACAGTTATACACATCTTTGATATTTGTTTTACATTTTTTATATTTATCTCACAAATTATTTTATTGGTTTAATTCAGGCGTGCATAGTGATCAATACATAACACATCGTATTCATACACATTGTAAGTAATGAAGCAGAAAACGTTTTATATACATGTATGAAAATGTTTAAGACCGAGTACTGACTGGATTGAAAATGCCCCGAATTGTTGAAAGATTAATCGTATTTGACGATGACTGTAAGGTACTCCATTGTACAGCATACTGTATGTACGCAACGATAATTAATAATCATATAATGAAGGAAATAGCAAAAATCAACAACAAATATAATTAATATTCAATTTATGATGACTTAGTATTTATATATTATTACTATGTATTATTATATTTATATGTATTACTGTATGGATATTATATTAATATTAAATTATTGCATAATATTTATTTATTTATTTAGATCACTAAAAAGGGTCATTCAATCCTGTATAGTTCACAAGCAATGCAAACAAACAAGTAAATGCAATAAGTGAACACAATTTAAATGTGAACCATGGTGAACCTAAAACGAAAATATAAAGTATATAGATAAAAGAATTGAAATAAAGAAATTCAAAATAAAGAAAATTAATGATAATAGGTAGGCATAATTATACATTTAAGATCAGTATCATTAATAACTATTTAATAAGTACTGACGAAGATTTATATTGAAACAGTTAACAGAATGAGATGATCGTAAATTAGGTGGAAGGGATAGCCAGTATCTAGGGCCTTGTACAGCGATATACTTTTCGCGGCAGAAGGTTCTGAACGATGGTATAGCAAATTCCGAAACTTGTTGAAATTTATAAACAGAATTTACAACATTATTTAATAGCAACGAATAGTGGTAACATAAAGGTATATCATTATGAATAAGTTTTTACAGAAATACGCAACAGCAATGTTTATGAATATCACTTATTGTTCATATTGTTTGTAATATTACAATATTACAAACAATATAAACAATATTATATGATATATTTAACTTACATTAATTAATTTATATTTTATTATTATTTTTGATAGTTATATGATCTACTAGAGTTCATTAATCTCACACAGAAATGCCAAGAAATGATGTAGATTATTGAACTATTGGTACTGGGCTCATTTAGCCAATAACGACGTTAATAATATACTGCCGTCTTTATTCGCTTAATCCGCTCTATTACAGATTTTCCAGCCGTGAAATGAATGAGATTAAAAGCCCATCGTAACAGACTGATTTAAATTATGTGTGGGATTGTGCCAAGTGACTCGAATAAAAATAAACTTCTGCAATTGTATCGAACGTAACTTGTCAAAATTAGCGGCAACAAAATATAACTTGTTGAGGAATACTGCCAACACAGTTTAAACCCCAGATTTTAACTAACTCTTCTTTTACCTCTTACTATACGTAAAGTAAACCATCTTGGTTTCTTTTCTTGATATCGGCCAGATGCTAGTTTCAAGGCAGAATATTTACCTGCAATCAACTGTTCCGCTCATTAAAGCACTGCAGCCTATTACTTCAGTTATGTAATATAATTACATAATTCACAAAATGAGCGATATACATGATATAATTATTATCTTTAATATTTCTATTCCTAATAACTGTGGCAAAAAGGATGAGCTATTTTGCATATATTCTATTGAAATTTGCCATATATTCTAGTGATTTTTCTAGTGAAGTGAAGGTCTATAATTATGTTTGCTTTAATTGTCGCTATTTGACACATATTTGTCAAATAAAATTGCCTGTAGGAACACGCTACTATCATTTGATAATCTAGCCATGACTCTTTAATGCACAAAAGGTTTTCAGCTGCAACTATGCTCAATTATAATGACACAAGAAAAATTATAATTTGGTTAAATCAGTATTTTAATATGTCCTTCAGTTTTACAAAATTTCTCAACCCTTGACCCATCTCAGTAAAGAGTGCCTCGAACCCCACAATTCTTGGCATATCTAAGAAACGTTGTGAGGAGGATATCGAGACGTAATTGGCGATTGGCGGAAATTATTGAGACGGCTTTAGTTGTCCGATCTGCTGCAACAAATCATTGTTCCCAGCGAGTGGGGGTCCTAAGTTCTGGACCTGGACTGAAGTCCTGTCCGGCATTGTAGAGCATAGGAAGTGGCGGATTGTTGACTCAAAATACTGAATCCTTTTCCTCAGGCATACTTGAGTGATACTTGTGGGAGAAAATTACTTTTTTAGTCAAATGTAAACAATTAATGTTTGCTAAGTTTTTTCTTAAACATCCCTGAATAAATCAGCAAAACTTCTGCGTATAATATTTGCGCAATTTGTCTTATTTTCATCTAACGTTAGTCTGAAAACATTCCTACAAATATTTATAATACTTCCAGAGTTGGACATGAATATGAAGAAAATAGTTGCATATCTAAACTTCTGGATTAAAATACTGACATATCCAGTTACGGAGTTATGGTAGGGTATCATATTTTAAAATCTAGCCTTATGGTAAGAAAAGCAGACCATGCCGATTTAAGCAGTGATATTGAAAAACTACGGAAAGATAAGGCCTAGGTAGCTACCAATCCGGAAAATAACAAATCCCTGTCCCGGATCGCCACCAAGGATACTAGGATGAGATTGCGGATAACTAGTAAACCATCGATAATTGAGTAAGGTAAGACACGCACCGGCGAGTGAGAAAATTACGTTTAGCAGTAGTCACTAATTCGCCTTTATAGCAGTGAGATGTTCTCGATTCTTTAGAATTCTGTTGAGTAAAATGTGCACTAGGATCAAAGAGAGTCTACTCCTGGAAGACGATTAATAGTAATAAATGAATATTGAATGTATAATATTCTGATGAGATCGGAATTGGGAAGGAAATTCTTCGAAATTACTTTGAGACATTCTTACCTTAGAGTTATGAAAGGAATCCTACGCTTCGGAGTACCCTGCAGTTCTGTTTAGTCTATGTTTAATCAAAAGTAAACAATCAAATAATATTAGTAAATGCCGACTTTCATGAAACTTCTTATTTGATATAAACTATGTCAAATATTTAATAAAGTTCAAGGTTTTACCATGAAACCTGACTATAGAAATACGTGTGAAAAATCTAGTCTTCGAATTTGAAACCTAAACGATCTTTCCGACTAATGTCAGTGAAATTTAATTTACGCCTAAATGCCAATGTTAGGATTTTAAAGAATTTATTTCCCCAGCATGATGCAAATATTTTTTAACATATTATATCTTTGTCAAAAATTCGCTCATAAAACAGCTTTTTCTTGAGCGATTGCGTTAAGCGGTATCTAATTATATCTATGACATTCGATCTGCTTGCTACAATTCTTCTGCGCAATTTAAAGCTGTCAGACCGATTGATTATTAATTTATTATAAGATAATAAAGGTTATAAATGCCTGCCAATTTATACTGTATTTAACGGAATTTGATGTTAAAATTATGTCTGTCCCCGTTTATTCAGAAATCTCCTTGAGCTATTGGACGAAAATTTTTATTGATAGTGCAGTATTGACAATTGTTAGTTATCTTGTAGATCAAATAGTAAAATATTTGATCTACAAGTAAATTCATTGATCAAAACGGCGAAAGTAATAATCAGTGAGATCAATTTGTCTTTATTTATGTAAAAAAACACTAAATAATTGTGGTCAGATCCAAAACTTTCGCGATTGAATTGCCTTTATTGACCTTTTATAATATTTAGTGACAGCTCTGCAAAGACGATGAACAAAGAGGTGGGCCTCTGGTGGGAGATTATGGAGAGGTGTGAGTTTATATTCAAGGCAGGCAATATTTAATACATACGCATATACATGTATTTATTATATATTAATTCATCCTTTTAACAAAATGACTTAGTATAACTTAGAAAGGAATCTATATTTCGATAACTTATTAAATGATGATAAAATAATGTCATAGTTTACATTTAATATGTCTAGCTAAAATATATAGAGATGATATATTCTTTATATGGGAAATCTTATATTATAAATGCCTTTCGTAAAACAATCAGCTGTTGAATGCACAGTGGCGCCTCCAAGGAATGAGTAATTATATAAGGTGATTCTTTTTCAAAGTAAAAACAGTAAAAAGCTTAATAAAAGGTCTATAGTTGATCAAATTTCTACTTATTAGTGCTCATCAGTGCTCATTGGTGTTCATTAGTGCTCATTGTTTCAAAATAGTGTTCATAAGTGCTCATTAGTGCTCAATAATGTTCATTACTGTTTATTAATGAACAACTAGCCTACTCAATTTTACTACATTTTTATTGCACCGAATAAACAATCAGTAATTACATTTTCTAGAAATCCGACTAATTAAAACTGTTACACTACAGTCACAGTAGTATCTGATATAATGTGAACCATTAGCTCTCGTGTGCAAGGACTTAGGTACCCAATTACGTCCTGCGCTGAGAGCGTAAACCAAATTATTTTTGGGGATTAGCGCTAATCCGATGGGTGTTGGATTTATTGTCCAATCAGCAAGCAGCGTAGCCCGAGGCCCCAGGTTCAACTGCTCCACTGTCACTTGCCCAGTATTCGAGTAAATCATGGAAAGAGTTGAATACGCCTCGGGCAGTCATTGACCTTGTTTTCTACAATTCTTAACTTCTCAGTAGTATAATTATATATATATATATATATATATATATATATATATATATATATATATATATATATATATATATATATCAATGACAGAGGCAGGCAGAGATTGGGTATGTTAGGTGATTTAAAGTTTAACTAATATTTGAAGAAAAGAAAAGAAAAACTTATCAAAATGCACCTTAGTTATATTCCTAAAGTACTTGATGGTGATATGAGAATTTAGCTTCATATACTCACTTTTATAGTCATACACCAAAATTTTATACAATAGTAATTTTGTTGACACTCTTTTATTGCCGATTCATATTCTACCATATGTCTGACACAAATCTCGGGTGACAGATATTGATGTAATCGGTAACCCAAAAACTCAGTGTTCCACATTCATGTAAATGATTTCTCGTTTCTCATCATGAGACGTCATCATTCTTTAAAGTTTATATCTAAGTATGGAATCCATTTTAAATCATATAATCTAATTAAAATTCAGCAATAATAACCAAGTATAGGTCTTAAATTCATGATGATGATGGAAAAATGATGGATGACTACCGAATATTGGGTCACCATTACTTGGTCATTAAGGTTATAATATTAGATTATTCAGATTTTTAAGGTTTAATAATCTTAAGATTCGTATTCTTCAGTGCACTGCCAAGTGGCAGGTTCAAGGTACATACTCAAAGTCTGTTTTCTCGCTCCATAAGAACACTCCTTAGATCCACAAGTTGATCCCTTCACAAAGTCTGTGCCTTATCCATACCTTATGTAGCCTATGGCTTGGGAAAAATATGGCTTCCGAGGTGGTTTCCCGTTGCCTTCCTCAGTCAGGTGGATTAATTACCGTTTAATCCTGAGGGAAAATATTTCATGATTAGGTGGTTCCCCTCTTGCCATCCTCAGCTCCTGACTTTAGTAGCCTCTTACGTACACGCCCAGATTGTTTGCGGTTGCCCTATTCTGAAGTAGTCCAACCACACCCGAACACAACACGGGGACCTAAGAGGTTATTAAGTATAAAATGTTTACTGATAAACTCATGTTATTCAAACTACGATGCGACATTATTTCAACTTTTCATGTTATTCGATAGCGTTATTTTATACAATTTCATTTGTGATAATTTATTGAATTTACTTGATACGAATGCAGGATATGGACATCTCCTGCATTCGCAAAATTAGTTTTACAAAAGACAATTGTTGAAATTAATGCGCCGAAGCAACTATGTATCGTGTCATTATTTTTAACAGCTCCGTTTCTCAGAAAATCATTGTTTTCTAATCTAAAATCTGACTACAGCATTGATCGCAAGTCTGAGTAGTAAGCGTCTATCTGAGAATAAAGAATTAAAAGAATTATTTATTAATTTCTCATATCATCATCTTCACTTAAATTCCAGTTTAACTAGGGTCGGGGTACGAAAAGACCTTCATTTTTATTCATTCTTTTAAATTTCTGTAGCAATTTCTGAAGCCAAGGCGCTCACCCACCGAATGCCCTTTCTTTCATTGGTAATTTTATTAAGTTCTCTTAAAATCTGATAATCAAACAAGAAAAATATGTTTTTATAATATACTGTAGCCGCTCCCGTTAAATGCATAACTTGATTTAATGCAGTAGTTGATATTGTGGAGTATTGGTAAAAAATAAACAGCTTCACGTTTAGCATGCTTTCAATAGACGCTATGATTGTTCTATATCTGAACACAGTCTTCCAGTAGTTTTCTTAAAATTTACTTACAGCGCACTCGGTAGATTAAAAACTAATCAATCGAACTAACTGAAGAGATAGACTAGAAGTTAGTCATCTTTTTAGGATGCTCGGTACATAATTTTATAAATTTCATTTCACCAGGTGACAGCGCAGTTTTGTAATTGCTTTTAACTCGCCAGAATTTTATAAACTATACTATCGAAACAAAGAGTAAATTTCCTGTTGCACAAAATTTATAGCAAAATATAATGAAAACGAATTATTAAGTAAATAACGAAAATAATAAACATATTACTAAAGATAAACCTATTTGACATGCACAGCTTGGTTGCAGTCTAAAAAAATCAGTCAGTAACTAAACTATATGGTATAGATAAAGTTAACGTCAGTTTCTTCACTAAAAAGTGATTTCAGTGACAGTGAGCCTAGGATATGTACCCCGCACCTACTGATCCGAGGCCGAGTATCTTACCGACATCGCCACTGGCTCCAGACAATTAGAATGCAAGTACCTTGAGGATACTGGACTGTTTCAGTATGTTGGCGTCATATATGGACCATCTAATTTAGTATGAGTGGTTCCGTCGGATTTAGTCATAATAAAGTTCATATAAATTAGCGATGCCAGATTTTCATCGTGAAGAGTTCCATGTAGGAGCCGATCATTGGTCAGCCTCTTACCAGACAGACGGCATAAATCTCCTTATATTCCGAGTCAGCTCTCTCGCTAATAAAGCGTCATACGATATTGCAATGAGCTGCATCATGGTCCAGTCATAGAGAAATCATTGGTGCGGAATAAAAACACATGCTACTATCATGCCATACTCCCTGTAAGAATTTTGCAGTAGATGACGAGGAAAATGATCCCGTCCCACTCATTTACAGTGGATTAAGTATATGTACCCCTGTGTTGTGCTCGGGTGTGCTTGGACCACTGAAGAATTGGGCAACCGCATAGAATGTGTTGCATGTACGTAAGAGGCGACTAAGGCAGAAGCTGAGGATGGCAAGAGGGGACCCACCTCACCATGAAATATTTTCTCCCTAATTAAATGGTAATTAATCCACCTAACTGAGGAATGCAACGGGAAACCACCTTAGAAGCCATACTTTTCCCAAGCTATAGACTACATAAGGTAATGTTATCCACTTGTTTGTTGACATGAAGAGAAAGCGAAAGACAGAGAATAGTGGATGCGTTATATACCATGGACCTGTCAGTAGACAGTGCACTAAGAGAGAGAGAGAGAGAGAGAGAGAGATCATAGAGTTTGTTGAATATTATAGCTGTTTCTTAGTAAATAGTTACATTAGAGAGCTTTTGGTATTTGAATAATAAATAGCAAAATGTCGATAGAGTAGTTAGAATTGTATTTTAATGTTTCCTCTGCATTAATTTATTTGAGTCTTTTCTACCTTGATAACAATTCTTTGTAAAATGCGCACACTCGACGCATTTGTGTCATTTTTATGGTAGAGTAAATAGAACGCTTGCTGCTAAATAAAGACTACCGTGTTCGAATTCCAGTCTTGCTGTCTTTGAAAGAAACGCTAGTATCTCCTTGAGACTATGTGGACGTTAAACTAAATTTTTAAGCTTCTGTCCATATACACGAAGCATCAAAGCAATCAATTACAAAACGAAAACATAAAAACATCGGTTTGAAATCATTCAAGCGTTACCCCATTCCGGATGATGCATTGTTTTCTGTGAAGCTTGTGATGGACGAAGCATGGTCGGTGCTTTGCTTCCATCAAAAACAAATTGTAGGGGTCACTGACCTTAAGAATATCAGAAATAAAACCCTGCAACAGGTACAGGAGCAGAGAGAGAGAGAGAGAGAGAGAGAGAGAGAGAGAGAAAGCTAGAGAGTAAGAATATATATATATACATGTATATAATGTATATATATAATATATATATACATGTATATATATATATATTATATATATATATATATATATATATATATATATTTATATATACATAGAGAGAGAGAGAGAGAGAGAGAGATTAAGAAAGAGAGGGTTGAGGACGTGTAGCAGAACTGGAATACTGGACAAAAATAAATTCAAAAGCAGAGCGACTGAAAAATAAAAAATCAGGAAACGAGTCTGGAATCTACTGAAGCATGGCATGGAGATATTAAATATACATAGCAGAATATGAATAAGATAAATACCGATAATTTGATACAATAATTTTAGTGTGAGATTGATTATAATATTAATTGTATCATAGAAATAGTTATCATAGAATTTAAAAAATCAAGAATAAAATAAAGAATTACGGTATATTTAGTATTTCTTCAAATATGCTCAAATATTCAATCAAACGAAGAATTCAATTCAATAAAGCTATACATCTGTTACTAGAGCATGCATATTTCTTCTCGTCACTCATGATACGACTTAATTTTGTATTTGAGCATACACTTTGAAGGCTATTGTAACTTATTGAGTAGATGGTTAAACTTTATTTTAATCTTCACTAAATATTGGCAACAGAGCGAATAATTTAAAGACTATATAATTTGTTAAAATATTAAAATATTCTTCTTACATTATCAGTATGTACGGGGTTCAAATCCCGGGCTCGCCCGTCACTTACATCGCTTTCGAGTTAGGAAACTGACGTTAACATTAGCTGTTTAGCCTTACCTTATATATGCTTAGGTTAATATACCTTTTATATTTGCGACAGTCCAATAGCCATGAGTTTACAAACACTAATCTGTTTAATTTTGACTCACAACTTTATTTCTTTATTAAAAGGTTTGTAAAACTGAAATCTGAATCTAACTAAACTGAATATAAATCCAACTAAACTGAATATAAATCTAACTAAACTGAATATAAATCCAACTAAACTGAATATAAATCTAACTAAACTGAATATAAATCTGAACTAAACTGAATATAAATCTGAACTAAACTGAATATAAATCTGAACTAAATCAGAATTTTAAGTTTTCTGTCTTAAAACATATGAATGACTGGTCAGAACTGGAGTTGAATTCGGTAAATTTTTTGTGAACCGGTCTGTCGATAATGTAGCGAAACCCCGTGATGAAATTCCATGGTTGAAAACTCAAATGGATGAAAACCCACGATTGAAAACCCACGGTTGAAAACCCATGGATGAACTTTTCTATGAACCAGTGGTTGACTACATCTATGAGCGTGATCATACTACTCATAAAGTGATCATACTACTTCTATGAACTATGATCAGAGAGTAAAATCTCGGATATGCTACGGATCAACTACGCCCATCTAATATTGAATACGTTTTGAGCAATTAATAAATTGTGGATGGCGACTATGAATTATTGCGAAGGCAATTTTTTAATAAATTTAAGACTTGGACCCAGCCAGGGCTTAGAATCATAATTAGCACTCAGTATGCACTCACAATTTAGTGCATCATCTCCACTCTACCTGTTAGAGTAGCGTAAACATGACCTTTGCGTTAAAAACGCAGAAAATGTGTGGAAACATCGTAAATTATAAGCGGAAGACAAGTGAAGCCGAGGCTCTTCAGGACCTCGTATTGTATTAGCGTTCTCTCCACAGCGCCGACAATGCTTTGGGCTGAACGATCTGAATATCAATTGAATTCTAGGCAAGAACGTGAATCGCACGACGTGGAGTAGATTTCCTATACGTAACGGTTTTATGGTAGACTGAGCGGGCTGTACCCCCGTGTTCTATATTTTAGCTTTAAGATAAAATCCGAGATTATACTGTTAGGACTAGGTCAGACGACTAGACAGTGATTTCTAAAATTGTTTACCATGTAACTAACTGATCACATTTCTCAGAGTGAAGGTTGATGTTTATAGACTAAGTGCCACAATAATTTTACCGATTGAATTATTATTGCCAATTGAATTTGAAATTAATTGAATTGAATAAGTTGATAGGCTTAGATAATGGTTTGTTGACAGGTTTTCCATTGCCTATAAGTAGATGCAGAGTTCAAATCCAGAGCTCTACCCGTCATTGACCAGCTATCGAGCAGGAAACTGACGTTAAACTTGATTTAACTGTTACGATTGTCTAACAACTAGGAGTAGGTAGGGATTAGGGGCAATGATAAATCCTGGAATCTATCTAGAAATATCCCTTAAACTGATATTAAATTAATAATAAATTTATTTATTTATTTAGCAGTAGCTCAATGTTCTATTGCAATCAAACTCATCCACGATCTAGCATAAAATCAGGCTTTATCGTACATTTAGACTCGCGAAATAGACATCAATATTCACTAGTATCTTTTATATCTCCCCCAATTGAAGGACATCCTGGCTATTGCAAGTGATCTTCCTCTTGTAAACGTAAATTCTTGCAGCGTTTTACGACTGCCACTGAACAGATTGGAGCAGGGTGAATAAAGAGATGAGTGATAGGCTGCTCATTTGTACCCTAGTCTAACCCTCACGACTGACCGATATACACGTAACCATACTGTGCCTGTATACTGTAAGTTATAGGCCTATTTATGGCCAGCAATATAAATGTAAGAGATCTTGTATTAAGATAGAATGAATTAAGATAGAAATCTTTTATTATGAGCTCTTATATTATATTGTTACATGTAAGAAATATTATATATATATATTTAGAGAAACTGGCGGGAACCAGCCCCAGGTTTATTACATGACATGACATGAATAGATCTATACATATTCATGTAGAAGACGGCTATGCAAGCCAAACGATTGAAACTCCGGTTTTTTCAAAAGTGATTGAATTAATTTGTTATGGATCATTTTTTGTACTAGTATAGTAATAAATAAATTATAATAACTAAGTACAAGAGCTAAGTTAAGTAAAGTAAAGTAAGTGTAGTTCGACTTAGGATAATAGGTGCAGGATGCAACTTCAATGCTCTCCTTGAAACTGACATTTTAACAAGCAGGAAACGGACGTTAAACTTGTGTTTAGTTTTAGAGTTTAAATAGCACATAGTGCGGCATCTTAACGGATATTTATATAATCGTGTAAACATATAATTTATTTCAAGCACTATTTTAAAAATACTTGCGTAACTGGTCAAAGAGTTTGACTATATGTTTACCTCTTAACATTTTCAATTGTCTTGTTTATACCTATTTTCCTAACATCGCGAGAACTCTTTAATTATATCTAATTAGATTTTCAAATTTTATTTAAAATACAATATTTAAAATAATCTACAATATTAACGAAATATAATTAATAATTAGGTCTAAAAACAACAATATATTTATATACAATGCAATGAGATAATTAAGCGTAATATTTGCAGAGTTTTTGCAGTAAAATTGGCAATTTAACCTTACGATAACTGCGCACATTGTAATAAACTCAAACATAGCATTGTAAGAAACTCCCCTACCGCAGATATGACAATGAAACGATTCTTAACATTTTGACATTTTGTTTTCTACTCAATAGGCTACTAATTAAGGATACTTAATTAATTTACTGGCTGGAGATAGTGGCGAGGTCGGTAAGACATTCGCCCGCGGATTAGTATGTGCGGAATTCAAGATATGGGCTCGCCAGTCACTGACTTCGCTTTCAAGTGAGGAAGAAGACGTTAACCTTTGCTTTACCAGCTTTATTATTGACATTATTTTGCGACTAGCAGAGATATAGCAGTTTCTATGCTTTTGGAATTCACTAGGCCACTTGATTCTTATAGTATGCTATATTCAACTAAATACTTCTATACTTATTGATTATATTTATAAAAGCGGATAATTAATACCATAATTAAAGATTAATTATTTAAATGTCTTACTCAGTAAATAATCATGTCGTGAACAGCCTTGCTGGCTGTTCGTCCTCAAGCGGTTGTCTACATCTGTACTCGCTCTCCGGCCGGCAGTGCTTCGAGACGGCAGCTTTTTCGTCGAATGTTTTACTAAGGGTACCGCTTGTCAGGAGGAACCGAGTTGCTGCGTCTTCAGATGATACTTCTTTCCCGGTACTATCCGTCTCGATAGGTCTTTCTCGTTCATTTCCGACTGAGTAGGCCAAGGTCTAACCCCCCTTGCCTACTTCGTAATTTGGTTCTCGGGAACCCGGTGCACAGCGTCCGCGCTGGCCCGAGTCGGGAGTAGAGGCATACTCCACGTCTTCTACGTATTTAGGCGACAACGGTTGAGTTTCTGCCATGCTCCCTTGGTAGATTCTATCCCGTGATATTCGTGGTTCTCGGGACGAAGTGATATGGTGACCCGAACCGGGAGTGGAAGCGTACTCCACGTCTGCTATATATTTTGGGCGATTACGGTTTGATTTTCTACCCTGCTTCCTAGTTTTACAAACTGGTATAGTAGATAATTATATGATTGGTTGTTTTAACTGCGACGAACTTTATCTTCTTTACCCTATTAAAACTTTTCTATATTTCTTTTTAGACTTATTCTTTCCTATCTCTTTTCCTATATTGGTCTTTCCGTAGTTTCTACTCTCGCCTTTGCTGAAGGTAGTATAATTGGCCTTCCGTGTAGTCGATGAGAAATCCACTTTTGATAGTCAACTGGCAATTGGTAATCCTAATCCCGCCTGCAGAGACGAACTCGACCCAGGCTCTTAGCAAATATCTGCAGAGACGAACTCGACCCAGGCAATGCCGTTGTTAGCCTCCCGCCTGCAGAGACACACTCGACCCAGACGCTTAGCAAATATCCGCAGAGACGGAATCGACCCGAGTATTGACGTGGACTACCAGCCTCTTACCTGGGCCTACCCAGGGGGACGCCAACACCACAATACAACAAATCGATACAACAACAAGACAAATACCGGGGGCTACGAGCCTAGGCTAACAAGCGAGCTTGAAAGCTTTCGGCTAGACGAAGACCAGATTTCTGTATACTAATCGTACTTTTGCCTTGGGATTGGGATATTACGTACTATCCTCCCTCGGTTCCCAGTACTATCGCGTAGAAGGTTCTGGCCTCCCTGAGTTACTGCGCAGACGAACCACGCAGAACCCAATCTGATTTTCTATATATCGACGGCCGCTTTATTTACTACTCGAGCGATCGACTTCCGCCAACCACAGCACTTCTCGCTTAGTCGATTTACGCGCCAGCCGCGTCATTTTGGAAATACCCAGCGTAATAACCTAGCTATGCCCACTTACAACTTCAGCTTATATCATCTATTATAAATCTTTGGAAAACCCTACGTCACTTAATATTTATAAATAACAGCAGTATAATATTTGCTTTCGATCTATAATATTTCTTAATATATAAATTGTGAGCAAGGCGTGTTCATTATAGTTCAACTTCCTAAAGATATTTGAATAATTGATTTACATCGGTCTAGCTGTTATATTTAAAATATTAGCCCCATCTTGCACATCAGCTCCTTCTAAAAAGCTAAAATAGCTAAGGTTAACGTCATTTTCCTCACTCGAAAGCGATGTCAGTGACGGGCGAGCCCAGGATTTGACCCCGCACATACTGATCCGCTGTCGAGTGTCCTACCGACTTCGCCACTGGCTCCAGCCGGTATAGTTACACACATGACATACTGCGTGTGCTACACAGTTTCCTATCTTGGTTGCTGTTTTGTAGTTGAAAATCATCATCGTCGTAATCCTCCACTGTTACATTTTTTAACAAATAGAAATATTTACAAAAAATTGATAGGCCTTTGCACTCATTGGAATATTTAAAAAAATATTAAAGACTGCTCGAAAGAAATAATTAATTATAAAATAATTACTTTAGTAGTTACGGACTAGTGGTAACTGACGAAACAACTCTGCATGAATTAGTTTATAAATGGTGCACTTGCAGATAACTTATAACTTGAAGTGATAAGTCATAATTTTATAACAGCAGCATAAATGAAAGTGTTATCTTCGACAATGACAACATCAAGCGCTATTGTGCCAACTTCAATCCGCCGTGAAACTGCAAAGCAATGGTTGCCATGAAATAACCGGCGACTTGTTTGCAAGACTTTCGGCAAAGGATCAGTAGGTGCAAGTTTCCAATCCAGTGCTGTCCCCGTCACTGACATGCTATTCGAGTAGGAAACTGACATTGAACTCGGACTTTGCCGTGATAGGTGTGGTTATTCCTGTTAATTTGTTCCCTCTCAGCCTAATTGAAGCGTACTGCGCCAAGATTTTATGATCACAGTTGCGTAACTTGCTATTCGAGCAGGAAACTGACGTTAAACAAGGCCTAACCTTGATAGGCGTGGTTATTCCTGTTAATTTATTCCCTCTCAGTCTA
Source organism: Enchytraeus crypticus (assembly GCA_905160935.1). NCBI lineage: Eukaryota > Metazoa > Annelida > Clitellata > Enchytraeida > Enchytraeidae > Enchytraeus > Enchytraeus crypticus. The sequence goes on along the minus strand of CAJHZI010000478.1, from coordinate 1,777,656 downwards.
ATTAAAGCGTACTGCTCCAAGCATTGTGGTCAGAGCTTCGTGGGACCTGCGCCATATGGGCATGACATAACTGATGATCGAACGTCTGGAGGTCAATCTCCAGTCACATTAGTCAAGAAATTCATATGGTTTTTATTGTATGGAACACCGCAAACAGTTTCTTTGATTGTTTTTGGTTTATTACAATCTCTTCAATATCTATATTTATAAGTTTGTTTCTTCTATTTTCATCAGAGACATTAGAATTGAAACTTCAGAATATCGTTAGACTATGCTAGGTTTGATTGTTGAAAACTCATTATGGTTATCATTCTCTACTTGCTATGCCAATAATATTATTTTGAACCCAAATTATCAAATATCGTTTCCGAAAAATTATTACAAATAGGTGAAATTTGAGTCAGCATTACATGTTTCTATTGAATATTTTCAGTTTTTAACCACATCTGTGCTATTGTCCTGATTGATAATTTATCTCTAGGCAATTGCAATTATGTGGATAGAAGTCAATTTAAATAAAGTATTCTCCCCTGTGCCATAGCATTAATTTAACCTACATTTTTTGCTTTTTCATTTACTTTTTATTACATAATTACTCGTTTTACATAATTACTCATATTATTACAGAATTTCACCCATTGAGACTTATCATGCAATACTCTCGATGCTCTTTATTACATCTTAAGTTGTGCTGTATCGTTTATAGCCGGAAAGATTAACGGAATGGGGTCATATTGAGACCCATTCGAGCGATATTTGCTGAGATCAAAGGCAGTTATCGAGTGCCACTTCTGTGAAATAATATTCGTAAATTCATTTGGTCACGTCGCTAGATATTAATAGAATATCAGCAATCAGATAATCGCATACCAGGATGCTTTAAAAATGCATGTTGGGCAACATTACGTAATTATAAAATATACAACGTCTAGCTAAATGATGACATGACAACAAAATTATGATATAAACAAGACACTCTATTATATTAATATTAATAAAAAATACATTTTATAATAATAGTACGAGAGCTAGTGACTGGAAAGTAATAGTGGCCGGAGCTAGTGGCGAAGTGGGTAAGATACTCGACCGCGGATCAGTAGGTGCATGGATCAAATCCTAGGATCGCCCGTCACTGATATCGCTTTCGAGTGAGGAAACTGACGTTAGCCTTAGTTTTAGCTTTAACTTTTTAGTAGTGTTACTAGTACAAGTATTAATTTATAATTTAATAATATAATTAGAGGTATCTTATCACAACTTATGAAGGCAAGAAGACATCAGTGCTCTTTTTTGTTTGACATTTGGATAATGGCCGATATCATACATGTTTATTTAATGTGCACGTAATAGCAATGCACATGTGTCTTCCAGAGTTGTGCCCTGGACAAAGAAGAATAGAACAACCGTAACCGTATTTACCAAGCTGTAAGCTAGATAAGGTATGGATAGGGTAAAGCCTATGTGAAGGGATTAACTGGTTGATGTATGGAAAGCTCTATATGGAGCCTCAAAGCAGACTCTGAGTTACTGAGTAAGAATACGTACCATGGACCTGCCATTTGGCAGAAGATATATATATATATATATATATATTATAATATATATGCAGTATATAATATAATACATTAGTATTATATTATATACTGTATAAATGTATTAAGAAAACATAGTGGTAAATGTATTAAGTAATAGGAAGAAGAGATGGATAGGACACATTCTAAGGGGAGAAGGTCTATTAAAAGAGGTCATAGAAGGTAGAATGGAAGGAAAAAGAGGCAGGGGCAGGCTGAGATTAGGTATGTTAGATGATTTAAAGACCCACTTATATGTGGAAATGAAGAGGAAGGCAGAATACAGAGAAGAGTGGAGGTGTTATGTACCATGGACCTGCCAGTAGGCAGTGCACTAAGAGATATGCACTATATATATATATATACAATATCTTCTGCCAAATGGCAGATCTATGGTATATATATATAAATCTATATATATATATATATATATATATATATATATATATACATGTATATATGTATATATATTAGAAAGCACGTTTACACGGATTGCACACTCTCGCAGTTTTATTTATTCCAAATGGTTACTTATGAGTATTACATCACTGTATGCTTTCTGAGATATTATTGGCATCATATAGAGGCGACGAACTTGACGTTAAACCTTTCATCAGGGTTAATTACGAATGCCTTTAACTCTTTGTCCTCTATATCTTATTACGATATATAGTGCAGAGTACATCGGTCATGTTGATGAAGGGTCAATCTTTGTGATTATTGGTAATTATCTTCTAAGGGCGGCAAAGCACTTAATGATGACATATGAGAAAGTTAACTATTCCTGTAAAACGGGCCCAAAGGTACCGTCATGACGTTAACGCTATTCTAAAAATAGATCTTTCAGTAGCGGAGCACTAACATTATTTCTATTGTGTTTTATAAAACTGAACAATATTAAGCATCGAAAACTCGTCTAGTCTACAGAAGGCGTCAAAACACACTGTCAATTTAGTGCAAATCTATTAGAGAGGATTTTAGTGTAATAAATTAGCTATTGTTTTCTTAAATTTCTTCAAAACCTTAAAGTTAACTCTAAATTTGCAACTTCGGTTACAGTTAGTCAGAAAGCTCCCTTTGTATTTGCAGAGAATTTAAAATATGCTTGCCACCAAATTAAAACACCTTAAATGTATAGGCGAATGTGAGTTTTCTATGATCTATTCAAAGTTCCCTACAAACTGATTGATTTGAAATACACTTAAAAATACTGACTATCGCTATGCATGTATTTACAAGCGTGTATTTACAACACTATATATATATATATATATATATATATATATATATATATATATATATATATATATATATATATATATATACGTGTATATATATATATATATATATATATATATATATATCGGCATTTACAATTTAACAACTACTATTTTAAGCAAATATTTCTGCAGGAAAAGATAACATTGTATTGAATTAAGCTTCACTTATTCGTAAATATTTGGATTTACTCCAGAAACTTGAAAATACTGCTCTGTCGCTGTATCGCTTCATCGGAAATTGAACCGATTGCCTATGAAAGATATTCAAAGCTTAACCGGATGGAGCAGAAAGCTGCAGCGTTTATCTGCAATGACAAGACTTTGTTCATACATGAACACGTCTATCTATTTAGAAGTTATAAACGCTGAACTAAGCAGGCGAAAGTTGACTATTTTCTTTTAATGCATTTTGCTCAGTTTTTAAAATGATTATGACGACGCATATGACTTCAAATTCCGATCAGCATATCTTGCCTAAGAAGTCGTAGAAGACCTAAGAAGTCGTAAATGGCAAGTAGGCCCTGCCCTAGCTTTCCATTAACATTTCCTTTCTAAGACCATTTTATGAAAGAAGTCCAATATCATCATCATCATCATAATCTTCAGTTGAATCCCAGTATAACTAGGGTCGGGATACTAATAGACTGTCTCAAATCCTCTTTTTCCCACACCACACCACCAGCCAATCCCCAATTTGAGACTTTCCATTCGTTTAAAGAAGCCGAGTATATGCTCTAGTAAACTATACGGATAGCTGTAGGTTCGGAGAGTGTGGAGTTAGTGAGAATGTTCCTGAACCTATCGGCTCGCTCGGCTCAATACGATCCTTTGGGTCAAGACGGTGTGACTTGCTCAGGAAACGAAGCCATCATGGAAATGGATGAGTTTTCGGACGTGGGGGAGCAAATTCCGTGTCCACGCTATCCTGGGGGTAGCTTGCTCCACCCACTCCAGAGTCACTATATGAAACTAGCGAGTTCCAGTCCGGTGAGACGATTTGAGTAAGTTATAAATTCATTTGTCACATTTTATTTATTTTATTTTATTTCTGTGCTCTATTTATTTTGTGAATAAGAAATTCCAATAATGCTAGCAGTTCGATTCAACAAGGTTAAAGTTGCTGACATCGCCTTCGTGTGAAAACCGGGCGTTAAATTTTAATTGTATTATTTATTGCATGATGCTATCTCATCGTGCTTATTTTCAATAGGTTTTCTGAAAGCTACCTTTAAATTACCACAGAAATGACCTTCTCTCTCTTTTCTTGGTCACTCATGGTAGATAAGAAGTAAAAACAGTATCAGTGTCCTTAACTAGATAAATGTTTTGCTTCTGAATGCTGAGAATTGGAAAATAATCTTATCGTTGAGAAATCTGCGACATTCTAACAGATACTAGTGGATGATATGCATGGATTTAAATGATATGCAAATGAAAGTTCTACTTATTAAATAGCTGGCGTTTATATCAACAAATGATTGAAAATAACAATAACCTTTTCGCGTTGTATTTGAAACTGGCAGCAAACGCTATGTTCTCCATTATCACTTGCTTCCTTATGGAGGAAAAATGACGTTGTCAAAAACTCGGAAAATACGTCACAGAATAACGTGATTTAGAAATCACATTATAATGAAATGCGCAATGGTCATAGAACTTTAAACAACAAAACTCGTGCTACTTGATGTGCGGATGTCAGTTGTCGAAGCCGCTTTGATGACCGCTGATTAACATTCAGCCAGTGAACTAATAGATCTGATGTTGCGCAGTCAATCATAACTGCAGAATAAAAACTAAATTGACATTTAGAAATTTATTGAAATTTGTGAAATGTCTCAATTTTGTACTATAAAATTGATCTTGAATCAACTTTCTATCATGTGTAAGGGTTCATAACCCTGTACGTTCTGTACTGAAACAGGGGGAATTAAAGCGTGTGTGATGCCGGTAAATGTCTGATCACACCAGTTAAATACAATGCCTAGCCATTTGATCTCGATGAACCTCAAGTAGGTAGTATCGTAAACTCAGCTTAGCATACTAATATGCATGATATTAAATGTCTAATTTATATCATCATAAAAGTTAAAGAAGTGGTGGCAGAAGCAGGCCGAGATTTGGAACGTTAGACGAAGATCCAGTCATACGTGGACAAGAAGAGGAAAGCGGAAAATAGTGACGAGTGGAAGCGTTATGACGTAATATATCATGAATCTACCAGTAGATATTGTACTATGAGAGAGTCAAGTTAGTCAATTGTTTTATGGTGTCTAATCTGGTAATAGTTTGTAACTGACGACAGTAGAATTTTAATTACTTTTATTGTATTCAAATAGGTAACTGAAGTTCCGAATTGTGGAATTGCACTTTTTGCGATCATTTTATTTCGCTAGTTTGTTTTGTTATGGTCCTATTGTACTGAATGTTGTCATTGGCGACAATGACACTGTAAAGTTAGTCTCCGTTAAATTAATGCATTGATGCGTCATACGACTGTATAATAATGGTCCAACGTCCGTTTCCTCATACAAGCATGATGTCAGAGACGTCACGCTTTGATGCGTTATATGACTGGTGCTACGGATAAAGACATATCGGCTGAATGTTGTTGTTTTACTTGTTGTTTTGCGCTCTCTCTTCAACATCTAAAAAATGATTGACTTTTTACAAAAGTATAACCCTCTGCAAACCTATAGGCCTACATTACCACATTCCCTGATTAATTAATACTACGGCTTTTAGTTTATCACTTACTAATGAATCTGTTTTCTCAATGAGCTGAATTTCGGCTTTTTATTGTTAAGCGTTGCCATATTTAACAATTAAACATAATACTAGCTAACATCAACACTTTGCTAGTCGTATTCACTAGCTAGGCAAACCGCTATTTAATCTAAAGAGAGGCTAAAGCTAAGGGTTAGTCAGAAAGTGGTATTCTTTTACTTTTATTTTTATTAATTTATTCTGTATAAGCCTGAATCTCAGTTTTAAGTAATGCGTAGCTGCGCCTTCATTTTCGGAGGTTTAAATCACGGATTCAGTAGGCTTTTTCTGCTATTGTTGTTGTCGTTTCTTTAGTAATTATTGTTGCTGTCGTAGCACATTCTTTGCTCTTCCGTGCACTATCCTTGAAATGGATTTACCACGGTCTCAACGCTATGGAGACAGGAGCACGAGATATCGAACGATTATGGCAGATTTACGTAAAGGACGCATGTGTGGCTGGTAATGTGTGGACACTATACATACGACGGCAGTAGATTTATTGAGAGTAGAAGGGATTTAGCAAAAGGCTGGATCTATGGCATTGTTTACCTCGTCCTTGCGGAAATTATTGACCCGAATCTTGATTTATTCTGAATTACTGAGAAATTAGAATTACAAGTTCATTTAGTGGTATTGATTTGAGAGAGAGAGAGAGAGAGAGAGAGAGAGAGAGAGAGTTTATTTTAAATATTTATTTTGTTTATTTAAGCATTTTATTTTGATTATTTTATATTGATTTCTTTCAAATGCTTGATTTAAATTATTGCAATATTCCAACTATTACAAAAATTACTAGTAATTATTAAATTACTACAGAAAAATGTTACTTATGATAAGTTACGATGACGTACTTAGTGCCTCTATAGTTACATGTATAACATCGTTTTCTTTAACTGACCGCTGCGCGATCAAAAATATTTTAATTTATTTAACTTTCGTTATCTTAGTTTCTTTCATGCTCTCTCTCTTTTTCTTTCTTTCTCTCTCTCTCTCTCTCCCTCTCTTTCTTTCTTTCTCTCTCTCTCTCTCTCTCTCTCTCTCTCACACACACACACACACACACACACACACACACACACACACACACACACACACACTAGTTTGCTCGGCATCTACTAACTCAATATATTAAATATATTAATATACGTTCTTTAGCTTTGAAACTATTGATTTTATATGGTTGTTAAAATACACATATTTTATTAGAAATTAAGCTGATATTGCTATCAGATTGATCTGCTCAGCTACTAATGCTGTATTTCATTTAAAATATACTCAAAAAATTAATAGGCTCTATATGGTTGCAATAGTGTCGCTAAATGCAAAATAATAATTGGATCATATTTAAGTAATTAATATGGCAATTATGAAATTTCTTCATAATTTCCATTGTTCTATTATGCCTCTGTACGTAAAGTTAACGTGGCATTTAAGTACTACGAAGTACGAACTTATAAATTCTAAGCAATAAAATCTTGACGAATTTTGGTACGTAAAATATAATCTTCTTCTAGGGCACTGCCTAACAATAGGTCCATGGACGTTAACTGTTCCAACTAATTTTACACTAATCCTTCCTTTTCATCCCTACATATTAATATATTATAAAATCATCCAACATCCCATGTATTGATCTGCCTCTAACACTTTCTCTTGTATTCTTCCCTAAAGCAAGCAATTTATAGCACGATAATTTAGAAATTGTAGTTAACAACGAAAGAACTAAAATATGAGATCAAACCCTGTATCACTCATGACATCACTCGTGACATCACTCATGACATCACATGTGACATTGATATTGCCGGTTTGTTTGACTCATTTTCTAATTTGCATGCAATTAGTATTTAGATCAGTTGGAATATTTGTCTTCTTCCATTTCTCTAATCCTCCCACATAAGGTTCTCTGCGAAGATGCTGCTAATATTCATCAAGAAAACAGGAGTGCATGCTTGCGATAGAGTATCCAACAGTATTGCTGCAGCAGAGAGGATAGCACGGATATTATATTGACTCTATGAAGCATATCTCTTTCATCTCAACTGAATCCCCACGTCTCTTTACCAGTTCGTAGGTCCTGTACTCTCATTTGTTGATCTGGAATCTGAAAGACGAAATCATAGAACTTATTAGCCCTGCTAACAGGAGAGACCTAACTTTACAGCCGAATACGACCCCGCGTCCTGGTCATATGGTAGAATATGTTAAATTAGCCAGGTCTACGGTTAGTAAAATATTATAGAACAAGCAGCAGGTTGGCTAGTAGCTGTGTAAGGCATGTAACACGGGGGTTAGGGTTAGGGTTAGGTTAGGGTTAGGGTTAGGGCTAGCCTCTTGGTAGATAAGTTGATCCAGAGCTCCAGGGCTATCTCGTCGCTTATATACTTCCAGGACATGAAACTGACGTTAAACTTGTTCTTACTCTCCTACAGTAGATCTAATAATTCTGTATAGATGAAATCCGAATATCTTATTAAGATATGTAGTTCGCTTTATTAGTACTTTGCCTTTTTTCATACAGTAGTTCTAAGAAATGAATCCATAATAGCTTCTCCGCAATTAGCTACTAGTACTGCTACGTATGCAAGAGTCCCAGCGATCGTTCTAGCGATATAACATCCGTGTTGCAGGAAAGAGGGATGTAGAAAGGTAATGCTTGACCGTGAATACAGTGATTTATCTTACGTCCGTCGTCCCCATTTCAGTTCGAGCGTAACAAATGACGCAGCCCATGTGAGATGAGAAATATGGCTGCGTGCAGATAATTGACAGATATGCGCAATCAACTCTTATGATTAAATCGATATGTTCATGGTTTATTCGACCGTACCTGCTGTACCAGGTGGTTCTAGACGTATCAACCGATTGTGGCTCATCGTATTATCTTTAGAGAAACTACAGCATATCAAATTTAGAGAACTATAGATCTAAGATCTGATGATTATGAATTTTCTTCTGTTTAACAAGACAAACATGAACTTTCACTGTCTCTTAACAATTAGAGCAATTAACGTTTTGTATTTAATACTGACCGTTGTTTGCAGTTTATTCTGATACGTAGTCCCACCAGGTCTGAGTAATTTTCATTTAATAACCTCTTGAACCGTTTTGTCTAATGTGATAGCGCTAAAGATGCTGTATGGAAGTTTGGTAAATGAAGAGGATAGCAGAAAAACGTTAAATATTGGTGCGGTGTATGGTTTATATTAGAATATAAACAAGCTTAGCTCTTATTCTCTGTAATGCTCAAAGAATTTAAGATTCAATTACAGTATATCTTTACATGAGAACTTAGTTTAAATAAATAAAACTAAATCTACAAGAATACTGATTAATTTTCTCTTTATATTCAGTTATTACCTATGTTCGTTGGCTTTATTTTTTGGCTCAAGTTGACTAATATATTCGATTACTTACAATTATGATCATCAACAGAGATAAGAAACTACTCGGTGTAAATAATTGAAGAAAATGGACGGAGACTTTGGAAAACATAAATTTTCTGAATTGTGTATTGAATATGTCCCAGTGTTGTTTCCGAGAAACTGACGGATAGACAAGCCATTAATTGCACGTGTCGAAAGAGGCGACCAGCCAATAACTGAGGAAGGAAACAGGAAACAACTTCAGAAGCCATATTTCCCAAGCTATAGGCTACATAAGTTTCATTGTGTGAATTATGCAAAGCTTTTTGTGAAGGGATTGGCCGGTTAATCTATAGCGTGCAATATTCTATCGTATTAAGCACTTTAGCAGCTTCAATTATTAAGTCAATTAACTTATTGCTACACTTCAAAAGAAAAAAGTCAAAGTGTCTCATTCTTACCAGGTGCAATTTATATCTAGACCTATAAGATGACATGAATCTGTAGTTTTGCTGGAGCCAGTGGCGAAGTCGGTAAAATACTCGACCGCGGATCAGTATGTGCAGGGTTCAAATCCTGGGTTTGCCCGTCATTGACATCGCCTTCAAGTGCTGTAACTGATGTTACCCTTAGCTTTACCAGGTTTACAAGTCAGAAAGAAGTTCACTCTTAGACAGAGAGAGAGAGAGAGAGAGAGAGAGAGAGAGAGAGAGAAAGAGAGAGAGAGAGAAAGCGAAAGAGAGATACAGAAATCATTCTAAAATCAACTATTATATTGCGTAACTTTCAAGTTCTGGCGAATTATTTAGCAGTATTCAGTTTATGAAATCTCGACGAGGAAGAATTAATCCATCATTGTCTTGATCTGCACGGATACTTCCTGCCGTCAGCTGTTGATGTCAGTCCACGATGGGACCTCGTAACGAGTGGCTGCAGCGAATATGACAAGCTATTCTCTAGCACCATTCTGACGAGATTAACACGAGGTCGCAGAGATAACGTAGTACATGCAGGTTAAGCTTGAAAATCAGTCGAAGTACGAAGAAGTACTGTTCAGATACGAAGATAGGTAGGTAGGTTGTAGTGTGTTTAACGTCAAGGTTCAGAAGCAATTGGTTTCTCTTCAAGACGACTCGACACACTCGAACTAGCGTCACAAAGATTAAGGTAACAGTGATTTACTGGTAAGTCACTGGTTTGTAACTAATGATGCAGTAACTAGCACTGCAATGTACCATATCTGGTAATCATACCATAACATACCTTTCAGATACGAAGGTTGTAGTGTGCTTAACGTAAAGGTTCAGAAGCACAGGGCTTCTATTCAAGACGACTCGACACACTCGAGCTACCGCCACAAATAATAAGGTAACAGTAATTTACTAGTAAGTCACTGGTTTGTAACTAACCATGCAGAAACAAGAACTGCTATGTACCTTCACTATACTTTCAGATACAAAGAAAACGAGATGTGGACTTTTGTTGAGTGAAATTAAAGGAAAATTAAGGTAGTTTCATATATTTTTAAAATTATGATTTCTGAATTTGTTAATTGTTACTGATTAATGATACGTAGAAATAAATGTTAAGCATAATTTTGATTAATTATATTTCTGACGCTGTATTTCTATAATACTAAGTACGGCCTTCCAAGGCTTCATGAATATGAAATTTACTAATCCCGTGAAAAACTAATTTCAAAACGTATTTTGTTTTATTAAAGAGCTCTGTTGACACAAGTTAGCTAGTGGTGTATGATAACGCAAATAGGATCAGAAAAACTTGAGAATAAGTAAATTAAACGAAAAATATTAGGCTTTTAAGAAAAAGTGAATACCTGTAGGCCTATCGGAAAGACTGGTATGCCAGAATTCTTCTCACTGCGAAATCTTTTTTGTATTCACCTGCAATAAATCAAGTTGTAGTAGTTGTAGCAGTAGTAGTAATAATAGCAGTAGAAGTAGAGGTATAGCAGTAGCAGTAGCAGTAGCAGTAGCAGTAGTAGTAGTAGTAGTAGTAGTAATTCGATTAAATTGTAGGCCCAAATATATTTAGAAAATATAATATGTAAACAGATTTGAGGAGCCGAAATCTTTCCTAGAATTTTTCAGTTCATGTTTCTTGAGTTTTGAAGTTTTATCGACTAAGATTGAGGTTAATCTGGGATCGACGCTTCACATTTTGCTGCTTTGATTTTTCACTTGCCATCACTCCTTCTCTAGTCTTGCACTATCTGAGAATAACATGATGAGGTATCACAAAAGTTATCCTCAAATATTGTCCACTATTAGAGGATATATCTTCTTAAAAGATATCACTATTATATCTTTTGACTATGACTATGAGTGGAGGCTTTATTTACCATGGACCTGCCGCTAGGCAGTGCACTAAGAGAGAGTGTCCAATGTGCATGTAGTATAAATAGTGGAAATTGCTGTAAAACATTCTAGTTAAAAGTAAAATATATATATGCGCTAATGTCATTGGCAAACATGCAACTTGTAGAAGATTAGTATATTGAAACTACAGGTACAATTTTTGTACATTGTCTCTTCAGTGCACTGCAAAGTGGCAGGTTCAAGATATATATTCATACTCAGAGTCTGCTTTTCCGCTCCATAAGAGCACCTCTTAGATCAACAAGTTAATCCCTTCACTAAGTCTATGCCTTATTCATGTCTGTAAATAATCATAAATTGAAGAGAGAGAAAGAGAGAGAGAAAGAGAAAGAGAGAGAAAGAGAAAAATCAAGTCAAAACTCAGAATAAACCCATGGCATAGGCAGATTTCAAACCCTGTGCCTAGGATGTAGCCGTTATCTTTGTATGCGATCAAGGAAGAAATATCCATAAAGCTGGGAAAGTTTTTCACAGCTTTCTGGATATGCATACTACTGTTATGTGATTGGTTGTTGCTAGATTGGTTGTTTCTAGAGTGGTTATTGCTAGAGAGGTTGTTGCTAAATTTGTTGGTGCTAGATTAGTTGTTGCTAGATTGGTTGTTGCTAGATTGGTTGTTGTTAGATTGGTTGTTGTTAGATTGGTTGTTGCTAGATTGGTTGTTGCTAGATGGTTTCCAAGAGAGCATCAAGACATATCCAGAGAAGCCTATAAAATATCAACAAATCTTAGCAGAACAAACACTACTCACACAAAGCGATCAGGTCTCAGTATTCTGTAAAGCGGTCATGTCTCGATCTTCTCAAGTCGATTTTTAACGGAGAGAGTCTGAGCTAAGAGTTGAGGGGGTGGGGTTGGGTTCCTAACTGTCACGGATGATACGTCAGAGGTGGAAGATGGACGGGGTCTGCTTGGTCACGTGTCGCGCTGTGGGACTTGACATAAAACAGTTCTGTGGCCGGAGATAGGCAAGCAGTTGAAAACAATCTGAAATAAACACTGTGAGTGAAATCAATAAAACTATACCTGGGATCAAATGTCGTCGCCGTGTAAGTAAATAGGCGTATAAACACGTACGTAGACATATACATGTACATGGACATATACGTAGACACATACTTGGATACGTACATGGACACTTGCATAGACACTTGACGATTTCTATCGATATATAGATAAATGTATGACTATATAAAAATACCAATTATGCTTAAATATTTTATAAAGTTATATATTTAATATACTTTAATATACAAATAGATACTTTAAGGTACTTATATATTTAATATACTTATATATTTTATATACTTTAATGTACTAATAGATACTTTAAGGTACTTATATATTTAATATACTTATATATTTTATATACTTTAATGTACTAATAGATACTTTAGGATACTTATATATTTAATATACTTATATATTTTATATACTTTAATGTACTAATAGATACTTTAAGGTACTTATATATATAATATACTTATATATTTTATATACTTTAATGTACTAATAGATACTTAAAGTACTTATATATTTAATATACTTATATATTTTATATACTTTAATGTACTAATAGATACTTTAAGGTACTTACATATTTAATATACTTATATATTTTATATACTTATATATTTAATATACTTATATATTTTATATACTTTAATGTACTAATAGATTAAGATGCAATTGTGGAGAATCACGTGAAGACTACTACACTTGTTAGGACATGGGCATGTTTGAAATTCTTTAATTAAAGTTTAGGATTTCCGCAAATGCGCAAAAATCTGAAATATTTCTATACTACGAGAGAGTATATGCATGGAGATTGATAACAGGTCAGATAGATAGTGTAGTTTACCTTAACTTAATCCTTTGAAAGCCAAAGAAGCTCTCTTGAATCTAATACGTTGAGAGATTTGTAGTCTGTGTAGTTACTTAAGAAGAGAAGAAATTTGAAAGTTGAATTTGTTACCACAGCATACGACACCAGAAAGAGCATTTTGTAGGCCTACTTGTTGGAGATGAATTAATTTCATTAAGGAGTCTTTAAGAATATCGTTTAGCAGAGAGTCACCATAGTCAAGTTCAAAATGGACAAGCGCTTTAGCTAATACTGTAGTTAATATTAACTTATATTTAATGTAAGATTTTTCTAAAGGAGAAGAACTTATGATATATACAACAATTTTGTCATATAGTATTTTCCAGTACTTTGACTTACTGTAGATAACATGACAACTACATGTAGATCTTTGCTGCTTGAAATAATATCTGATACCGTCATTGATACGAAGACGTAATGCAGATATATCGATTGCACTTAGTTCATAACGCAATCTGAGATAGTATGTTCAATTCAACAATTGAGTCTATTGCATATTCGTACATAATTCAATAAGAAGGTTGTTGTTATTTAATAATACTACAATTAATAATATTAATACTATTAATTACGAATGTCAATATTTTGAAAATAAATACATCTATCAGTGTGCCAATATTTTGCATATATTATTCCATTTTTTATAAGAAATTGTACGGCTGGAGCCAGTGGTGATGACTGTAAGACACTCGACCGCGGATCAGTATGTGCGGGGTTTAATTCATGGGCTCGCCCGTCACTAACATCGCTTTCGATTGAGGAAACTGACGTTAACCTTAGCTTTCTATCATAACTTAGAGAACTAGCATGCTGGTTCAGAGAGACTTGGAGACGGTGATACATTGCATTTATTTACAGAGAAATGTAAAGAGTTTGTTTATAGTACTAAACCAAGGTTAAATTTAAGGTCTGTTTTGTGTCACCACCATACTGCCATTGTCCCATATGATCTAGAATGTTTAAGTCTGCCTTGCTATTGGTCTAGATTTCTGACCACTCTTCTTTCTACTTACTTAACCTTGAAGATTACCCAAGTGTGAATGAACTTGGACTTTTGAAATTGAATCACGTTTGACCGGCATCGATATACCGTCCCCACGGATGGTGTGAGAAACAATTTCAGCATCATCGTGTTCATACTTAGCTATCAGAGGCCGCCCATCTCTCTTAATAAAATCAATCTTAGTGCAACATCCCTCTGCCTATAGGCAACAAGCCACAATTTAAGAAAGTAAACATAGCTGTGTGTCAAGTATTATCAGGAAAGAAAATATTCTTGAAGGGTCAAAGTTAGCGAAGCATAGATTTTAGACAATCGAAGATTAGAATTCCACAGGAAGATGTGGCCATTCGAGAATTCAATCTTTGGTAATTGTAAATGTTCGTAAGAGATGGCTGAGGCCTAAAAGCATAAATCTGCCCTAAAACCCCCACCATGCCGTATCTGATATTGCGCGGCTGAAATGTCTTTTACAGCTTTACAAATTAGGAATAGGGATAATGTTGCCACAGTTTTAGAAGCTATAGTAGTTTTATACTGAGTTTAATTTCTTAAATGAGGCTAAACTCTAATTCATCTTTTATGTTTGACTTGCGTTTGACGTCCCTGACATTGCCTTTTGGCAAGGAACTGGACGTTAAACTCTTATTGATTGATTGAATGATTGATTGCTTTCTTTTATTTGCCTTGTATATAATGGAAACACTATGTTTTTGATAGAACTTAAGTTTTATTTTAGAACTTAAGTTTTATTTGTGTTTAATGGCCATGTATTTCAGGAAATAAAGATTACATTGCTGTGCATTGCTCCATGTATTTGTAACACAACATGCTAAGTCTACAACATATTATCTTATCTCAGGCTGAATGCACGCCACGATGTGTTTTGTTTTCGACTTAACTATTTTTGTTCTTCGAGTTGTTTTGAAACCCACATTTTGCTAATCGGATTTTATTTGGTACCATAGTGCTCAATGTTGTCATGGACGACTGTTGCACTCTAATTCCGTTGCTATCGCTGTTGTTGAGTGTTCGAAGATTTCGATATTTCAATTTGATCTGCTAATAGGATATAGTTCAGTACGATATCTACGATATTTATAGACGTTATAATGAGCTACACACTACAAAATATTAAACTATTACAATACAAAAAATACCTCTATACTGCATTAAACGTAATCGGTATCTTCAGGGAATATCGTTTAGCTATAAATATATCATAGCTTTTTTAAAGCTTCGTAATTTTGTAAAAGTGAATTACAATCTGAAAACTCATATCGTCCAGCTATAAAGCTGAAGTAATATCAAGACCATTATTATTGTCGACTGATTTCATTATAAGAGTAATTAGTAAGGTAATGAACACTATCTGTTCCAAGTATACGTATCGTTCCATAACGATGTGAACTGGTTTGAGAGATAAGTACTTCGCTCTCCCATTATAGCGGTGTAAAGTAGCTCAGCTAGAATATTTCCTCTAATATCACTCAATGCAGGCCAACAGTTAGCTGTTATATATCTTGTCGAACAACAATTCCCGCTTTCCCTTCAGCGACCGTACAGTAGCTCTCTATGGAGTAGACAGGCCTTCCTCAATGGAGAAAGATTATCTGTCTCTGTTTGACCGCCGAGTGGTGATCGGTTACCACGGTGTTAGGTTTCAATTCTAGTGCCGCAACAAACGGGATCTGAAG
Organism: Enchytraeus crypticus; assembly: GCA_905160935.1. NCBI lineage: Eukaryota > Metazoa > Annelida > Clitellata > Enchytraeida > Enchytraeidae > Enchytraeus > Enchytraeus crypticus. The sequence continues at coordinate 1,761,693 of CAJHZI010000478.1, read as the reverse complement.
CCTTCTACATAGAATTCCGTACAGGATCGATGTTTTGTCGACGAGGATTCACTGGAAAACTTTCCAAGAAGTGATTCGGAAGAAGATTCTGAGTAAGGATCAGTTGAAAGCTGAGGGACACGGAGAGGCAGATAAATACGTGACTCGCAGACAGTCTTCATATGACAGACCAAAGATTAAATTATACTTGTTGTGATAGATTGACAAAGTTAGTCCTCGCCATCTAATTAAATATATGAAGTTAAATCATTACATTGTAAATTATATATATATGTCTCTCTCTCTCTTTCTCTTTCTCTCTCGTGCGTTTTGCGAAGGTAGCGGTCCAAGGCACATATTCCTACTCACATGATGCTTTCACTCTACACCATAATGCATTGCCCATACTTTAATGGCTGGAGCCAGTGGCGATGTCGGTAGGTTATTCGACCTCGGACCAGTACGTCTGGGGTTCAACTCCTTGGCATGCTCGTCACTGACATCGCTTTCGAGTGAGGAAACTGACGCATTAATATTTATAATAATAATAATTACAATAATAATATTAATAACAATAGCAAAAATAATAATAGTAATAATAATGATAATAATATCATTATTGCTCTTATAAATATTAATATAAGTAACAATAGTAATGATAAATAAATAATTACTAAATATTATGAAAAAAATAAATTTCTTGCAGAGATTGGTGGATTTAATTAATAAATTATAGATAAATATATTGAGAGCTAAATTGATTAATTCTCTAAAGACTGACAAAATAATGCAGATAGCAGGAAACACAAAACATACTACACCCCTTTTTGGCCAAACTTAACATATGGTGGATGAAGCACATGTATTCAGTGTATGTAAAGCCTCTACATAGAAATATTAAAGGTAGTTGACATGCCTTGTGATTAATTTTAAGAGAGTGAGATAAAAATAAGATAAATAAGTTTGCTAAACTTATTTATGGTTTAGCAAGATGTATTAATGAAATGGGTGAACGAGTGAAGGACCTGAAGTAGAATGAGTTGAGAGATTGAGAGGGCGACCCTTGTCACGTTATGCTGCAATATTTACAGCTAGAATATGTGAAGTTATTAAAATATCATCATCATCATCATCATCACTATCATCGTGATCTTTCCTTGAATTTATTTTAACTACAGTCAGGATGCACAATGTAAACATTTCTATTCGTTTTATTAAATTTTTGTATCAATTTCAGGAGCCCAGGCTCTCACCAACCGGATTCCCCTTCTGACGTTGATTTGGATCTTTCTACTTTGTCACCTTTTACGACACGTGCAGTCCACGACTGGTCTATTCTTCAGCAACCCGGACACAAGTCGCTCAACACCGGAATATGAGATTAAAACGATATATCTAAAAATATTGTAAGCTATAAAACTTCTGCCAGTTTATAATTATCTAAAAGACTAAAACGAGTTTTGCTAACTATTCGCAATATCGTTCACCGCGGGACGAATAATTCTGCACTTGCTCGAGCGACGAAGCCAATATAGGGGAGCTGGAATGAGCGGCTGAGGAATAATTCATTTTCTGCTATAGCACGCACCGATACGTCGATGTGGTTATGTTAGATCATCCAGAAACTCGTTCGATCTACAAAAGTGATTAAAAATTAAATTTTTAAATAAGTTTTGATTTAGCGCCTTTGAGACAGCTCTTTTCTAATTACTATTTTATTTATCAATTCAGATCAAAAACTCTTGAGCCAATGTGTGCCGAAGGAATTAAAGAAGGAGTCAAATAAGTTAATTACAATTTTTTACTGTCATAAATGTGATACGGAATATCACTGTAATGACATTGACTTATTATTAAATAAAATGAGTAATCGTTAAACTAAAACTATGTGAACAATGTTCATCAAAGAACCAAATAGTCCTTAGAATAAATTAACAAGCAGATTGTAAAATTATTAACACAAACTTAAGGCAAACAGTGGAGCCCTTCAATGAGACAGTTTTCATTGTGTTCTCTATGTGGTAAGATAGACTGAAGTTCAAGTCGTAAGATATCTCTTAATCGAGGATTATTCTTGCATGATCTAAGCTCAATCAGTCGAAGCATAGTTGTCGTTGAATGCTGAGAACCGGTGATAATCAAGAACTTGATGACTTCTTTACCCAAATTCATGGCCAGTCAGGGACAATGTATGGCGAGGGGAGAATGTTCGATATAATAGAGTTTATCACTCTCAGATAGCATGGAAAATGTGACACTGCAAATGCTGTCTTCTTCTTCTTCTTCTTTTTCTAGTACACCGCCTAACGGCAGGTCCATGTCATATAGCTCTTTCAACTAATTCAATCCTCAGCTTTTCTTTTCAGCTCGATATAAGAATTTGTTATTAAATAATCCAACATCCCATGTCCTGGTCTGCCTCTTAACTCTTTTCTCCTGCAATCTTCCTTCTATTACACCCTTCAGCTAACAATTCCTCTTATACTACGTCCTATACAGCAGTTACTACTATTTCTCATTACATCTATCAACTGTCTCACTGTATTTATATATTTTATATATTACATCTATATATGAGTTATGTAAGATATATATAAGGCCAAGATTAATAGCAGACTGACTGTGCTATTTAGGGCATCAATTGTATGAAAATGTACGCTGAGCCTAATAGCTTGCGTGTAGTCTACAAATATTTAAACGAAGCTGATATTGTGGTCCGCTAAATTCATTCAATAAGCGTCATCTTGTGAATGAATCGATACTGAAAATAATTTGCTGGCGCGCTCTTGTGAGTAATTCATTTTTAATCAGCTTTACTGGTGCCCTCTGGCTGTGTTCCATTTAAATCTTTCCGTAAACTGTGCAACACTTTGGCAGGTCCGATGAAACATTGTGTGCTATGGCCGTATCAGTTGACTTCTAAGGTAAATTGGGAAAATCTGTTTGCGCAAATGATGATATTAAAAAAAAAAAAAAAACACTTCAGTAGTTAAAATTTTTACATTCCTTCCAAGTATTGTGATATTTAGATTTTGTAAAATATACACTTAAGTAGTTAACATTTTACATTCCTTCCACGTATTGTAAAGTTGCACTTGAATATTTGATATAACATAAATTAAGTTTAGGGTCAAACATTTTTAAAGATGAGCTCAGAATATTTGACCAGTGGGATAACGTCATGAGAGATTTGCAGTTGCTGATCTTGAACTGATGGACTGGATCCTCAGTAGAGCCGATGGGTGAAAGCACTATCTCGTGCATTCACGTGACAGACAACACAGATAATTTACTAAATCGGTTTATCGCTTTAAATATATGCCATCAAGAGTGATTAGATATCATTATCGACGATCGTTTTATTAAATCTTGGCTTTTACTCAAAATTACTTAAATTAGATACATAGCTCAATGGCTCTGCATTAAAAACTTACAAAATGAAAATATCAAGATATTGGAGATGCTAACTTAATGTTAGCATGCAGTCAGTTAAGCAGTCAGCTGACTAAGACAAACGTATCGCAGTAGATACAATGAAAGAACGTTACATTTCTAAGTTCAATCAGAGGTTGCTGTAGATTCCTAATCAGTGGCAGACAGGACGGCACTGAATGCGATTAAGCACAATGAAGAGTTGTACTTTACACCACAGGCTTGTTCGCTAGATGGTATTAGCTGAAATGAATTTATGAGGAGGCAAGACAGGCCTGCATCTTACTCTTAGCAATAAGAGAGGGGGGGGGGGGGTTAGATGAAAGTGCGCGCTATCGAATAAAATGGGTAAATTGGAGGATTAACCCCATATACGTGTAAACAAAAAATAGTTTGACGCGGAATTGTGCCAAATCGATTTAGATTTTTAATTCACTTGACATTCATATATCTTTTAAATTCACGGATGAGGCAAGCATGCAAACAACAATTAGAGTGTTGCTGTCCTACATGACAACATCGAGCTACATGTATATTGAGACAAAAGGACGGCACAAAACGGTGCAAATTCCAATATTTAGAAAACAATCCAAAAAATAAATTGATATCTTAAAAACACCCGTACAAGGAAGATTTTGATTGTAGCATTTTAGCATTGCATTGCTAAAATTTAAATAAGAATTAAAATTTTTTCTTAGCTGATTTGACTTTCCTATTGGGACTTTAGAGATCACTGTTGTTGCGATGCACTATCCTTAAATAAAGTCGTAACTTTAAAAAATTTGTTTCCTTTTTATTCTATGGAATTTTAGCATTCATATTTATATGCAATTTTAGTCAACTTGCGGTACAAATATGACTAAGCTAACGAAACAATTATCTGCATGACATGATATCGAAATTTACATGTGCTAAAATCGGAATTTTGCGAAATAATTTAATATAGTCCCTCCGTGAAACTAGCTAATACCGCCCGGAGACGCAGAGATGAACGTGGCTCTCTCTGGTGAATCAATAGAAACGAGTGTAGTTGAGTATCAAGTTCTTGTCGCCTCACAGTCGTGGCATTACCGTTGATTGGGGTATATGCTGATTCACACAGAGACAGTGTAGAATTCCAACATAGAGTTGAAACACCCGAAACACTTAGTTGAGACATAAGAAGACAATATACTTACAATATCACAATATGGCAAAGTGACAATAATGATCATAATAATGTTTGTATAATATTTAACCATAATGCTAGCAGTAATTTTATAAGAAAAAGTTAACGTCTGTTTTCTCATACAAGGATGACACATTCCAGCATCATATGCCATTACAGATAGATTTACCTACATAACTTATAATATAAGCGTTGAACAGAGAAAGAAAGAGCTGCTAAACAGTCGGGTGATAAAAGCAGTCAGATGATTTGAAAATATGAAGGAAAAATATTCGTTTTCAATGCTGCAGTGTAAAGACTGTGATATCAATTTAGCAGAGGATTAATATGTTACACAATCAATGACTAAGGATTGGGCGGCAATTTGGGCATATTGGATTACTCCTAGGCCATTATAGGCCCTCAAATTTAGGGCCTATAATGGCATAGAATTTATAATATATACCCAAATTGTCGCCCAATCCTTAGTCATTGATTCACTTGGTAACTGTCCGAGATGGTTGCAGTCTGGAATATGTTATGAATTCTTGTCGAAAATGTTAATAAGTGGTTAAATTTTCGCGTGTTTATTTTATTATAAATTGATTATTCTAAATAGGCCTAATTTGAAGACTTCAATATTCAATTATCAAATCGATTTTAAATTAAATTTTAAATTAATATCAGATCTAGACTGTACTTGCGTAAGACTCTGCATAGGTTATCCAATTTATTCCAATCAGTACATAATTTCCATACTAATTAATAATATAAGTAATTAAATTTTTAGTAAATATCATTTAGTTAATAAGAATGGTAATTAATAAAAACGTTTAGTAGCTCTGTGCAACTGATATAATTTTTTTCTTTTGACGTGATCTGAAATCGATCACAGATATTCTACCCTAAAATCAATCGTTCTATCAATTTAGACATGCAATTTCCATATACACTAAAACAACTCGCACAATGAATCACCATAGGCCCAGATAGTGCAGTCTGCCAATCCCTATCCCGATCAGGACACGATCACGTGACTAAGAATCCCGTGTTTTATTTCCCGGATGTGCAAACCCGCCAGATTAGTCACCTCTTTATCCCGGAGTGTCAGCTTCAATCCCAACTCCGTCATATATCCTAATGTCCTGATCCACGCCTCCGCAATCTATGGAATCCCATGTAATTGTCCGGCATTAGTAGTTCCGGGAAATCCGTTAAGTTTTGTAATGTGTGGAATCCGATAAACACAGGTCCGTGTTTGTGCGAATGGCAGGAGATAAATAAGCGTTCAGTATTAAAGATCGAAGATTCTGAATATTTTCAAATAGATTGCTGTGTTTAATGTTCGGCTCAGAAGCGCGAGACTCTTAAATTGGGTCTCGAATAATTATATACAAAAACTAGAGTCACGGGATATTTTTAATCTACTGTACTTTGGAATTAGCTGCATAATTTATGTGTGGCATATCAATTGTTATCAGTAAATCTAGTTCGTATCAACCTGATCATAAACTATTAGCATTAAATCCATTTTATGTGAACCTGATAATCAGATAAAAATAGTCATCAGTATTTACAATGACCTGTACTGAACTCTTTGACCATTCGTTGTGTTAACTCTTCCAACGGTCAATCGCTTCGGTCAATCGGGAAATTAACTTTCTTCATTTTGTGTTTAATGAACGCCTAACGGTTGGACAGCCTCAATTCCGATCGTCCACTTTAATGCGAGCCAATAGTTTGATAAACCTACCAAAATGTATCCCTCTATCTATTAATTGGTTGATTATATATATATATGTATATGTATATATATATATATATATATATATATATATATATATATATATATATATATATATATATATATATATATATATACTGATAGTTTGACACAATAAAATGAGTTGGTCAATTAATAAAGTTGACAACGACATAAAGGCTGAGAATTGATGAAACATTGAAATAGTCTATCGTTTTCGGAAAAATGACTTTAATTCTGAGGTTGTTTCTCATTGTTTTTCTCTTATACTACTTGGTCGATTCTTAAGACACTTGCAGATTACAACACGTCCAGTCTGCAGTGGGCTGAACATAAAACCGGAAGGGCTAATGAAATAGTTATTTTATGATTTAGAATGACAATACTGCTTCTCTTACTCTCTCTCTCTCTCTCTCTCTCTCTCTCTCTCTAATGTTCTGATAAATGGTAGATCCAAGGTATATATTCCTATTCACATACCTATTCTCATTTAAATGCAGCCTATAACTAAGAAATTCTGGATTCTGTGATGGTATCCTATTGACTTCCTTAGTTCGTTCTTATACTGCTTCTATATCTATTTCTAATAGCTATTCATAATGTATTGATTTCAAACAAAATTGAGGATGAATATACTGACGGCTGATATTAAATCGCAAACTGATTTAATGCCAATCGTCGACCTTAAGACATCATCAGCAAATGGTGCAGCTTAAACAATTAGAAACAACTTCAGAGCCTTTCAATTTTTTTCTAAAATCGTTAGACTGCATATCCTGACCGGTTTGAAGTCATCCGTGCCAGATAAACAGTGCAGTATTGGTTCGAATCCCAACCGAACCGTCTCTGGTGGTATCCCTTGTGATCAGGAAACTGACGTCAAACTTATCTTTTTATCTTATAATTCTACGCATGCTAAGTATTAATGTCGCATAGTACATTCCGATTACTAGACACTGTAGTAGAATTCTGCAGCCGGACTATAAGTCACATCTTAGGCTTTAACTCGAGGCTATTTCCTGTGAATAACTTCGACTGGTTATCAGAAAAGAACGGCAGAAGAATGGTATAGGAAAGTTAACTATTTATTTGAAATGAACCCAGACCAGGCAACCACTGAGAGAGTGACGTTCTCAAAATAATTTGTCACATAAAACCTCTTATCCGCTTCGTTACTTCATACAGTTATGCCCCTCTAAAATTAACATATTTCTATCAATTAATAATAATAATACAGATTTAACGTCCGTTTCCTCATCCAAGGATGGTGTCTGGGATATCACCAAAACACAACAATTCAGATCAATCTATCCAGACAAATCTGCAAAATAACTGTGCTGAGGAAAAGTGAGGTACTAAATGAATTAGTAAAATTATAAATGAATGACGCATTTTATATCAGAAATTGATGTGATTAAAAAATTTAAATACAAACTACAAAAAGACGCCAGTGCATATACAGGAAACAAGCTTAGGATAAATTGTCACTACTAAAATATCTGATACATAAAATATTTGGAATAGAATAAATGGGTGTGATTTTGGAACGATTGATCGGTCTAGCCTGGTTGGACGACCATCAAAAGGGTCGACCGAGGTTCGCAAGGGTCCAGTTAGGGTCGGGAGACTGCAAGGATCCGATTTATTTACCTTTAGGTTCAAACGTTGGAATGTTAATTGCTTGATTAACCGACTCATAGCCATATTAAAAGCCTGATATTATATTTATATAATAATAACTTACAAGCATCTAATTATTTACCATTTAATCATTTAGAACAAAAGTTAACCTCGTAAAGGCTTGTGGGTCTAGGTTCAGCTTCGCAATGTTTGCTTCTGATTGATTAATCGACAGAGTTTTTTTAGTGAATTTATATATATATTATTTATTTAATTTACAATGTAAATCACTCTTTGCATGGATAGCAATTAATTAATACTAAAATATATTGAATTTACATATTTTTAAATATATTATTATTTGTTTGATTAATGATGAAGATTAAAAACAATAAATAGAAACATGTTGATAATTAAAATTGTATTTGTAGAATACTAGTTTCTTTAGAATCATAGCACAATGAGTTTTTGCTGAGTTTTTATTGAATCAAGCAATAACAAATTTTCAGATTAAGGGCCGCACTTTTATATAATAAATACAGTTAATATAACATCCAAGGCTCAAACTCATCAGCTTGATCAAATTGTCCTTGAAGAACGGATATTCAATTAGCCGGTCTGCTTATTGTGTTTATCAAAGACAAATTCTAATATTTACGTTTTAAAAATATGTTTACTCATATTATTCTCACCCCAAGTCCTCTTAAGTTTTAATACCAAATATTTCTTCCAGAATTTTTAAAAAGGATGTCAATCAGTAGTCACCGCTTTTGAACTTTCTTGGTTTAATGATATTTACACGTTTTTATGTGCACTAAGTAAGTGATCAATTAATTCTTAATATGAAGCATCCAACAAAATATATGATCACTCAAGAATTAAAATAAAGCAGTAAATTATTTTACTATAGTTCTTTTTAAGAAAAAGGATTGTCTACATTATTTAGTTAGGCTACAAGATTGTTATTTGTTTAATAAAAACTGTGTTCTTCTCTAGCTTGAATAAATGCTTGGTTCCTTTGCAAAGCCAACAATTAGCTACCGTAATTGCATTGAGAACGATAAAATTGATACCTTTTAAGTTTCATGTATGTAATTTTAACAGTTTTAAACCTTAGTTTTTAATGGCATTTTTCTCAATATTAAAGAAATTCCTTAGTTAGCTACTGAGCTGTTTTCCCAACATTAATTTTTGTTGTTTATGAAGTATTAATGTTCGACAGTAATGATGATATTGTTAACTAAAATTTGCATTGAATTTTATTTCATTAAGTAGCCTATTTGCAACATGCATGATATGCATTTGATCAGCTTTAACCCCTCATCATACGAATCTGTCAAATAACTATTGGAGCCATAACAAAGGCCATCCATTTTTAAATATTGTTATCATTTTGACTTGAATAAATTATGGCTTCTTAGTTGGTTTCCCAGTATAGCCCTTACCTTCTGCAAACTTGTACTATAAGACATGCTCAATATTCTAGTGGTCTACTCAATATGCGTGTAAGACTATAATTAAATTCTTTAAATACATGCACATGTATACTTGCCTCTCGAGTGCACAAAATTGCAAGGTCTTGTGTAATTGTTTTAGCTTCACATGTGCACAGTTTATTACAGCTTTTATAGCTATAGTGTATAGTTTGTTCTTATTTGTTCGTTATTGAATGGTCAATACCTTCGTTAAAGAAATGAGAACGCATTGCCTGCATCTACATTTAGCTCCGTATCCAGCATCTTATTATTTGTTTACCTTTATTGAAAAGATAAAAGGAAAAAGACGAAGGCGTAGGGGCCAAACTAGTCGTAAGAAGAATCCCCCAAGAATAAAAGAAAATAATGATTTAAAGATCTACTCGTATGTGGACATGAAGAATAAAACAGAAGACAGCGAGAAGTAGAGGCTTTATATATCATGGACCTGCCAGTAGGCAGTGCACTGAGAGAGAAAAGGTAAAAGATAAAGTCATGTCTAAATATCGATCCTGTATCAGTGTACAGATAGAAAGAATGAGAAAGAGATTCACCCGTCACTCTCGTGCACTGGAACAAGAGCTGTAGACATTATGATTATTGTATTTATTGACAAATTATCCCTCATATGAGGATGCTCTACATATTCCATGAGATGTGGAAATCCTCCCAGATATCATCCCAGCTCTGGAGTAGCTACAGATCCATCAGTCCCCATGAGCAGAAGCACTTATCTAGACATGAACGGCTTCCAAAATACTATTGTCGAATATTTGACACTTATATCCTTCAACATTATCATCTTGTTTTAATTTTAATTCAGTAATTAATCTCATTTGTGGTTGGCACTGCCTGATTATTTGTGTTGCTTAAATGTTTCTAAAAAAATTGTTTTCATGAATATTCACTGGTTAAAAAATTGCCAAAATTACAACGAACATATTTAAATATCTTTACTTCTATTCTCCTAGTGCACTGCCTGACGATAGGTTCATGGCACATACATTTTCCAAATACTTTTATTCTCAGCCTTTCTTTTCATCTCTACATATGAATTTGTTATCAAATCCTCAAACATTCCATGTCTTTGTTGCCTTGGTCTTCCTCTAACTAGTTTAATAGTTTTATTCCTTCAACACTACACTTTCCAATTTTTCTAGTTCTGGATATCCTATTTCCTTAATGTCCACCTTTTACATTCGTTCAGAATGTTGACCACATCAATGCTATCAGTCTTTATTTGTCGTCTATTTTCTAATATCTTTTGTCATGAGTTCAGCTATCTTGCCGATACTTTCTTTAGTCTTAACTTAGCTCCAGTTGAATAGGGAAATTTATATATTTTGACATAAATATTTAGATATAGAAATGTAAGCATAAGTATTAACATATAAACATTCTAATACTTATTTCCTATTCGCACAATTGGAAGTACATTGCTATAGAGTAGACAAACTTCTGAAGCTGAATTAATGGAACGAAATTGGTTTAATCATTTTAATACCTTTAAATTCTTCATCTTCTACACGTATAGTAATATACAAAGAGTATTCATGGACTCCAACATGGAAATTAGTCTTACATTAGACAATGGACATTGGCAGTGGATTCGTGCAAATATTAAAACTACGATAAACTATGACTTTCTCGCCTATGAGGCTCTAGCGGATAACAGTGTTCATAGCATGACCTCTTCAGGCGCAAGCTTCATTGTCACGAAGTTCACCGAGGAATTCGAGAACTTTCATTAGTTGTTTAGTTTTCATGTGATACGACAATACGTGCGAGGTTTCGAATCCCTGTTACTTAGTTATTTATTACTTATTTAATAGTTAGTACTTATTTAATAGTTACTTAGTTACTTATTAGTTAGACTAGTCGAGTTAGTATAGCATATACATAGTAAACAGGAAGCTATGAGTTCGAAAATCCAACGTGACTGTCTCCAGGATTATACTTGCAATAAGGAACCGACGTTAAACATATTTGTATTTTCCTAATAGTATTGTAAATTATATTTCTTCTAGTGTACTGTCTAACGGCAGGTCCATGTCTTATAACTCTTCCAATTAATTCCGTGCTCAGCCTTTCTTTTTCATCTCTATTTATGAATTTGTTATCAAATCAACCAACATCCCTTGTCTTGGTCTGTCTCTTAACACTTTTCCCCGGCAATAGTTACATAAATTAAGTCTAAAATTTGTTTTTTGTAAGGTAAAAATATTGCAAATATGCGGATAGTATTAGAATCCGTTTACATACTTATGCCGTGCCATATGAGAATCTTTAAGAAAACCACAGAACATTAAACTATTGCTCAAAAAAAAAAAAAAAAGGTATCCTATTTACTTTTCATCCCTCATCAATGTTCTACGTAATAATTTATGAACGACATTCGGGAAAGAAAGATGGCGATTTTGATTATCTCCTATTTAAAATACTAATAAGCCAGCATAGCTATCATGTAGATGTTGAGATTAGCCAAATTTTAAGTTACATAGGAAATATTTCGAGAATTTCCAGTTACAGTAGAGAATTAGCATTTTATTAGTGCCTATAGACAGCTGCCGGTGTCTCATTATAATGGCACACGAGTATGTTCATGACAACCTCTGTCTCCATGCGCCAATTCTCTCCCAACTTTCGACTACCTTGGCGTCAAAACTGACCTATGTTTCTTTAATTTATTTATACAATTACATTGTCAGTAATAAGAGTTTGTCTTTAAAATGTAATGTAAATTATGAACATTGAATAAGTTAGCTCAAGTACATCTAATTATAATATAATGTTCTATTAGTATATGCAATGTAGCCATCTTATAGTGTGACAAAGGTCTAATGCCAGAACAAAGTGCTCCCCAAATTCGAAACGCTTCACATGGGTCAGAGTACACAGTTATTTAGTTTTCTTGAATTAAAGTCTGCCTGTGGAATAGTATGAATGCGTTTGTTGTTCTCATATAAATTAACTACTATTTTTTGATTATTTATGTATGATAAGAACTTAATTTTATTGTTATAAATTTTTTACTTTACTCGGATCACAGCCCGTATACTGTATATGTGCAGCATATGAAACTTCAACACATTTAACGATTTAAAAACGTCTATGAGATTGACTTACATGTATATTAAAGCAATTAATTGAAATTAAATTAACAAAATGTACTGTAAATTGCGGTGAAGCGATAGTTTTCTAGTATCATTGAATAGCGTGTGCTTGCTTGGTTGTAATGGTTGCTTGTAGATGCTCGTTGACTTGACAACTGGCTATATCATCTCAAGGGTCTATTGCAGTCATCATTTAACCATCTTCATTAAATCACCTTCAAATGAGAATATTTATATCTCAATCAACAACCTGTATCAAAGCAGCGAATTATTTTTCAATGAAATTTTGTATTCTAGCCATAAATTTCCCTTCTAGGCATTTGGAATGCAAGTAGAGCCTACTTAAAACTTTGACATAAGTAAAGACTTGATAAATGATAAGTTAAATTAATTATGAATGAAGCGGTTGGTTAATAAAAAGATACTTATTTATAGGTATAATTTTGAGCGAAGTGTCTGTTTTACTCCATAGATTTAGTCATATATCGACCAGACACCGAAACGTCCATTGAACAGTATTATCTGATTCAAGCCTATCCTGACGTGTTGACTTACTAAAAGTGCACATTTCATATACAAGTAGAAGGATTACACTCGGATTCAATTCTAAAGTAATAATTAATTAGTTTTAATAATAAACTAATAATTAATTAATTAATTAGTCTCCTTTTCTTGTCTTTTCTCTAGAATTAACGTAATCTACGATTTTGCCTTAATTTATCTCTTAGAGGATGTTAAAAGCTCTTATCTGTTATTAACTGTATTAGTTTATTCTTGTCTTAATGTAAATTAGACGGATTACACTCGAAACAATAGAGAGTAGAATGCATTCAGTTGCAGTATAATATTTCTAAGAGATTCGAGATGATGGAGGGTTGCTTCAGACCCGTGAGGGTGGGGCCGGGAGCCATAACCCCAGACGGACCCGTCAGGTAAAAAAACTTAATTTCAATTTTTTAAAATTATTTTTATTCCATATAGTTACACACATGACATACCGCATGTGTTTACAATGTTTCCTTTCTTAAGTTGCTGTTTTTGTAGTTTTCGTTATTTCCTCCTTTTCCTCTCGTTGGTTATTAGTAATGGTTGCCTTTTGTAGGCTCCCCGAAAGCAGCCGGCGCGGATTTAAGAATAACCTCCAACACCATGTTTTAATTTAATGTTTTAGTTAGGCTTTTGACGGACACATGAGCTACATTGAATCCTTTCCAATGATTAATCAAACTTTTGCTGCTGATAGCGCCAAATGGCAGCTATCATCTATACGTGATTAACCTTCATAGAACACTAGGAGGCATCCCTAGTCAATAATTTTTAAAGAAAAAAGAAAAATTATTTAAAGTATACAATAAGGACGTCTAATGAAGTATTTAAACGATTTTATTTCTCTGCCATTGTGATTAAGATATACTTTTAGATAAACAAAACAGGCGTAAGATATGACGTCCCTGACATCGTCCTTGTATAAGGAAACGGACATTAAACCTTTACTATTATTTATTATTATTATTATTATTATTATTATTAATATTATTATTATTTAAATGTCCTGAGCTGTATAAGGCCCTGGGCTAAAATATAAGATAAAAAAGACTTTATTTAATTAAAAGAAAGATGAAAAAATATTTAAAATAGTTCCTCTACGCTCTGGGAGGCCGCATTCGCCAATGTGCCACGAATGCATACAGGATTAAAACGCTGGAGTGCGATAGATAGGCGCTGCCATAGAGAGGCTTTTTCACGCCGGTTGCCTGTAATGTCACTGGTTCTCCTGCCTAATTCGTTTAAGAAGTCAGACGCGGCAGAGTTGATGTGGCCCAATGTCTCAAAAGCAATTGGCAGGAAGATGTAGCTGCTAGAGACTGCGGCATATTTAAGTGTCTTCCTATTGGCAGCGGCTTCAGCAGCTGAGCCAGCAGCAGCGCATGAAAGGCTGAGATTGCTTGCTGAGAATGTGTCTGTCATAGTGACATCCCAACTGATACACTTGCCTTCTGCCTAAGGAATTTGCGATACACCGTCCGGTCGTTTCCCGTCCGAGCAGCTCAATCCCTGGGACTCTTTTATGGCCGGAATATTTGCGCGAGCTAGAGCACGCCATGCCAGATCATTCAGATACTGGTGTCTGCCGATTCTGCCAGCGCTCCGCATGCACAAAAGGCCGTGAGTGCCCAGAGCATTGACCGATGCTCCACAGACACAGTTGTGTGGCTCACAAAGCGTAGAGCGCAGCCGAAGACCAACCGCTACTCTCACTGCCTCGTCATTCAGGCGGAGGCCACAGGAAGATAAAGGCAAGGCTTTCAACCAGTCACCACTATGAAGAGTAGAAACAGCAAGCAGCCGAGCGTTTTCTTGTGGGATTAACGCCTTCGCGAGGAGTTCTGAGTGCGCAATGCCAGAGATTTTGGAGTCCCAAGCCTTCATGGACTTAGACACCATTCCATTTGGCGCTTCCGATAGTGATAGAGCAGACCAAATGCCTTGAACCTTGACTACCTCTACATCGGTGAACTGAGGAGAGCATGAAAGGATCGAGTCCTATAAATCCGTTTGTCCCCGCGGCAGAAGCCAAAAAGGCAGAAGGTGCCAGCGACGAGACAGAACGAATACCTAGCCCTCCATGGCAAATGGGCAGACCTGCTTGAATCCACTGACTGTCGTTAATATTAACGTTAACGATGTCACTTAGGGACTTTCGCAGGATTAAATCGAAAGACTTCAACATTGGATGGCCCGCATATGGAGAAGCCCGCAAGATGTATATCAGTTTTGATGATCCAAAGCAGCTTCGCAATATTGTTAGAGCATCGTGCGAGTAGATGAGCTTTAACCGGCTGGAGGCCCTCTCTAGGTTGTGTTGAGGACCACTTCCATAGCCTGACCTGTCAACAGTGGAGCTCCGAGAAGGCTGGCTTCAACAGGTTTCATATGAGTGAATGAGTTGATGACAGGAAAGTTACTGTCAGAGCGAGTGCTAATCAGCTCACATTTCTGCATATTAAGACTTAGCCCTACAGCCTTACCCGCAACCATCAGCCTAGAGATGTCATCCTCCACGGTAGCCTCCTCTCCGCCCACAGTAATATCGTCCAAGTAGCCTATTTTCAGCGCAGAGGAAAGTGACTGGAGTAGGGGGTGTATTGTCTAACTGAACAGAAGAGGGCCCAACGAGTCACCCTGCTGTACACCCTCACAAGACATGATCACCTTATCACCATAACGTAGTGCGCTTGGATCTCCATAGGACAGGCGACAGAAACGACCCAGTTCAAGTAATGAAGCATCTACTGCCTCCAGCATGGAGTCTCTTTTCAGGGAGTTAAAAGCGTTGCAGAAATCAAGTTTAGCAACCACCCAATCATCTGGCATGCTGCTAATGAAACGGCGGGTGGCATGCACAGCTGCTTTACAACCTCCTTTCACCCCCATACCTACCTGAAGTGGTTGAAGATAGTCTGAGAACCTGGTTAGGGCGAAGGTATTTGCGCATTTAGCCGCGATTCTACACCATGTGTAGCCAACTGCGATCGGTCTAAGCCCACCAGACTTTTTCCTCAAAGCAATTAGATTAGCTCCAAAAAGGATTGGCTTGACTTTATGGTGGCATTTACCCTGTAGAAGTAGATTTACAAATCCAGTAATAGCTGTAAGAGCCTCCCTACCCTTAATGGGGCACGACACCAACTGCAGTATGTGCTGTGGCCTAACACCATCCGGACCACCAGAGGAGCCAGCGGGGAAGCTTCTTACAGCTTCAATACCTCAGATTCGGTAACTTGGAAAATGATCGCCTGAGGTATGACAGAGCTGTAACTAGCACGAGGTGTGCAGTCTGCAGGTGGATGTTTCTGACATAACTCTCTGTAAGCCTCAGTATTGTTCGGGGCCAACGTCTCTTCAGAGCAGAGAATTATTATTATTATTATTATTGTTATTATTATTAATATGTAATAAGTAACCCGACCCTAGTTAAACTGGGATTCAAGGGAGGATGATGATGATGATTATTATTATTATGTAATAAGTGTTAAATCCAATCGTTAGACGGAATAGTTTGCTGCCTATCTTCTCGCCTGCATTGTATTGTGAGAATTGATTGAGTTCAGTGCATGGCGAAGGCTTAAGCACAATTGAAAGTCGAATATCTACGTCTCTCATGGGCGCAATAAAGGTTTCTGCAGCGTCGTGGGCAAGCAAACAATTTATTTCACTTCAGCTCATGAATACGGTCGCCCAGTTATCTAGCCCTGCTTTACCTCGAAGTCTTTCAGATCGAATTGGGGTCAAACTTTAGCGTCGTTTTCCATGATCTCGCTTTGTTGTTCCCGCAGTCAACTGCCCCAGCCCATGACCTTCTGATTCAGTGAAGGTCATCTCATTCTGAACAAATCCTTCCTTCCAGATCAGGCTCTCCATCTCTTCCATCAATCGGATTTTAACTTCTAGTTTGGAACGCGTGATTTTAGGTCAATAAGATTTAAATCTGATTTATGTTAGAGATAGATATTAGAGTGCAATATCGGAATGTGCTAAGTGTCTCAATATGGTCTTTACTGCCGTTCATGCTTTTTTTTGTATTGTTGAACATTTGTCATGTAGGCCTAACTCATACGAAATAAGTGTGATAAATGAATAAATAAAATAAGTAAAATACTTTTTATGCCTATTCTACTCTTTTACAGTTGCCCTGCCAAATAGGAGTGACTTTAAAACTTGATATTAATGACAGCCTCATTTAAAGCTTGTTTCGCGCCTAGAAAGGACGTCTGCAGGAGTTTAGAACAGAATTTGAAACTATAGCCTACCAAATGGGCCATTAACTACATAAACTAACTAAGCGGCTGTAACGTAACGGATGATGCCACTGGCTCATCCAAAGTTTATCTTTTTTAAATCTCATTCCTTTCTGTAGACTACTGAAAGTTTTTAAATTGTATTAAATATAAGCGTCTTTTTAAAGAAGTAAAAATAAGTTAAAGTAATCTTAAAGCATGATATTTTGTCGCATACATTAAATATAGATCTTTCATAATTGTTTGAATTATCTTGAAGTTGGATGTTGGATGTCCGATGAATAGTGTTTCGTTTCTGGGTCATTTCATTCAAAACTGAACATTTGAAATAATGTGATTTTAAAAGCTCTATAAGAAACTGCGTTGCTAGGGTTTGAATTCATTTCACGTTGAAACTTTCAATGAATATAATATTGAATGTTTCAAATTAATGATGTTTTATATTAATGGTTAAACGATTTAGAGCAAATCCCAGGAGTCCAGATCCGGGACTATCGATCGATCAGTCACTGACATAGGGTCATGTTGGACGTCAAAACTGAGCCCGGTGGAATTGTGGGGAGGGGTAACACAGGCACGGGAGGGTCAGATATATCTTTAAAAGTTTTCACCCATTGCCTGCCGTGAAACACAATAGTTTGAATTAAACTGTTTCTGTTACTAAAATGAATTTTCGGAAGTTATATTATTTAAAAGTTATTTATATTATATTAACATTAAGAATGCGTTAAAGTGAATAACTCCAATGAGTAACTACATATTTTAAACCATTGAGAAATTTAAAATTTAGATTTAGTCTACTGAATTTTGAAAGAACTAAAGTAAACTAAATATAAATTGAGCGTTAGTTGATGAGTTAATTGTTAACTAGTTATCTTATTATTAATTGTATAATTGCGACGGTAGCTAGAGTGTGTCGAATCGTCTTGAAGAGATGCCTTGCACTTCTGAAACTTGATGTTAAACGTATTGCAACTTTAAACTACAGGCAGTGAGACTGTTTAAATCTGATTTCATTTGTGCATATCAAAACGCTATAAAATAAATTATAGTTAAAATATGAGCCACAAGGAGAAATTTTAAGATTTGGAAATTTATATTGATCTAAACTCTAATGCATCTCTGCTATATAGACCGAAAGTAGAATCCATTTGTTGACTTTAACTTTTCTGAAATTTACTGAAGACTTCTGCACTGCTAAAGGGCGACACTGACAATTAGAACTGAACAATTAAAAATGAACTCCGAAGTTAATACTGATTGAAAGGATCAGTTGTTGAGATGCTGAAAAAGAGTTTGATCAAGCGTGTCAGATGCAGCGAGTTTTTAGAAAATTAAAGTACAAATGTGAAATACAAAAGTCAATGTAAATCGACATGTATAATAGATAAGTATAATAGATAAATTATGCTAGAAGATTAGTATTCAAGAGTCTGGATATTAGAAAAGTGTGGATATTAAATTTTGCGCAGATATTAACTGGAAGAGGTGTTTGAAACGAATCTATTGTTAGATGGTGACATATTACAAGTGAGAAGGAGAGGGGAAGAACAAGGGAGAGAGACAGTGAGAGACAGAGAGATGTAGCTAAATCTGTGATATATTAAAGTAAAAATAAATATAATATGCATACGAAAATCTATTTGGAACTTCGAGCTCAATAGTTTAAATTATAGCGAAGTGTCTCTCAGAGATAAATTACTGCCAGGGAACTCTCGGATAGTCCATTCATTACAGAATGTGGAAATGTCTGCTCCATAGAATCGATTCCACCCCACCCCACCCCCACCTCCACCCCTGTCCTCTATCAACCGGATTTACGACTGCTTCACCGCTGGACTACCCAGAACAGCGGTATAATATAAAACTGGAATGACAATGCTTCTTCAAGTTATTTGTGTTTCGACCCCCCATCTTTCTTTTACTGTCCATGTTAAAAATGGAGTAAGCTTAATTCACGTGCAAAATCTGGACCGAGTAAAGAACTTTTTGATTATGCATGTACATCAATGTAGCTCATCAATGATATTTTAATATCATACAGGTTTTCTTCATATTCGATAATAAAATATATTGACTCGTTCGTTAATATCAATTACTAGAGGGACTAGATGCTGCACGGTTAATATAACATCCCAGATCTCTGCAAGTAATTAGTCAACGATACAAAATTGCAGCATAGCGGTTTCCTTGTTCCACGGGACATGAAACGCCTATCTGTCAATGGAGAGCAAACAAGTTTCACCAACTGAAAAGTGGAACGATGATCGGATTTGGCCGATAGGTTATCGTGCTCGCTTAGCAGACAGTGACTTTAGGTTCAATGTCCGAGCCAGAGGATTAACACGTGAATGCAAACTTAATTAATGAGAAGGATAATCGTATAGCTGAGCTAGCTGTCAATTGACAATAAATACGGCTGAGGTAGGATTAATTTAGGAAAAATACCTGATACTTTTAAAATACTCAAAGAGTTCGGTGTTTTCTCTTGATACTGCTAAATAATGCTGATTGAATTGTATATATTTTAAAATAAAGCAGAAGTGAAATTTAGAAATACTTTTGTCAGTATTTATTTTTAATAATGCAAATATGTTTGGTTCATACTAAAACAATTTATTTTGATCCAGATTTCGGCATATAATTCATTGATCGTGACTTTGACATTGACCTTGCCTTCACTTCTTTGTCTATGACCTTGGACTTGAGGATAAAATTCTGTGTATCGGGAGGATGACAATCTGGATATACATGTATATTACTTCACCCTATATTCTGCTCAATTTAGAGAAGAATTTTAAAATATCTTGTAAAGCTATCTCAAATTCTAATCAAAATTCACACAAAAATATATATACTTTTCTAAGATACAAATTTCTAATAATGAAGATAAACATTATATTTGACTGTAACAATATGCTCATTTTTATTCGAACACACTCTATCATTAAATCCTATGCATTCGTTAAAGAAATACTTTCATTATGAAACTTCAAAATATGGATACAAAAATAAGAAAGTTAGCCGTAGGTCTTACCCGAAAAATAGAGAAATATCGAGAGAAATGCTTTATGATGCAAATAGGAGGAAAATGGAAAAAAATCACAAAAACATATAAACAGGAGGGGTAGTCGTACCTTGACTAAGTGAGGACGGTTTTCAAAGAGAGCTAATTTTTGTAATGAACAAAAACAGGAAAGGGGATAAAAGAAGATTTCAGGGTGCTATTAATGCATAAACCTCAATTTATTTTCTTAATTTATAAACTCCCCGTGTTGTGCTCGGGTGTGGATGGACCAGTGCAGAATAGAGCAACCGCAAACAATCTGCTGCGTGTAGGAAAGAGGCGACTAAGGCAGGAGCTGAGGATGGTAAGAGGTGACCCACTTCACCATGACGTATTTTCCCCCATGATTAAATGGTAATTAATCCATCTAGCTGAAGAAGGCAACGGGAAACCACCTCAGACGCCATACTTTTCCTAAGCTATATGCTACATTAGGTATGGAATTGGCATAGACCATGTGAAGGGATTAACTTTTTGATCTAAGAAGTGCTCTTATGGAACGAGAAAACAGACTTTGGGTATGAATATGTACCTTGAAGCAGCCATTGACAGTGCACTGTAGAGAGAGAGAGAGATAAGCGTCAATTATTTATCCTTATCTATAAGCCTAATTCAAAATCCTCAATCCATTATCATCCTTTATAAGCCTCACTTAATTATCTTAATTTATAAGCCTCTATACTCAATCCATAAGCCTTAACGTCTAGTTTAATAAATCAAATAACATTCATCAAATAAGCTGGGATACAAGGGAAGTAGATGATGATGATAATGACGATGATGATGATGCTGATTCATTAATTTTTCTATGACATTTAAAATTTGCCTCACTATTCGATTCACTATAATGTATGTTATCATTATTACCATATTTGTTAAGATGGTACATAATTGTAAGTGCCTTTATTTCCGTTCATGCGCTTTTTTCTGTCTATTATGTATGTCAATTGTGATATCATTTGCGTATGATAAATAAATAATAATAATAATAATAAAGTTTTCTTAATCTTTTAGAAAGACTAACGTTTAACCTCTCGGTTTACTCCATTAAGTTGTCTGCGATAGATTGAGCACTGGATTTTTTAAATGTAAAAATTGACTTCCCCTTTGAATAGTTTCTCATAATTAACCGGAGTCATGATGCCTATTTATCCACATGATAATAGTCTTTCCGGAGATTGCTTAATTAAGATTGATATCGACGATAAGTGCTTCCTAAATTGCCTTTTTAAATAAACAAGGCTAGTTACTCTAAAATACATGTTTCATTCAGGTCTCTATTGTTTTAATAACGTTTTGTAAGCAAGTTATTTCTCTCTCACTCTCTCTCTCTCTCTCTCCCCCTCTAATGCACCACTAGGTGGCAGGTCAAAGGTACACATTCCAAATCACGTGCTTCTTTGAAGCTTCTGAAGGGCACTCCATCGATTAACGATCCCTTCACTATAGGATATGCTTTATCCGCAGCTTAGTGTAGCCTCTAGAATACTAGCCATGCTTTGTATGCATAGCTTCTAAGGTGATGTCCCGTTACCTTCTTCAGTTGTTGCGCAGTCGCCTCTTACGACGACTTCAGGTAATAGTTGGTCTATTATTCAGTTCCCTGAACACAACACGGGGAAGACATTGAAAAAGAAAATAATTTAGAAAAAGAAATTTACTTAGAAACTGACTTTAGCTTTTGTTTTTCTACTTTAAAAATCACACTATCAATTATATGAAATAATTTGACAACCGGAGTAGAAATATCCTATTTTTTATAGATTTATACAATTGATATCCAAACCAATTCTGAAAATTATTGATGAAATTTCTCGAAGTGATGGCAATGATGGGTTGTTATTTTACATAATGCTGGTAAAGATCGCAATGCATGCCATACATTTTTAGACGCTCTTCTTTGCAAAAAAAGTTAATAATTTTAATCATTAACAAATTAGCTGCAGGCTTTTAAAGTAATTAATAAGGTAAGGCAAAAATATAGCAAATGGGAAATGTCTAGCAGTTTTTCAGTTTTCGCTGTAATTTTAAATATTTGAGTCAGTACGAGTTTATCTTCGCATTTTAATTCAACGCGAGCAGTGATGCAAATCCTATGTTCCCGATATTTAACTTATTTTATGGGCAGTAATTAATATGCATGGTTGCCATAGGTTCTACAGTATTCTGTAGCATAAAAGACAAAAACAAAAACAAACGTATTTGATATTCTTTGTAATTGCTACTGACTGTAATAGGCCCATTTAACAGAGCTTAGGCTCTTTTGTGGTAACCCTCTTCCTGATTTTAGTTTAGTTTCTATTTAAATATGCTGAATTTGTCGTTTATTATGACAAGGAATACAAATAAAAAGGTAAAAGGAAAAAGGAAATATTTGTCTATTCCGCAAATAAGGAGAAAGACATTATTTAACTAAAACTTACGTCTCTATCTATATTGATCTGTAATCCAATTCATAGGTCAAAAACCCTATGCAATTAACGTTCGTTAAAGCTTCAATATTACGGAAACAATAAACATAAGAGACGTGCATAGAGTCCTACATGTTGATTTAAAGGTACGGTTGCCAACTTATTTCCTTTGTATGTCAGTGTTTATGGAATACATTAAAACGATTATTTTAAAAACTAACGTCGAACAGCTGACTTGCTCGAGGCAACAATCGATTTATTTATTGGTACAGTCAAAGCTGCGTAGATTGACTGAAGGAAATTGTCTAGAAAATAAGAAATAACTATTTAAGCGTTAAGCTCTAACAAAAGTAAATAAAGCTCCCAATGGCTTGGCGTCTCGTATGTTGTAAGATACCTCTTATGAGTATTGAACATTTTAGATTCGTCGATAACTGCTTATGATTGCAAGAGGCGATTAAAGCGCTGAATTGATTGATTAACGGTGATGTAGTTCTGTGACATTTAGTAAATGTTGATTGAGAAAATCAACAGTAGTTATCGACAGCAGGAATAAGACGGGGAGTAAGAATACGACACGGCTGTTGTATGTCACCACTTCTATTTAGCATTTAAGTAGGGGCAATGACGATGGAAGATAGGCCAAATCCTAAGAAAAAGTGGAGATAAATTTATGAAAGATTGCTTATAATCAAGATATAATTGTTAGTAGCGAAGTGGGTTTTTCAGAAAGTTATGGATGGCCTAAATCCATAATTAATGAGTTATGGATACATTAAATTAATTCATCATTTATCCGTAATTAACGATGGATTAATTAATTATGGTGTAATTAACTTTGTCAATAGTAAGTGCACTAACACACACACGCGCAGAGAGAGAGAGAGAGAGAGAGAGAGAGGGGAAGAGAGAGAGTGAAGGAGGGGGACAGAGAACTGGACTCAACAATATGACGATTAGTCAATCATTATGTATATTTTAAGTGTTAATCAAAAATGAATTTAATGCATTGCAAATATAAATACTGTAAAGTGTTGTTTAAATATCTCACATAATGCAAATTATTAATCACGTATTTGAGCGAGACATACTTGAAATAAAATATTTATGAGAGCTACTGTAAATGTATCATATAGTCTTGAACGATATGAAGTACTGTATATTATACGAACAGCTACGCCTACATGCCTCAATAGATATCGTTAGAGAAACGCGCATTTTAGAATTAATGATTTTACTGGTCGTATATACAGAACTTCGTGGCACTAACTTCAGCATAAGTCACTACTGTTGAAAGATTGGACTCTCCCAAGTTTCAGGATATTCTATAGGCCGGGAGGGGATTCCTAAAGTTCGGCTGATGAAATTTTTGCATTGATCAAACCAATAAATCGTAGTTTTATCGCTTACATGTACACTACACAACCATAGCGACGATGTTATTTCAAAAGGATATTGGTTAAACAAATGTGAATAGACAATGGAGGCATTTTGGACAATTTTAGATAGTTTTAGATAATTATATATATATTTTTTCTTGTTGTATAGTTTGTATACTAAGGTAATACAAATATAATCCATCCTTAGAAAATAGTTAAAATTTATTTATGCGATTACTAAGTAGTTATATTTAAAAATCGATTTACTTTTGTCGGGAATGAGAATTTATATCTTGAAACAAATCTCTAGTTGCTGCCATATATTTACATTCTCTTTCAATATGGCAGTATCCCATACGTTGCCAAATCGAATGTTAAATATAGATGTAAATGTATAAGGTCCTTATATCGGTAAATCATCAGCATAAATCAAATATATAAAATGTGCTCTTTCTGATAGAAAAATGCTATCAATCTTTTTGAATGCTTTCGACTTTTAAATTTCTTCTTCTACAAAAAAATTCCTTGACATTGATTCTACAGGATAAATGTATCCTAGGATTTGATATCGGTTAAAAACTTGAGGTCAAATTCTAAATAACCTATTGGCTACTGATTAAATGTTATTTCCTTCAACCTAACTGCTCGAAATGTTACTAAAATATAATATTTACAACCTATAGTAACTTAGTGGTTCTTCGCTGTCATTTCAAATGTCCATTGTGCTTTATATGACGTGGTTTTAAAGGTAGACAGAAAAAAATGCTCCAGCTAATATTTTAAGCTTCACAAATGCCTTCATGTAGCAGATTCTCCATCATTTATTAGTGATTTAAATCATTTATTAGTGATTTAAAAATCATTTATTAGTGATTTAAATCACTTATTAGTGATTTATATCATTTATTAGTGATTTAAATTATTTATTAGTGATTTAAATCATTTATTAGTGATTTAAATCATTTATTAGTGATTTATATCATTTATTAGTGATTTAAATCATTTATTAGTGATTTAAATCATTTATTAGTGATTTAAATCATTTATTAGTGATTTATATCATTTATTAATGATTTATATCATTTATTAGTGATTTAAAAATCATTTATTAGTGATTTATATCATTTATTAGTGATTTAAAAATCATTTATTAGTGATTTATACCATTTATTAGTGATTTATATCATTTATTAGTGATTTATATCATTTATTAGTGATTTATATCATTTATTAGTGATTTATATCATTTATTAGTGATTTATACCATTTATTAGTGATTTATATCATTTATTAGTGATTTACAGAACTATTTCTATAAATCACTAATAAATTCTGATATTATTTTCTTTAGACTATATCCTTATTAAATCGAGTCTTGGATCGCTGCAGCGTTATCGTCAATTTCACACAATATAAGATTGTATTTACGTTTCAAAACCGGACCAGTTTTTCAGATTTTGGCTTTATCCTCATTTGTGAGACTTTATGTTTTTTATCAGATTATGCAGTCCATAGTCAACAACTTTGTTCCACTGAGACAGTGGTAATCTAATCACGCTTGTGTCTGTATGCGACAAATAAACAACTGTTTGATTCAGTTGCTTTTACGTAATTCGATAGAGTTAGTCGAAATGATATACATAATTCTCGAGCTGAAAGTAAATATCCACTGCAAATGCTCTTGAATGGATACTACTATTAATATTGTAATTTTCCATTTCATATGATAATTTTATGTTACTTTCCTGCCTGTATCACTTGCATTGTTTATGCTCTGTTGTGTTGTTCACAATCTGCGGTTTGTCATATTGATGATTGAAATAGTGGAATAGATTATCAATATTTATTCAAGTTTTAAAAAGTGCTAATAATTTCTTGAGTAAAAAGTGAAGTGATACTTTATACAAAAAGTAAGAAAAGAAAATTTTTCTCACGATGTTGGATAAGAAGTCACGGTTTCAATTACTGTTAATCAACTCTAAGATCATTTAATCGGACGTAAAAAAAGTAGGTAGAGGTGATTTAATATACAGAATTCTCTGTGTAGCAATCAATCAATACTTTTTCGTCACACACTATCAAAGTAATAATTCAGCGGAAGGCTTTGCTCGTCTAATCCAACACTGGGAATTGGGCATACAAATAAACTACAGGAAAATTGTTTAAATATTAATTGATTAATTTGCTTACCTATACAATTAATAAGTTTTTTGTATATGACATTTCTGACAGTTTAGGCCTGCCAACCGGGCCAATATGGGATGAGCCAATGTCATATTAGAAGGTTGTTCCACAACCTATCTGTAGGTACAGGATTCAAATCCAGTGCCCATCCAACACCGACTTGCAATCGATGACCAGGAAACTGGCGTTAAACCTGGCTACTTTTCATTAGAACGTCAAGCCTGTCGATTCCGTTGCAAGCGTTCAAATGTTTAAAGCTTTTATTTTATTAACTCAGTAAAAATCATTCACACTTATTGAAAACTGAAAACTTATATGAAAAATATACATGTAGAATGTAATTCTTTATTCTGTGTTATATATGTTGACTGGCCTTGTTTTCTTCATGGCATAGTGAACATGTAAGTTCTCTTAGGCCTGCGTTAGCCAAATTGCTTAATTTAGACATGTTTATCAATTAATTGAAGGGAATCTTTAGGGCGATTTCATGTTGAAGTATGTCTTTGCTGTCTCGCATTCTCATAAAAAATGTGCTATTGTAATCTCTGTAAGTAATAATTGCTGTTTGTTTATATAGGCCTACTGATGGAATAATTTAATTATTTTATTAACAAATTAAGTAAAGCAACTGTCGTCATAGGTATTGCGGTATTATTAAAGAAGCCGCTTTCTGAGTGAAGCGGCTACTTATATAACTAGATATGACTAATTTGCTCATTGATCTCTAACATAATCCATTCTAATCAAACTGTCGCCGCATCTGCGAAAGATTGTACATCTAAATTTAGCTCAGACGTAGTAAAGATAGACTAGCCACCACTATCAAACTTCAGCCAATGTGATTAAAGGCGCACAGAATGGAAATGAAGATGGCTAATTATAAAGTAGTAATTGTCTGGAATAAGATTTTCAGCCATATTTGAAACAGATTTCGCTGTTTCGCAAATGCACACAGGAGATCTTTTGATCTGATATTGTTTTAGATTTTCGTTGCCGTATATATTTATAAGGCAGTGTTGAAAAAATTACCCTGCATACTCAATCGAATTTATATATTTGTTTTTCAAAGTTTTACATTGTTTCTGAATATTGTTTAAGATATTTATTATTAAGATCTACATAACTAAACTTGTTAAAACGAACTGTAACCCACACCTGAAAATCAATTTTTACTTTATTTTTTTAAGTTACTCAATTTGGAATGACGATTATGCTTCTCATGCTTCTCACTTGTAGCCTTTGTAAGCAGTCAATTGTGGATCCAGTTACAACTCCAGATGAATATTTTGGTAAAACATCCAGTTAACCGCTTTAGAAACATTGAAGTTAGAATTACTATAAATGGCGTATGGTCTGTTGGCTCTGTAATGGAGGACCGCAGCAAACTAATCCAACAGCAAATATAACATCCATGTCCTAACCTCAGCTCATTTTCATTCCCCGGACTTCTAAACAACATTTGTCGTGTCGCAGACAAATTTATATGTCAAAGAACCAGAGAGCAATTCTTTGACTTAATTAAAATCGACCGCAGAGTCTAAAATATCTCAAATCTGAACTTTTTCCGAGATCAACGATTAATTCGTGATAGTTAGAGGAAAATTTTTGCCAGATTGGAAACGATGAAGAGAAGTTGATTCGTTTTGTATTTCATGCCATCATCATTGAATTAAATTATATTGAATGAAGAATGGATATTTAATGAAGAATGTATATTGAATGAAGATTGGATATTGGCATTATTATTTCCCGTGTTGTGTCTGGGACGTCTGGGACGCTAATGAATAGACCAATCGTTAACTGCACGTGTTGTTAGAGGCGACTGAGCAAGAACTGAGGAAGGCAACGGAATGTCACCTGAGAAGACAAATAATTTCCACGTTATAGACTACATTAAGGTGTGATAAGGCATAGCCATTTGTGAAGGGAATACTCGCTGATCGATGGAGTGCTTTATATGGAGCGCGAAAAACAGCGTATGAATAGGAACATAATCCTTGAACCTGTCACTTGGCCGAACAATAGAGAGAAAGAGAGAGAGGGAGAGAGAGATTCATTGTACAAAAGCTCTGCAATTCTATACTGCATATTTTACACAACTGAGACGTTTTTCGTATTTGTCAAGATATACTATTTATTTGATTACGTTACATTATTAAAAAATAAGGTCTTCGATTTAGACTAACAAATTTTCCAAGACTATGATGTATATAATCATGAGCAGATTCTAACCAAAATATATTGGAAACAAACTAAAAATTGTAAAAAGTCGTCTAATTTTTTAAAGAGTATATTATATTTAATAATAATTTTCTATTAATTCTGTTATAACTGGTGTATTCTTTCATCGTTCTAAACACTACATCCTACATACGAGAAGTAGTAGAAACGGGCTGAAAGTGTTTTGTCGGTTATTTGCATATATTTCTACACAGTGTAATGTTTTGCAGTTTAATATTTATTGTCTCTGATTGTCTTTCATTTGATAGGAAGTTCTTTGATATTTTATTTATGCTGGTTGGCTATTGAACGAATGAAGTGCCAACCATTAAGTTGATAAATTATAGGAAAACAAGTTGAGATTAGCACTGGAAAGGATACAGCATTGATTTTTGATAGTATAGGAAGAAGGAGAATTGGAGTTTCAGCAATGCCATAGTTTACCGATACACTCCATTGGACCATCATCAATCGAGCCACTGCTACTTCTGCCGCCCACACAGGCTGGTAATAGGGCGTGTCAATGACTTTCATTTCACTGCATTAGCGAGTGCCTACTTTATTTCATTAAAAGTTAAATACATTACAGAATCGATAAATCAGTTAGTTTGCGAACAGGTTTATGATAAAGCGGCTACAAAAGTAATTAATTTGGCTGAAGCTGTTTTCTAAGACAACAATGAGCACTATTGAATCAAAGTCGTTACAGGGTACGATGAAAAATAAATGTTTAAAATAAACAAATACGAGCTCTATGACATAAATTTCTATGCATGTACGTTTAGAGAAGATGTCTTACACAGTAGTGGCAAGTACCGCTGGTTTTGCTAGCTATTAATTATGATGTTGCAGCACAGATATTATGCTCTTTTATGGTAGCCTTTCTCATTATGCACGTTTGTTTATCATATTGCATGTATGTTTTTGTCACTTGCATAATTAAACTTATTAGTGCCGAGATGGGCAACTAAATGCTATGATGATTAAAAAGTATTAATAATTTCTTCAATAAACCGTCTGAAGAAATTATAAAGCGAAAGTTAAATCTAAGAGTGGTCTTCTAAGCGAATCCCATAGGCCTATTTGTCAGATGAAATATTGGATATTGTATGTGAGCACAATCTGCCACCGCATATACAATCTCCAATCTGCTTAAGGTTCTTAATGTTATAAATATAACAAGTTAAGGTGCTTAATGCTATAAATATAACAAGTTAAGGTGCTTAATGTTATAAATATAACAAGTTAAGGTGCTTTATGTTATAAATATAACAAGTTAAGGTGCTTAGTGTTATAATTGCAAATAGTGCCACTTCACAATCTACAGCACCAATAACATATTTAGAATACTAGCACTATCCATGACAACGTCGAACTCTATGGATTCAGAACCAAATCGAAGAGCGAACAACAGTCTCGATTAAACGATGCGCCTATAAAAATGGTAAAAGCAATTCAAGGAACAATCTAGAAATCCGACGAAACGCACTTCATCCCTCTCCCACTCCGCTGTGTTGGCGCCCTTTGGGCTAGAAAGGCTCGGCTTGAGTGCGGCAATCGGGCACAAGTATCGTTTGCAGTGTAGCAGCCTGAGTTATTGTCTCTGCCATCATCCGAGAATCTGTCTTTAATTAAGACATCATCTATGATGTCTGCACCGCCTCATTTTCTATTCTGTCAATTCCATGCGGCACCGCTATCTTCGGCAATTAATTTTCATCTGGTGCCGCAAGATATGTCTTTGGTTAATTGTTCAATAATTAGTTAGTTCCCTTGTGTCCGGGACACTGAAGAATAGACAAATTGTTAACTGAACGTGTCGTAAGAGGAGACAAAGCAAGAACTAAGGAAGGCAACAGGAAAGAATCTCAGAAACCATATACTTCCTAAGCTGTGGGCTATGCAAGGTATGGACAAGGCATAGCCACTTGGGACGGATCTAGTTGGTGAGCGATGGAGTGCTCTTTATTGAGCGTGCAAGTAGACTTAAGTGTGAATATGGACCTTGGGCTGACCACTTGACAGAACGCTAAAGAGAGAATAAGCCAGTATGCGTTAATCCCTTGGACATTGACTTCTCCTGATTTCCAAGAAGTCATTATCATTTTGCCTACTGACCAATAAACACGATAGCTTCCTTGCAGGGCTCTCATCTATATTTGCTTGCCGTATAATATTGTGGAAGAAATCGCTTTCTGGGTTGTCCATTGTTTATTGCTATTACTTTAACATTTAATTTTCTGAAGAAATAATTAAGTTTGTACATATTTTATTTTGCAGGCCGCACTTTAACGCAATTGACACTAGAAAAACACCTCCTTCTTCGCGCGGTTCCCTCTTCACTAATTTTGAAGATGTTCAGGTTTGTAATGTAATAATAGTAATAATAATTATTATTATAATAACGGTTTTACTTCCGTTTCCTAATTCAGAGATGATATCAGGGACGTCCCCACAGCACACATCACTACCGATCAATTCACCCAGACCAATCTGCAAAAGAACTGTGCTGAGGAGAAGAAAGGTCCAAAAGGAAAGCCAGCCCAGTGATCTAAAATGGTCAGGGTAGATTGGTTATGTCTATGGTGGGAAAAGGTAAGTCTTAAGCTGCAAGCCTTTAATGTTATTCATTATCATACTGTTTATTATACTTTGTTTATCATACTGTTCATTATCATACTGTTTATTATACTTTGTTTATCATACTGTTCATTATCATACTGTTTATTATACTTTGTTTATCATACCGTTCATTATCATACTGTTTATTATACTTTGTTTATCATACCGTTCATTATCATACTGTTTATTATACTTTGTTTATCATACTGTTCATTATCATACTGTTTATTATACTTTGTTTATCATACTGTTCATTATCATACTGTTTATTATACTTTGTTTATCATACCGTTCATTATCATACTGTTTATTATACTTTGTTTATCATACCGTTCATTATCATACTGTTTATTATACTTTGTTTATCATACCGTTCATTATCATACTGTTTATTATACTTTGTTTATCATACTGTTCATTATCATACTGTTTATTATACTTTGTTTATCATACCGTTCATTATCATACTGTTTATTATACTTTGTTTATCATACCGTTCATTATCATATTGTTTATTATACTTTGTTTATCATACTGTTCATTATCATACTGTTTATTATACTTTGTTTATCATACTGTTCATTATCATACTGTTTATTATACTTTGTTTATCATACCGTTCATTATCATACTGTTTATTATACTTTGTTTATCATACCGTTCATTATCATACTGTTTATTATACTTTGTTTATCATACTGTTCATTATCATACTGTTTATTATACTTTGTTTATCATACCGTTCATTATCATACTGTTTATTATACTTTGTTTATCATACCGTTCATTATCATATTGTTTATTATACTTTGTTTATCATACTGTTCATTATCATACTGTTTATTATACTTTGTTTATCATACTGTTCATTATCATACTGTTTATTATACTTTGTTTATCATACTGTTCATTATCATACTGTTTATTATACTTTGTTTATCATACTGTTCATTATCATACTGTTTATTATACTTTGTTTATCATACTGTTCATTATCATACTGTTTATTATACTTTGTTTATCATACTGTTCATTATCATACTGTTTATTATACTTTGTTTATCATACCGTTCATTATCATACTGTTTATTATACTTTGTTTATCATACCTGTTCATTATCATACTGTTTATTATACTTTGTTTATCATACTGTTCATTATCATACTGTTTATTATACTTTGTTTATCATACTGTTCATTATCATACTGTTTATTATACTTTGTTTATCATACCGTTCATTATCATACTGTTTATTATACTTTGTTTATCATACTGTTCATTATCATACTGTTTATTATACTTTGTTTATCATACCGTTCATTATCATACTGTTTATTATACTTTGTTTATCATACCGTTCATTATCATACTGTTTATTATACTTTGTTTATCATACCGTTCATTATCATATTGTTTATTATACTTTGTTTATCATACTGTTCATTATCATACTGTTTATTATACTTTGTTTATCATACCGTTCATTATCATACTGTTTATTATACTTTGTTTATCATACCGTTCATTATCATACTGTTTATTATACTTTGTTTATCATACCGTTCATTATCATACTGTTTATTATACTTTGTTTATCATACCGTTCATTATCATACTGTTTATTATACTTTGTTTATCATACTGTTCATTATCATACTGTTTATTATACTTTGTTTATCATACTGTTCATTATCATACTGTTTATTATACTTTGTTTATCATACCGTTCATTATCATACTGTTTATTATACTTTGTTTATCATACTGTTCATTATCATACTGTTTATTATACTTTGTTTATCATACTGTTCATTATCATATTGTTTGAACTGAAAATTTGAAAATGATCGAAGAGATGATACTATCTGATTCTTAAAAGAAGTCTTAGCAATTACAGATGAGGAGAATGGAAAATAACTTCAGA
Organism: Enchytraeus crypticus; assembly: GCA_905160935.1. NCBI lineage: Eukaryota > Metazoa > Annelida > Clitellata > Enchytraeida > Enchytraeidae > Enchytraeus > Enchytraeus crypticus. The sequence continues at coordinate 1,728,558 of CAJHZI010000478.1, read as the reverse complement.
GAACTTAATTGATTTAGCAATTAGCTAAAATGAGTACTGTTACATTATCTTTGCTTAGCCCAGTTCTGTAGTGAACTATTTCACTGTATTTGACGCTTCGTGGCTGTTTGTAATCGAGCAATACTAAATTTGATATTTACATCTCTGTAAATCCTAGACCCTCTCATCAATTTTTCTTTTTTTGTTAATCTTCGCGTCGTACGGCTAAGCCTTGTAATTCAAATCATACATCATCCTTAGCAAGCCTATACTCAACGACTAGCAAGCAAACCTTGATCATCTGAAATCTCATATCTTTCAGCAATTTACCTCCAGTAAGCATGCCATCTTTAGTAACCTCCACCACCTCAATCTTTACCGCCTCGACATTGCTCGTGAACAGTAGTGGTGAAATACAACTTCTAAGTCTTAACCCATCTCATACCCCCGCTCTATTTCGCCATCCTCAGATAACTCTTTCTGAATTTTTATTAATGCTTTATGATTGTATACAAAGTTCAATAATCTACCCTCTCCAGTCGACTCCAATCAATCCCAACATCTTTAGCGTCTTTACCCAAACTTCTAGATAGCGTCCAGACATTTTAAATAACTGTTTTTGTTGTCCTGGGTTCTCGAATTTAAATCTAAATCTTGTGGATTTGAAACTTGTCTTTAACTGCGGGTAAAATAAGCATCATATACTATTCCATACATTGAACAATAAGTAACACTTCTTTTATATGTATGATTAAACATATAATCGATGTCTATGCTACACAGTTTTGATCTGACGATTTGTGGTATTTAAGAAAAAATACAAAAAAAATTTGCCCGTTGATATGAAACATATTTTACAGATCGTTAGTTGACGCTACAAATTATTGATATGCGTTACGTCATTGTTGATATTACTGTGGATTTTAGAAAGTAATTAGATATATTAGGCTTTAATAAAATTAGTTCCCTTTAGATCAATTAGCTGCTAATTAAACGATAGAAGCAGTAGTTAAGAAAACAAGTCATCGGACAGTTGGAATGCCGTACTTAACTTATCTTAACTTAGCTTAAATTGTCATAAATTATCTTACCTTAACTTGTCTTATGGCTGGAGCCAGTGGCGATTTCGGGAAGAGAGAGAGAACTGTTTTATTTCAAAAATACACTTAAATATGCACACACACTAGGCCGTCAAAGAGGTTTATAAAAACCTATCTAGTTGATCACCCATCATGCATGCATAGAAGTACAAACTAAAAAATGAATATGCAAACTAAAAATTAAAAATGAACAAAGCAAATCAACTCAAAAAATAGAAGCAATGTGCACATAAATATGCATAAAAATGCACATACATACAAATAAACATATGTACATAAACATAAAGAGAAATCCATATTCAAATAATCTCATATGCACCTAGTACTAAGTAGAAATTTTCGTATACCCAAAAGTTAAACGTTTAGGCATGAAATTATAAGACATACCAACACAACAAAGATATGGAAAAAACAAAATTACCTCTAACAAACACTACTCAAGCAATAAACTAAGATAATTTTTTAAGTTAGTTATAAACAGTTTTAGTGAGCGAGAGTTACGAATATCAATAGGAATTTTGTTCCATTCGAAGACACAGTCATAAATATAAGATTTAAAATAAGCAGAGTTGGCATTAGAATATATATAGTTTGTATTTGACAGCCTGGTATCATATGGGTGAGATAACTGTAGAGTATTGAATATATCTCTGACGACCGTTGATATTAAACCATCATAATTCAGACAAGTGTCTGAAACTAAACTAAACTAAATAAACTAGTGTACAAATAGATAGTTTATAGAGTAGTTGATTTGGTAAAGTTCTATAGTTTTAATATAGTTTATTCACATTACAATATTTATTTCGACCTTGCAATGTCCTTAAAACTCTATTGCATGAAACATGAAGTGGACGTAGGAGCCTAAGAGATGATTTGCCATAAATTTCAATGCCATACTGAATTCTTGAATGAATAAGGGCAAAATAGAGATCTCTGCGACAGATATCAGAGATATAGTCTCTTCGTCTGAAAAGCATGCCATTGAAACTACTAATTTTTGAGACTAAGAAATTGATGTGCTCTCTAAAGGAAAGAGTGTCGCCAAGAAATTTGACGACATGAATCCTATTAATTAAGCGCATATCTAGTTTAATGGAAAGATCATTAGATTTAATAATATCATCATCGTCTTTCTTAGGAATAAATAACATAAAAGCCGATTTAGAACAATTTACCGTTAGGCGATTGCACTTGAACCAAAGGCCTATTTGGGAGCAGGCCAGATTGGCAGAGTGAAACAGATCAGTTAGATTTTTACCAGATACAAATAAATTGGAATCATCAGCATACAAGGTCAAAGACGCATTAGAACAAACATATTGAATATCATTTACATAAATTAGAAATAAAAGAGGACCTACAATTTAGACTTGAGGTACTCCAATTGAGAGATGTTTAATACTAGAGGTAGTATCGCCAATAACAAAGTGAATTGATGTCTATCTGATAGATATGACTTAAATAGGTCATATGTTCTACCTCTAATTTCGCAGTTGTTTAGCTTATAGAGTAAAATATTGTGGTCGACTGTATCGAAGGACTTACTGAGGTCCAAAAAGATTCCGAGAACACGATTATTTTTGGCATTTTCTGTTTTGAGCATATTAATTCCACTAAATAGCGCATCAATTGTCGAGTGCACCTTCCTAAATCCAAATTAATATTCATATAGAATATCAAAGGTATTTAAAAAATCGATGACACGTTTATAAATTATTTATTCAAAATATTTACTCATATTATTAAGTAAGGATATAGGTCGATAATTAACAACATCATCCGTATTGCCTTTTTTATGAATAGGAATCACTTTCGCAATTTTAAAAGTAGAAGGAAAGTAACCTTGTTCCAGAGACTTGTTAATGATGAAAGAAATAGGATTGAAGATATAATAAGCAGACAATTTGAGAATTTTGATGGATATTGAATCATGACCAGTAGATTAGTTATTATTAAGACCTTGAATCACACTGAAGATTTCATTAGCTGATGTAGGGGCAAGGAAAATTTGAATGGGGATTATTTTCACGGAGAAATATTTTAAAGTCAGTATCGCTTTTAGGAATAGCAGAGGCTAAATTATTAACAATATTGACAAAGTAGCTATTAAACTCTTTTGCGATTTCATACTTGTCAGTAATAGTACAATTGTTTATGTGAATGCGCTCTACAATGGAACTTTTTGTTTTATTATTATGGCTAGCAATATTATTTAATGATTTCCAAATATTTCTAATCGAATTAAAATTTTTGTTCAGTTTAATTTTTGAAATAAATTTTCCGATATTTCTCAATTTCTTTTTCCAACAGTTTGCGATACGCTTTATATTTTAATTCAATATCTTTGCTTTTAGTTGCAGTAAAGTTAAAGTATAATTTATTTTTTACTTTAATTTGTTTTTTAATTTCGCTAGTTAACCATGGTTTATCTCTAAAGCTCTTTCGCGAACACTGAACTAGTGGAAAGGCTTGTTCAGCTGCACTGACTATTTTTTCAGTCACAAAAGCAATTGAGTCATCGATATTAAGAGAACTGTTGATATAGGCCCAGTCTATGAGCGAGAGTTGAGAATTAAAATTGGCAATATTGTTATTAGAGAATATGCGCACCTTCAGTGGATCGGAATATATAACTCTTTTTTATTAGAAACGATAAGGACTATATTAGCAAAATGATCACTTGTATCACAAGAAACGGTTAATGACTTCACGCTATGCACATTAATATTAGAACATGCATATCCAAAGTTGCAGAAAATATGATCAATAATACTACAAGAGTTATTAGCATAATACGTAGGTATGATAGAGAAAGGAGTAAAAGTTCAAGTTACATAATTCATTTACATATTTTTCAACAGAACTATTTGAGTTAAATTTAAGCCAATTTGAGTCAATGTTCATATTGCACCACATATAGCACTGCGCTTCGTAAGCCTGTACCTACTAAGTAAATTTGAGAATGCATCAATAAATTCATAAATTGGTTTACTTGGATGTCTGTAAAACAGATAAATACGAGGTTTAATGTTATAATTATTAAAGTCAATTACAATATATTCAGCTGCATCATTGAAGAAATTGACATCTGTAGAAGTGGCAATAAGTTTGAAGGCTATAGAGTTATGAATTAGTAGACCAACACCACCTGCACTTTGAGAAGTAGGAGGGTAAGAGATAAAATTTATAATCAGGGAAGACATTATCGAAATAATTTAGATTAGTAGACCTGATTTCAAACAATAAAATTATATCAAAGTTATGATCGTATAAACTTAAAAAGTTTAATAATTTTAAATAGTTTGCATTAATGCTTCTGATGTTAACGTGAACAATAGATAAATTTAGAAGATATTCGACCGCAGAACAGTATGTGTGGGATTCAAATCCTGGGTTCGTCCGTCGCTCACGTCGCTTTCGAGTGAAGAAACTGACGTTAGCATTAGCATTTTTTATCTTAGCCTATACTTGTCTCAACTAGACTTAAATTATCTTAACTTATCTTAGCTTGCGAGACATAGAACCGAACTTTGGACTGAAAGCAGGAACGTAGAGTTTAAAAAACGAGTCCATTCTATCCAGCGATGTTATTTATATGATATAAATTTAATAAAAACGAGTATGTACAATTGTGACGCTGAAATACTAATGCGGTGGTTCAATAGAAAATGAAAGCCAGAGTCAAACCCCGCTCTTTAATTATAAAATGAAATAAATTCCTTGTAAAGATATACATGTGTCTCTTTCACTTGCAGTCTTAACAGGAAAATGACTATATTGATCTAATTTTTTTAGAGAAATCTAATTTTTCAATGTAATTTAGACAACTGATACTTCCTACGCGAGAGAGGACGAATATACATGTATAAAGACGCGGTAGTATAGTGAACGTATATTTACAGTACACTGACCTACAGGAATAACGTTCTAAGTATCGATAAACCTTTATCCAATGTTATGATAAAAGAATGATTGCATAAAGATTATTTAATTTTAAAAAGTCTCGAGAAAATTTCTATAATTGACGTATTTCAAGAAAATTGTCTGTCCGCACATCGTCCAGCTTCTCCGTCTCTACCAGAATATGCAGCTTTAGAAATTCTCCAGTCTTCCATTACCTGGTTTACTTCAGAAAAACTATTTCTTCGGATAATACTATGTCTCTTAGCAGAATAATGTTTGCTGGGAGCATAGGGGTTTTTAATCTCCACAAGGTACTACGCCTATGAACTCTTTAGCATAACAGAATCTTACCAGATTTCAGATTTCCTGAGTAGCAGAAATAATTTATAAGAACTGCAGTAGGTGAATATTTATAATTTATTCCTATCTCGGACACATCTATGAAGATCTTCTATCTCCATGTTACATATATCGTCTAAAAGGCAACCTCCAATGACTAACTTGCGTGAAGCCAGAATGATACAGTAGAATAAATTAAGAAAGAGAAGTGCATCAAAATCTCTCATGCAGAATTACAAATTCTGACTCTCGACTTCATCATGAACGTCCCACCGCCGCCTGCCCCGCATGCCCCGCATGTCCCGCAGGCGGCCCCGCAGGCTGCCCCGCAGGCTGCCCCGCAAGCCCCGGAGATCCCGCGACACCTACGCTACAACTTAAAAGGATTTGAATGCCACGCCTTTCTTCTGGTCCTACCCTTGGTCATTCTTTTCTTCCTACTTTGCCTCCTAAGACCCACTCCATTCGGAGCCTTTCTGCTCAGCTTGATCTTGTTCTTCGTCTTCGGTGTCGACCTGATGGTGGTGATGATGCTCGCTGTGCTGTTCATTCTCGTTGATTCGATCGTGGGCAGAGAAGATCTGATCGTACGAGCTTGGTTCATCCTGCTGCACATCGCTCTCTATCTGCTCATAGCTAAACTCCAGAAATCCGGTGATAGTCTCAGAAAATAGGCGATTGAGTTCCGGATAGATTGTTCGACACCAGGAGACTGATATCTGAATAAATACGAAAATCTGGACGATTGAAATATGGTTACTTTTTACATTAAAAAGCTTAACTGACACTGATTCAATTAGAGGTAAAATATCGGGTAAAATATTAGATATGTTACCTCTAGTTGTAAATAAATCTGATCCTGAGAGGCAATGGTAATAAGTTAATAATGGAATAGTCTACGTTCTGCCTCACTCTCTTCTATAGAGCTCCTCTGTATAAGATACTACCTATTGAATCAACGCTACAGAATTACGAGTCAATAAACTCCTAACCTTATTGAATAATATCTTACGATATTAATATTAAAACAAAGAAGTATCATTGGCTGCATTTTAGTTTAACAGGAAATGAGCCAATAGTCAAATAAAACGTGTACGAACTTCAGAAATTAAAAATGGACTAAATATTGTGTAGCTAGCTAATGTGGTATCTTTAATTAGTAGTATAACCAATTCTAACTGTATTTGTTGGAATATAATATGCTGCCTGGATATTGGCTCATGTATTTATATATAAGATATAATACAATTTGTCTAGTATAAAAGCATATGGTATTATGACTGTATGTGTATTATGAACATTGTCAATTTAAGCTCGTATCTGCCTATCATTATTACAATCTGACGTACCTAACATCATCCTTGTATGAGAGAACGGACATTAAACCTTTATTATTATTTTCTAAAAAGAGGCAGGCCGAGATTAGGTATGTTAGATACTTTAAAGATCCACTCATATGTGCAAGTGAAGAGGAAAGCGGAAGACAGAGAAAAGTGAAGGTGTTATATACCATGGACCTGCCAGTAGGCAGTGCAGTGCACTAAGAGAGAGAGAGAGAGAGACTATCTGACTAGTAGAAATTAGGACTATGTATAGCATCAGCATTGGCTAGAATGACCTATGATGTATATAAAAGAAATAACTCGCACAGTTACATGTAAAGGTTCAATAAATTCAGTTGACATATAAATTCAATATTAGTTTTAGCAACCACTTTACATCAAGACAATAAATATTAAAATTCTAATTTTAAAATAAACTCATAAGATAAATAGTTCCTATTTCGAAATAGCCTAAAATAAACAGCAAACAAGGTCGATTATATAATTCATAATAACATGTAAGCAGCATAATAATTGTTATTCGATGGAGTGTTCTTTGTAGAGTGCGATTACAAAATTGAGTAGGAATATGTACCCTGGACATGCTAATTGATGGAATACTATGGGGAGAGTTTGTATATAATAATAATAATAATAATAATAATAATAATAATAATAATAACTGGGTAGCCGGGCGGCGATTCTGCACATATTGCTTGAATCGTTTTTATCAAACCCCAGGTTCTTTACACAAGGGTATTTTAGATAATAATAATAATAATAATAACAATTACAATAATAATTACAATAATAACAATAATAATGTATCAGCCGACATAGATTTAGATTAATTGGTTGCTATAGCCAAGTTTATGATTAATGGAAATAATAGTAATAAAAATAATAATAATAATATCAATAATAATAATATTAATAATAATAATAATAATAATAATACCTGGGGTCCAGTCCATGCAGCCTCAGCCTCAGTTGCCGACTGGTGACAAGCGGGCACGGGGGCAGCGCGTGAGCACGAGGGTGATCGTCAACGGGTTGAACACAGCCCGTCTTAAAGAGAAGAGATGCGTCCTACGTCCCGGATTATCAATACCTCCCTCCTCCTCCTCGAGTGCGTCCATAGAGCCTGAGATAGATCCTCAAGAGTTTTCTGGGCTGACCCTCAGCGAGAACAAGGAGATACTTGAGGCTAGAATGGCCTCTGCGTCCCATGTGTCCATCTCACTAGGGCCACAACACAAGGGTCTAGGGCTGAACCAGATGCTGGCCTCAGGGCAGGCTGAGGCAGAGAGGCAGAGCTCATCGGGCTTTACACATCAGAGCCCTAATCAAGCGGAAACTAGATCCAAGAATTATCTAGGAACAGCTATCCAGATTTCAGGGTTGTTGACTTCTAAAAGCGGTTCCCCAACAGAGTTCTCACAACTGCCTCATCAACGCCTATTCAGGGGAGTCACCGTCGTCGTGGATCGATAACAGAGGAAGAGGGGACGGGCGTTGCTGGAGCCAAAAGCAGTGGATTCAGGGCAATGTCACCCGCTGCTGCGATCAGCAACGTTTAACTTTGGCAATAGTAATAATAATAATTCCTAAAATAAAAATAATAATAGTAATATAAATAATAATGATAAGAACGACATAGAATAATGACAGACACATTCTCAGCAAGCAATCTCAGCCTTTCATGCGCTGCTGCTGGCTCAGCTGCTGAAGCCGCTGCCAATAGTAAGACACTTAAATATGCCGCAGTCTCTAGCAGCTACATCTTCCTGCCTATTGCTTTTGAGACATTGGGCCCCATCAACTCTATGGCGTCGGACTTCATTAACGAATTAGGCAGGAGAACCAGTGCCATTTCAGGTGACGTACGGGAAAAAGCCTTCCTATGGCAGCGCCTATCTATAGCACTCCAGCGTTTTAATGCTGTATGCATTCGTGGCACATTGACGAATACGGCCTCCCAGAGCGTAGAGGAACTATTTGAAATATTTGTCATCTTTCTTTTAATTAAATAAAGTCTCTCTTTTATCTTATAGTTTAGCCCAGGGCCTTATGCAGCCCAGGGCAATTAAAAAAACTGATAATAATAATATTAATAATAATATAATAATAATAAAATAATAATAATAATAATATCCCGACCCTAGTTAAACTCGGATTTAAGGGAGGATGATGATGATGATGAATAATAATAAAGGTTTAACGTCCGCTTCCTCAAACAAGGATGATGAAAGGGGCGCCATAATACGTAAGATAAACTATAGCAATCAGCAATCATATCCTCGACCATACATGTAAATGTGTAGCTATATTGGGATTCAAGGGAAGATGATGATGGCACTATAATCGTCATCCAAACTGATGTACCCATATCACGACAAATTGTACTTGAATTTATTGTTAAATATTTACTTTTTCTGTAAATCGTATCATCACATGAGTTAATTATGTAGATAACATTGATACTTTAAAATTCACATTAATTGCAAAGACTTTTAGTAATATAAATCCTAGTAGCCAACGATACATTCAATAAAGGCAAAAAACTAATAGGTTCTTTATTCTTAGTAACATGTATTGATTTACCTGAGAGCAAGCTTAAACGGCTGTCTCTAAGAAAATGCTAAGATAATCCCAAAAAGCGAAAACTTCAGTACAATTAAAATACATAGCTTGGTATATTTCTGATGCAGATTTCCGATTTCCATTTCTTTGCAAGGAGACTGATTTAGTAGGCCTATAGGAATCCATGGCTTTAGTCAAACACATACAATTTTGTATGCAGCTTCCATTGGACTATTCTAGATATATTGGATTCGCTATGGTCATTAATTTATTCACAAATATTGTAAAAAAAATTATTATATATAAAATATTCAAATATCAAATATTATACTTGGTTTAGATATAATAAATGATAAATATTTACCAAACTACAAAAAGATGTGAAAATCGATCAAATATTCGCAGATACAAAATTGAATTTTTACTGTAAAAATCGGGAAAGTGGTAAACATTGCATTAATTTGGGGCTTTTTTTGTTACTTGTTCTATATGCAATAACTATAACGTCTCTATTACCTATAACTAATAATATACATTAAATCGTATAACTACTCTTCATAAGTTATTTTATCTAGTTCTATTGTTCAATGACATATGTTGAACAAATTTAATCTCATCTATTTACACTAACAATCAGTTGACAGATGAAGAACGGGTGTACCTCAATTCGGCCGCTCTGGGTGACGTTCCCATCGTGAGGCAATCGCTCGAGGAGAGCGAAGGCACCCTCAACGTCAACTGCGTCGACTACATGGGCCGAAGCGCTCTCCACCTTGCCGTCGACAGCGAAAGTCTGGAAGCCATCGAACTCCTTCTCGACGCCGTCAACTTTGAATGCATCGAAGAATCTCTGCTGCATTCGATCAGCAAGGGCGCGACGAAGATCGTCAAAGTCATCATAGAACATCCTAACTACATAGCTGGAGCGGAACAATGTAAGAGGACTATGAAAGATCCGTTCTTTAGGACAGACGAGAAGAGCCAGTTCTCTCCGGATATAACTCCTCTAATCCTGGCGGCTCACTACAACAATCATGAGATTATTCAGATGTTTCTGTCGCGGAATCAAACCATAGATAAACCTCATCCGATTTCCTGCCAGTGCGGTGATTGCGTCACTAAACAGAATTACGATTCGCTCAAGAGGTCACGGTCGAGGCTGAATGCCTATAGAGCTCTGGCTAGCCCCGCCTACATGGCCTTGAGCAGTCCTGATCCGATCATGACCACGTTCGAGCTTCGACAGGAGATGCAGAAACTTGCTCAAGTGGAGAAAGAATTTAAGGTTAGTAGTTGAGTTGATGTACTTTCTTCACTATCTCTTAATGTCTCTCTCATTGTCTATCTCTCTTTATATATATATATATATATATATATATATATATATATATATATATATATATATATATCTGTCTGTCTCACTCTCTCGCACACACACACTCTCTCTCCTTTATCTTTTTGTGGTATTCTCTTTAGTCTGCAGACGGGATTCTCCCCCTAGTATTCCAGCTGCCAAAAAATCGACGTACGAAATGAATGTCAAAGCTAAAATGGTCATCACTTTGTTTTTCAAGGGAAAATTAAAAGCCATAAGAAAAACAGCTTCAACCCTTTTAAGAATTTTTCTTGACGAAAAAAGAATTAAGAGTATTGCCTAACTTAACCCTTACGAACTATGTCTTTAAAACTTCCTGGTTCCGTCCTACATGTGACACTGTTTCACAACTCAGCAAGAATCATTTCAATGAATCATTTGCTGTCATATTGTATTCAACACGGCTGTTGATCACTGTAATACACAATGACTGTGATTAATGTGGCGCGGAGTAAATAAGAGTTTGTGTGACCTTATCATAAAAACTTAGAACTAATACATAAGAATTTGGTACGTTTATAGTATGACAGTTTGCTACCACACCCGGTCTTTTGATTACCCTGCTTGTATTGTTTGAATACGATATATGGCTATTGAAATTTGAATTTAAAGGCAATTTTGTGACCCAAAATCTTTATTTGTTAATCGAAATTTAAGTTGTAAGTATTATTGACTCTTACCATGTGGTTTCATAGAATATTAATATTAATTAATATAAATTAATATTATAATTAATATAAATTAATATAAATTAATATTAATTAATTTTAATTAATATTATAATTAATATTATAATTAATATTAATTAATATTAATTAGCCACATTTTATTTTAGAGAAATGAAATTCGCATTTATTCCGCGATTCGTTACAATTCTGACTTCACTATGATTTATTACTCAATGTTTCATTGCCTTTGGAAGCCAAATCCGGCGTTTGCGCCTAATTGTATGCAACAATCTCTATCGTAACGGGTAGAATTCTTCTGTATTTTAAATTTAATATCATTTAAAATAACCTTTTTAATGACCGAGAAATTTTCAACAACATTTTCATGAAGTAATTATATATTTTACATTAAAAGTTTTCATCTTTCCCTAGTGTTGTCCTAAAACCAGGTTAAAGATACATGATTCTACTAAGACACTTATCTTTCGCGCTCATTGGAGAGCACTGCATAGTGCAGTTAGCTGACTTTTCACAAAAACAAAATTTCAACAAACACTCGCCGATAGTTGAGATTTATCTTTTGATACGATATTACCTAACCCGTATCACGCTTAGTCATCTTTTGCGAAGCATGCATTCTACTTTTGATTGTTTTTAAGTGAATAGACACACCGTAGACACCTCATTAATTCTCATTTACTTTGTTTATATTGAAACCATAAAAAGTTAAGGATTTAAGTAGTCATATTCTACTAAGGTATAACTAGAAATTCACTTTTTCTTCTACACAGTGCTATTCACTACTATTTTTATGTAACAGTGGATCAGTTGATATGCAGTTGATATGCCTTAATTAAATGAACCTGGTCTTGTCAGTAGTTGATTCCAGTAATTTAGTAAAATTTAGTCATTTATATTCTATTTTATTTATCTCAAATTAACATTCTGACGTGTGAATTAATTTGAATTAATCTAAATTTATTATCTATTTATTATATGAATACATGATTCTAATTGCTAGAATATAATTATTGCAAAAGATTTAAACATCTCTGATTGACTTTATAATAGACAGATTGCTTTATTAATTTATTGATTGATTGATTGATGAATTGATTGATTGATTGATGGATTGATTGACTAAATGATTGCTTGCTTGACTGACTGATTAATCGACTGAAGATTGATTGATTTATTTATTTACAGAACGAATACCTAAGCCTGGTGGAGCAGTGCATGAACTTTGCCTGTGAGCTGATGGACCTGTGCAGAGGCACCCAGGAGGTGGAAGCTGTGCTCAGTGAGGGTAACGACGATGACGGCGGGCAGAGAGATCCACTGGCTAGGCTCAAGATGGCCATGCAATATGAAGAAAAGAAGGTTTGACAGAGTTTGTGTGATGGCTACCAATAGATGACGGTGCTTATTAAGGGTCAAATGCTGTGATGCTTATAGGGCAGTAATTTGAAATGCATATACTTGTAGGTGGTTACCCATTGTGATATACATGTAAGTGGTCACACATTGCGTTATCAAGGGAGTAAAACCTAATTTGAAGTCATCTCAGAACCCAGAATTTCTCAGTTAGATGATACAGGCTCATAAAGGTTAGGTTCTTTAGGTTGATAAAGGCTTTGCCTTTTTGAAATAGTAATGTGGTCAATTTGCTTATCGAACACGAATGCACACTCGACTAAAAACTCGTTACTACATATTCGATATGGAATTTACGAAAGTAATTAACACTTCTTAATGTTTTCTCTAGAAGTTTTAGTTATAAATTAATTTAAACTGATTGTTTTTAAGTAATGAATGACTTATGACTTAGTTGTCTTATTGATTAGAATTTCTAATTAATTTTTTCTAACTAATTTTTTTAAAATTTTAACTAACAACTTCTAAGTTATGAATACGCAAACTACAGAGTTATGCTGTGAAGAATAGTATATAGGTGTAAATTGGAGAAAGCGCTTGCTTGGGCTTTTCTATACCTCATTTCCTGTTACTATTACAAATAAAGGACGTCTGGCCGCAAGGGTTATGCAATTCTGAAAGGGCGTCCAATTAAGCAGCGACGAGTAAAAATTTGAAATTATTCTACGCCACGTGCTGTGTGAGTTTTGTAACCTTATGCAGAAAAGGACTTTTTCTATCAAAATTTCGCACAACCTTTGTGATTTCAAAGCTAAATTAATTTTAGGTATAAACAACTTGAAATTAGAATGTCAGTAGCGCCGTGTGGTCTGTGTCCCTGCTTCGCCCATCTTTAACAAACAAGGACTGCCTTTAAACTTACAGTATAGAATGTTTTAATAGCGTAGAGGTAACATCATGAAGTTTAAATAACAGATCCTGAGATGAATTGAACTCTCGTGTGTTCGAATCTCAGCCGCGCTGATCTGAGAGTAACATCTCGGACATTCACTGGACTGGTTATACTGAAAATGGACTAAATTTCCCAACGGTTTAAACATATTGTATTAAAAGTGACAGATATCAACGTAGTTTATCATTTGACTATAGTGCGTGTTTCTATCGTAAATGATTCGAGTCGCAATCTATTCAAAGGCTAATCAATCAGTAAAATGTTTGATTGATTAATTAACGATTGATTGGTTTATTGATTTCTGATTGATTGATTAATTAATTGATCGGCTAATTGACTGTTTCAGTTCGTAGCTCATCCAAACTGTCAGCAACATCTAACGAGCATATGGTTTGGACCCCACATGGGTTTTATGCAATCCCTAAACATCTGGAAGAAGTTGTTGATGTGGCTCGTGTGTCTTCCAATGCTTCCGATATTCTGCTGTGTATACATTATCTCACCTGATTCTAAGGTTCTTGTTATTCCAGTGCTATTGTTTAAGTTAATTGTCTCATCAGATTCTAAAATAATAATACGTTTATTGTTATTTACTCTAAATTAATGACTTCCGACGAGCGGTCTTATAGAATAAATACTGCGAAATAGCTACACAATTGTAGTTCAGATTACTTTAATTGTGCATTCATTTTTTTGTATATAATTAGCTTTATTATATTAAAGGCATTTTTATATAATGTTATGTACTTTATTATAATATAATATCTTAACTGAATACAGAATTGATCGTACATGATTACTAATATCGTGTATGTTTTATAATCAAAAATATAGATGCCGATTGTATGTTAAATATTGTATGTTAAATTTATACTACAGTCTACTATATCCGCATCTAATTTATTGCAATATTGTTTGGGGGAACGCTTCTAAAACCTTGCTCAACGAATTGATAGTACTCCAAAAACGAGCAATTAGAATAATTCAACATGCAGAGCTTCGTAGTCATACGAACAATATATTTAAAGAACTAAAAATTTTAAAGTTAAGTTCATAAACATTGCTGTTGCGTATTTCTGTATAAACTTATTCATAATGATATGCCTTCATGTTATAACTATTCGTTGCTATTAAATAATGTTGTATATTCTTTTTATAAATTTCGACAAGTTTCGGAATTTACTATACCATCGTTCAGAACCTTCTGTCGCGAAAAGTATATCGCTGTACAAGGCCCTAGATACTGGCTATCCCTTCCACCTAATTTACGATCATCTCGTTCCGTTAGCTGTTTCAATATTAATCTTCGTCAGTACTTATTAAATAGTTATTAATGGCACTGATCTTAAATGTATAATTATGCCTACCTATTATCATTAATTTTCTTTATTCTGAATTTCTTTATTTCAATTCTTTAATATTTACTTTATATTTTCGTTTTAGTTCACCATGGTTCACATTTAAATTGTGCTCACTTATTGCAATTTATTTGTTTGTTTGCATTGCTTGTGAACTGTACAGGGTTGAATGACCCTTTTTGGTGATCTAAATAAATAAATAAACTTTATATTTATATCCTCTGGAGAAAAACCATCGTGCTAGAAGCACTTTAGAGAGAAAGAGAGAGAGAGAGAGAGAGAGAGTGAACTAGAGAGATACAGAGATCGAGAGAGAGAGAGAGAGGGAGAGAGAAAGAGAGAGAGAGAGAGAGAGAGGGAGAGAGGGAGAAAGCAATAGTTATCATTGCATTTTGATGATGAGGCCCTTGCGCCTAGTATTTTGACTCTTTAACAAACCATGGGCATTGGCAAAATCTTCTAAGTGTCAAAATATATGGTACATACACAGCTGCCCTTTGATCAACTCCCGGTCTATCCTGGAACAACTGAACTGTCTAACTTTCACGATTGCATTATATTCATTTTTTCCTTACAAAAATAAGTTTACATTATAAAGTTTCAGAACAACATTAATCACAGCTCATAATGTTCAATAGTGGATTGCAATCTTTTAATTTTCATGTCTCTTTTGCTCTCTACTCTTCATTTCTGAATCTATATTATTTATTATTGTTTCGAATTTGATTTTATTGCCGTAATTTATATTTTCGTGCCCATTATTCTGTAGGCTTACTGCTTATTTCATAACAGAATTCTTATTTTCTTTCTTATTTAGTGTTTGCTACAGTTATTGATATTTCATGTATCTATATTTCTTTACTATTCACCTCTGTATTATTTTACTATACTAGTCTATTTTAAACCTTGAATATTAGACTAGTCTATTTTAAACCTTGAATATTAGACTAGTCTATTTTAAACCTTGAATATTAATCTAGTCTATTTAAAACTTTGTATTTCAGTTAGGAAATGCAATGCGATGCCCTGCCTTTAAATTCATCACTCACACAATCTCTCACATCTCCTTCCTCGTTCTTCTCGCCGCTGCCACGTTCAGACTGGACGCTAAAACTTACCCTATCGCCTTCAACACCACTCTCGACCTCTTCGCCTACCACTCCAACGACTCCATCTACAGGGAAAAACTGGAAAACGTCCTCAAATCCACCTTTCGACCGGCTAATATACTCATGACAAACGTTCAGATTTGTCTCATGTTCTGGGTACTCGGTGAGTTGCTGCAATTTAGCGTCTTATGAGCTTAGTGGTAACGTTATGAAGTTTTAATTGACAGATCATGAGGTGAGTGGGTTCGAATCCCTGCCGCGCTGATCTGCAGAATAAAATCTCGGCCATTCACTGGACTGGCTACATGGAATATGGATTAAATTGCCTAACAGTTGAAACGTGTGGTATTAAAATGATAGATAACAGCATATTTGATCATTTCACTATAATGCGTGTTTACTTGTTTAAATATTTATTTACTATTAAGTTAAACACGTTTAACTCCAAGGTTCATTTAGATATATGTGTATTGTATGTAAATGAATATACGTTTTGTTGATGCTAGTGAAGTGTCATAGTCATTAAACAAGATAGTTAGGAAAAATGAATCCATAGCAATAGTCATGAACAATATATTAAATAATTAATTTTTAGTGACTTAGTGTTTAGTTTAGTTTATTTTCGCTAGGCCGAAAACTCTGTCTTTCTCTCTTACTCTCTCACTCTCCCGCTCTCTTCTTTCTTTTTTCTTTTTCTCTTACCTTAACAATATGAAACTCTATAAATTATGCTAAAGACGCTAAAATTAATAAAGAAGCTTTGTAAACTCCTAAATGTAAGTTGCAGCCCCCTTTGCCCATTAAACATGACTACCCCTGACTATATCATAGACACCTGAGGACGAATTCAAGGCCCAAGCAATTACATCACATGTCATCGTGTTCCGAAACTGGCGTCAAGTTAACCCGCTAGCTCAACAATTGCGAGATAAATTCTTAATCGGAGTTTCTCTGATATGAATTCCCTGCTGTTGTCATAAACGATGCGATGATTAAATAATAAACTGGCTATTACTTGCTGCAGTCAACAATATCCGTATACACGCAGAAACATGAGAGAGATGGTGCTTAATTCATTTCACTTCATCTGAACAACATACATGTAAATGTTAAATGCTAGCAAACGAAATCATACAAAAAATCAAACGAAAACAAACATCCGTGCAAACATTGGTAAGCATGCACAAAAATTGAAAAGTAAATGCATTTCACTTCATCTGAACTTATTTCATTTCACTTCATCTGAACAACATACATGTAAATGTTAAATACTAGCAAACGAAATCATACAAAAAATCAAACGAAAACAAACATCCGTGCAAACATTGATAAGCATGCACAACAATAGAAAAGTAAGGGTACATATTACGAGTACGAGTAGCCATCAGTGAAGATACACAGTACCTTATCTAGCTGAACACCACGACGTACTCATAAGATTTGTAGAAATGCAACATAAACAAATGGATGATTACTGTAGCGATCGGTCTTTTAGAACTATTTTATTTATCCAACACTCTGTGATTCTCGAGACAGCGCCATTAATCTGAGGAAATGTAGATTACCATGTGGCTTGTATGCTGATTATTATTGGCAGCCATATTTAAAGACCAGACTGGCTGTAAATACAAGTAAGAAGTTGCCTTTTTTGCTCAAAATTCTTTGTTAGAAAATTTATTGATTTCTATCGAGAAGTGGGACTGTAAATAATTTAAGGTTATTTTAAAGTTATGACGTAAAGTTATGACTAATTATGGAAAACCTAAGAGGTCAAACTTATTGCATAAAAATTCTGAACTTAGAGCTCAGAACTTAGAGCTTAGAACTTAGAGCTTAGAACTTAGAGCTTAGAACTTAGAGCTCAGAACTTGGAGCTTAGAACTTAGAGCTTGGAACTTAGAGGTCAGAACTTAGAGCTGAGAACTTAGAGCTTAGAACTTAGAGGTCAGAACTTAGAGCTTAGAACTTAGAGCTTAGAACTTAGAGCTCAGAACTTGGAGCTTAGAACTTAGAGCTTGGAACGTAGAGGTCAGAACTTAGAGCTGAGAACTTAGAGCTTAGAACTTAGAGGTCAGAACTTAGAGCTTAGAACTTAGAGCTTAGAACTTAGAGCTTAGAACTTAGAGCTCAGAACTTAGAGCTTAGAACTTAGAGCTCAGAACTTGGAGCTTAGAACTTAGAGCTTAGAACTTAGAGCTCAGAACTTGGAGCTTAGAACTTAGAGCTTGGAACTTAGAGGTCAGAACTTAGAGCTTAGAACTTAGAGCTTAGAACTTAGAGCTCAGAACTTAGAGCTCAGAACTTAGAGCTCATAAATGAACTCCATACAGTTCAGTTAATGAATCCATGTGCTGACTGCTCGAATATGTCGAGACGTTTCGAAGTGAAGTACTTTGCTTCTGATCCTTGGTGTTAAGCAGGTTATAATATTGTCATCTACGAGAACAATTAAAGGAGGAAACACTTTCTTCTTTCTTATTTAGAAATATAAGGAAAAAGAACGTATTGCGTAATCATTTATACGCTGTTACAACACGTAAACAGGCAATACCTATTTGTCAGCTTTATTGCAGACTCACCATGATTACAGTCTTTCTGGTCCAGCCCATGATGTTTATTGCCGGTCTCGTAAAATATCCTAGTGTTTTCTGTCGGATTGTGAGGATTCAGCGCGAATTGGACACAAGCCGCTCCATTTCGTAATGAAAATTTGACGTCGGGATTTAGCGCACTTGGTTTAGTTGGGCGTCAATTATCCAAGTTAAGCTACATCGACCTCGGTTAGTACTTTGTGGGTGACCACGTTGGAAGACCGAGTGTTGAGAGCTTAGTAAAATTCATGCAATTAAAGGAATAAAACAAATTGATTTGTTTCAATTAACATATAGTTGTTATTGACAAAAAGATGACACACAGGATGAGTGCAGAAATTTTTCAAGTAAAATCAAACTTTTCTTCGGAATTAAACTTAGATGTAATAGTGTCTTAGGATACCCCACCACCAGGCCTATAATTCTCTAACATCTACTTTTCATATACGATTGTTTGCCTGGAAGCAGTCCAATTCAGTACATAGTAATAGATCTATATAAGAGACTAAGAATTTGTGATTTACTTACATCACATTAGAATAGAAAATAGTAAGAAAGCATTAAAGAAATAAAATTGTGATCACGATATATACCATTGATCTGTCATATACACTGAAAGTTTTTGTGAGATCTATAAAATTTTCATTCTGCTTTTTTCACATGGAGTGAAATAGTTAAGAATATCTACATTTCTCTATTCTATCAGAGAACGTCTGGTGAAGTATACCTTACCACTTGATGATCTCTCACGATCTTTCTGGATGAAATGTAATAAAGTGAAATCTAAATGAATTAAGAGTGGAAAGCTACTTTAACCTTACCACTGCGTCCGGATTTTAATCCTCAGAGATTCGTCTGTATCTAATTTTGCTCGGACTTAGTCCATATCAATGATTTTAAAATAACTGGAAGAACCCAAGACATTATGGCGACATCGCTACAGGCTAGAGTCTGTGTCGATTTCTGTAAGATATTCAACCGTGGATTGATTGTGAGTTGTGAGTGCTTGTGTTCATCGTGTTCATCATTGTGAGTGCTTAGGTTCAAATCCTGGGCTCGCTAGTCACTGATATCACTTTCAAGAGATGAAGCTGACGTTAATATCAGCTTTACAACTTTAATAATAGAATATATAAAGTAAAATATAAATTTTTTCATTTAAATGTACTTGTTCAATCAATAAACCAGTTGATGATTCCCAGTCAATTAGAATTATGTCGTCCGTTTCTGCATCCGAAAATAATTCAGTAATCAGCCAAATACGTCCATAAAAAATATGCAGCTTCTTTGATTTTTTTATTATAATACATGCAGTAGCATTTACTAAAAACAAAGTAATCGTCAAAGGGATAACGAAAACCTGTAAAGTATTATGTCTATAAAACTAAAATATATCAGTGAAAATCTCGCAATAAACTTTAGCATTACTACATTTCAACAGAACTCAAACTTTAAATATGGCTGAAAATTAAAACTCTAGTCTATATTTAACCCATGATCTCTAACTGTTGACTTCAGGTTTACTTTGGACTGAATGCAAAGCAATCTACAACACGGGCCTTAGAGTCTACCTACTCGACAATTACAATTGGATAGATTTCATCGTGCTTTCAGTCTACCTATCCTCCTACGTCCTGCGCTTTCTCGTCGACAATCGAATTAAAAATGCAGATTCGACTTTTAATGGTTTGGCCCGGGCCAGGGAGGCCCTACTGCTGGGTGATGAATCCCTCTACCGGATCATCTGTGATGAAGTCTTCAATGACAAGGAGCGCAGGATTCAAAGCTACTTCATGAAGGCCTGTATGTAGTAATTAATTAATAAGAATGTTTAGTGTAGGTTAGGGAGTTGGCTACTAGAGCCGAATAAGGCCTGAGTCATGGATTAAATGGGGTCGGGGAAACTATGCGGGGAAGTCACCAATATTAATATACCTCCGTTTTCCTAATGCTCATATGACACAAAGAATTCTATGAACCAACGTCAGAAAGATCATTCGATTGATGAGCGCCTAGGCTCCAGAAATTTGCTTAAAAAAATTTAAACGAACGGAAAAATTTCTATTGGGGATGGCTGATGATATGATGTAGGACGGAGGGAATTTGAGACAGTGTATTTGTATCCCGACCCTAGTTAAACTGGGATTCAAGGGAAGATGATGATGACGATGTTTATTATAGTTTATAATTATTTATGTTGTGGCCAGTTTGCAGAAGAATAGACCAACTGTGGACTGCACGGGTAGAAAAGGAAGACAAAGAACTAAGATCCAAACAATGTCAGTAAGTGCATTCGGTTGGTGAGCGCCTAGGCTCCAGAAATTACTTCAACATGTTCTAATTCCGACCATCATTAATCTGGGATTAAGGGACGATGATGATATGGTGATGTTTAGTGTAGTCTATGTGGGTGGATTGATGTGAGTGAAATGTGAGTGAATTGCAAACCTATTTACTTTTAACATTATTATTTAATTATTTTGTATACAGATACTCACAATTGTCACAGATTATCTGAATAGGGTAGACCACTTCACTTTTCATAGGTCATATTTCTATAAAACAATTAAACAATTTAATTTTTGGCATAAAGTAAAAAATATTATTATTTAAATATATTGAATACGGATTACTATTTAAATTCATCATTATATTCAATTCATTACTACTATTGATGTACCGTAATTCATTGAACCCATTCTTTGGTTATCGCAATTCTTGCTCCTATGAACGGATTGTGCTACCTATGAAATATCATTATTCCTTAAAGCTACTATTGTAGTTCAGAATAATTCTCACTCAACTAGAGGACCTTACGTTTATGTTCTGAAAGAATTATTTAGCCTCTATCTCTCTCTCTCGCTCTGTCTCTCTCTCTCTCTCTCTCTCAGTTTCTCGCTAGTGGTTTGCTAACTTGGCACATCCAAGATACTTATTCCTACTAAGTCAGATGTCGCGCTTCATCAGCCTACCAATAAGTTAATCCCTTCATTGTAGGCTCTGCCTTATCCTCTCCGTGATGCCGATTATAACTTTGGAAAATATGACTTCTGATGTCGTTACCTATTTACTTTCCTCAATTATTGTTTAGTCGCCTCTTAGGGACAAGTGGAGTTCACGGTTGATTCATTCTTCAGTGGAACGGACGCAGTACTAGAAACTATCATCACATGTAGACTATTAATCAACTTCACATTGACTTAGTTTACTTGAATTAAATCAATGCGAGCTTTTAATAGAAAAGACGATTTAAAAACTGCTTTCTACGGTTTACGAGGAAATCTATCAATTATTGCATAACGCAGCGTGACAGAGTACCGAACTTAGTCTCGATTTTTTGAATCTTGAATATTTTTTCTCGGACCGAGCATTGAATATCTCATACAAATTGCTGCCAGAAACATGACCTTAGCATCTGAACTACAGTTGCAAAGACCCGTCAAGTTGTGAACAAAACGATCGCATAGATTTCGGACAAATCGCGTAGAAAATTGCTGCGTTTATTTTCGTTAAATCAGTTGAAGTAAAGGGCGCAGCGGAAAGAACCGGAAATGACCGCCTGCCATTTTGATTCATGACTGAACGACTCAGCAGTTCTGCTGAATCCTATTCAGTCCTCAATGCTTGGAGTGCTCTACACCTATCCAGTCCTCAATGTTTAGAGTTCTATATACCTATCCAGTCCTCAATGATTAGAGTTCTCTACACCTATTCAGTCCTCCATGATTAGAGTTCTCTACACCTATCCAGTCCTCGATTACTAGAGTTCTCTACAACTAACAGATCAGTTCTCTTGGTGTCAGTCCACATATCGCAGGCCATCAATATTAGATCAATCAATTGACTTATAAGTAAATCTTGATCAGTTGTAATGTGTAATGTTTAATGTTTAATGAACTATATTACGCAAAAGCATCTCTGTACTTTACTGCAATTGCATACAATAAAACAAGCAACATACAATAAAATGCACATATTAACAAGCATCACAATCTCAAAAAATATCGTAAATAATACAGCTTAAATGACTAAATCTGAGAGATATTTAAAATTATCAGTGAGCATAATCTATTGCAAGGATCTTGCAAAATGCATTTTAAGATTCTTTTTAAAGCAATCAGGTTTATCAGAATGTCTTATATTATGTGGAAGTTCATTCCACAATTTAGGACCTGCTACAGAAAAGGACTTGTCACCATAAGAAACTGATCGGCATTTAGGAACAGCGAGTTTTTCTGACTTAACCGATCGAAAGCTTTTCTTTAGTGAACAAGTATTTAATGGTATAACGTATCCAGCAAGATAGTACGGGGCTGAGTTGGTCAGGCATTCGAAAGTGGTCAAGCAGGATTTGAATTAGATGCGTTTTGGAATTTTGTTTCCTTATTTTATTCGTATTTTTTATTTATTTTGCAATTACTACAACTCTATATTCTCATAGACAACTGTCATAAGCTATATAAATAAATTATATGAAATATAGACCTTACCTTAGTTTCATCACAGTCTTCCCTGAATCACAGTTTAACTAGGGCAGGGATTAGACAATTTTGTACGACACATTCAGTCCACAGTTTGTCTATTCTTCAGTAACCCGGACACAACACGGTCATATCTTTATTTACTGCTCAAAATATAAATACAAACTAAAACAATTTGTATTGTAGATCTCTGGTTCGTTAATTATCCATATCGGTCACATTGACCCCGTCCGTTTCACTTCGTTCTGCCCAATCGTAATTTACAAGCAATAGCGCTTCATCTTGCGCCATTCAATGAATTTCATTAGAGCAGAGTTACTGCTAATAGGTTTCTAGGACGCTGTCCCTTGCTCGATATCCGAAGAGATTCATTTACTGAAGCTTGGTAAACACTCACAGTTTATGATACGGACGTATCGTTTTAGATACACGTATCTAGTTGTCGTCTAGAGGTCGTCTTTGATATCTATGTGTCGCATAGGTGTCGTCTAGGTTTTTGTATAGGAGTCGTCTTTCTTCATATTGTTGATCTGATCGCGCTAATACAGATTTTTTTCGTCGAAATTAAGCCTATTCTTGTGAGTGTTAATTGCTCTAATGTTGCAAATGGACCGATGAGTGTGTTGCTGTTACGCAAATAAAAGTACATAATCGATCAATACGGCGGTGTTTTCCTAAAGGTTATTTGCTTTAAAACTATAAACTGACAACTAAGCAGTTCATTTAATATCTTGAGCTTCGAAATATAATTTTAATTTTAAAAGTAAAGCACTTAAGTCTCGACATAATAATCTTGCACACAGTTAGAAGTTGCTGTTACGCAGAGAGGACTAATTTATGATTTGTTTAAATCAAAAAGAGTGGTGTTTAATGAATTATCAGATTCTTGTTTACATCTCAGTCTTAAATACATCTTAGTTTTATGAAAAGCAGCGATTCTTACGGTTTGAGATAAGGGGTTATTTCACATTAAACTATGCTAGCAAGGGTACAACTTTATTCAACCACTGGAGCCAGTGGCGATGTCGGTAAGATGCTCGACCGCGGATCAGTATGTGCGGGGTCAAATCCTGGGCTTGCCCATCACTGACATCGCTTTTGAGTGAGGAAAATGACGTTAACCTTAGCTTTATCAGCTTTTTCACCACTACTATGTACCATTTTTGCAATAGTATAAGTACTTGCTAGAAACCTATAAAAACTCTAGACACGTGATCAATAAATCAGAATTATCTTTCACGAGATAGTCTCGACTGTTAACCACAGGAAAGATATTACTCTCAATTTCTTTGTTCTCTGCAAGTCTGTCATTGATCCTTGTCAGTCCTTCAAAATCGTTTAAAAGTTTGCTTGAAAGAAGTGATTGGAATCCGGGAAAGCGGAAAGATTTGTATGCTGACTTGCATGTGAGACAATATTACAAGGTCGGGTTATACGAATCGTCGCAGAGTCAATCACATGTTGTGCCGCGGATGTTATAATAGTCGGAGTATTTTCACTCCGCTACAAGAATCCATCAAAAATCGTAAACACGCATTATAGTGCAATGATCAACTATGTTGATATCTATCACTTTTTAATACCACATGTTTAAACCGTTAGGCAGTTTATAGTATATTGTCCGTATAACCAGTCCAGTGAATGTCCGAGATTTTACTCTCAAATCAGACTCAAATAAGAGACATATCCTGGACTTAACGAGCATTTTTCACAGGCTTCATCAGTAGAGGAAGAGTTATTTTAACAAAAAAAGTCCTGAGCTAAGCTAGACATAAGCGCTACTGGATCAGCCAACGGCATCATGAATCAGCCAGGCTTTGATATGCTTAAGCGCACTGCATTTTCTTCTTTGGAAATGTGAGACTTTTACCATTGTAGATCTCAAGCATTTTTCGATGAAGAACTAAGTTCAGTGAAAATCAGAGCAGGAGCTTAGTTTTAAAACATCCCTGTAAGGCTTTTGTGTTAGAGTTTATTGAAATTAAATGAAATTGATCAAATTAATTTGACATGATGTTACCGACATTACAATACTTGCCGAAATGTGAGTCAACCTTAAAAAGTAAACCTCTGTATATCACATTTATAATTGACCTTACACGCTTTAGATTATAACAAGAAAAATGCTTATCCTCAATGACTACAACGAGCACTATTGAACCAAATTCAATTCGGCGATCAAATAAAGTCTCAATAAAATCTATGAAAAAGCCAGGAAACCTTTCCAAATATGGACAGCGGTCGTTCCACTCTTAAAGAAAATATCTCTTGATTGAAGCATGTAATGAGTTTTTTGCGTGCTTTCAGCTCGCTTCGACTGGAAACCAAACGATCCGGAAATCGTTTCCGATGTTTTATTCGCCATCGCGAACGTCATCAGCATCGCCCGGACGACGTACCTCATGCCCGCCTTCGAGGTCCTCGGACCCTTACAGATCTCCCTGGGGCGAATGATCGGCGACATCACCCGCTTCCTCGTCCTCTTCACTTTGGTGAGATACAGAAATAATTTCATAATTTTAATCAATATTTTATTACTATAATTTAATCTGTTTTTATCTGCTTGATGCTATCAGGCGTTGTTTTTTGTTTTACCTCTGTTAAGTTTATTTTAGTTATTATTCGTACGTTATTAATTGATTAATTATTTATTAATTGTATGTGCGGGGTTCAAATCCTAGTTCACCCGGGCGTCACTGACATCGTTTTCGAGTGAGGAAACTGGCGTTAACATTGGCTTTATCAGCTTTTTGCTTTTTCTTTTAATTAATTAGTTAATTTATTTTAAATATCAGATGGTAGTTATATAATAGTAAACTATTTCGATTATTAAGTCATTGCTCGTTACTGAATAATTTTTGGGCATTTCTGTAGGCGTTAGACCTGTGTGAAACTCAACTGATTATTCTCACTTAACCCAGTTCATCCGTTGAACAAAACACCTTAGCTTGTAGTATTAAACGTCAAGGTTCAGAAGCACCATGCCTCTCTTCAAAGCGACTCGATACAATCGAGACACCGTCACAAAGATAAGTTAATCATCTCTGAGTTTATTGGATCTGGGTCAATCTGAGACAATGCTAGTTTGGGTAAATGAAAATCAACGAATTCTACAGACTAACCATGGAGGGACTGTTGCTTAAATAATTCATGTATGCTTCGATTTTAGGGTGCTTTATATTACATATTTCTCTGCAGTTTTTCATATTTAATTAATTGTAAAACGCATTTAATCACAAATTGCTATAGACTATAAGGAAATTAATTTTGCAGCTATGATATTCGTTTAAGTCAACGATTTCTTATTAAAATGCTACGAAAGAATTGTACAATTTATTACTAGTACTATTGAGTGAGAACGATGTAACATTCCAGTTGTCTTCGGAAAACCTTATCAGGGACGTAAATATGCTAATAACCGTAGCAGAAAAATTAGATTTTAATTACAATCTATAGCCATGCATTAAAATAAGTTGTTTTAGTACAGCGTTAACTAAATTTAACAGTTTAAATTACGTTTTAAATTATTTTTACGCTTTGGTATGTGTTGTGGCAGGTGCTATTTGCCTTTATGGTCGGTCTACACAACCTCTACTGGTACTATGGCTCTCAAACCTATAGGAAAGAAGGCACTGATAAACTAGTTCATACAACTGAAGCATTTCAGGGGTATATATGATAAAAACCGTTCTGTCTTTTAATCGTCAGTTATTCTTTTTAATAAAAATTTCAATTTATGACATTTACTCAAGCCTAAGATGCGTCACTCATGCTACATGCGCAATGATGTGAGTATTGTTCAGGTGATGTGAGTTGTGTGCAGGTGATGTGAGTTTTGCTCAGGTGATGTGAGTTTTGTGCAGGGGATGTCACTTTTTTTAGGTGATGTGAGTTGTGTGCAGGTGATGTGAATTGTGTGCAGGTGATGTGAGTTGTGTGCAGGTGAAGTGAGTTTTGTGCAGGTGAAGGGAGCACAGGCGATGATAGTGGTATTCTCCTGTATGACAATACTTGTTTTTGAAAGATCTTTAATTACCTAAAATCTATTAATACATTTTAAATAAAACTGCTAATTTAATTAAGTAACTTTTAAACTCAATTATTATATAATAATAATATTAATAAAGTAATAATGTCAATTATGTGGAATATTGTGTTATTTTACTTCTTAATTACATGTGCACTATTAAACATTTAAACTAGTAATATATCTTCACTATCAAGTCAGAAGCGGTAGAGCGGTCGGTAGGTTGTCCAACGTTGAATCAACAGATGCAGGGTTCAAGCCCAGATCTCGCCTCATCACTGACAAGAAGCTGGCGTTAGCTGGTCTCTGCTCGTTTTAGTTTTTTATTTCTCTAAATAATACGGTAACTATTTCCATTAATATACCAAAAATTGCGATTAAAATATATCTAATTATAGTTTCGATTATTTATATATTGATTATTGTGATTTATTACGATTATTAGTCTAACAATTTTTATTGCAATAGACTACCTCGAACCTTTCTCAGTCTGTTCTGGTCGATGTTTGGACTGGTGTCCATAGACAGCGTCGAGATAAAGTACCCGGATAAGGACAAGGACAACTACTACTCCACCAGCTTTCCTGGTGGCAAGCATGCCACCTCGGTGGTGGAGGGTGTGGGGTTGTTTCTCTTTGCCCTCTACCACGTAGCCATCATCATCGTCCTCATCAACATGCTCATCGCCATGATGAGTCATTCATTCGAAGACATTCAGGTTAGCGAGTGTTTTAATTTCTTTATGATATTTATTTGTAACCAATCATAACGTCTTATGTAAATTCTAAATAGTTTTAGTTAATGGAAGGCCTAAATGGAATAGTAAAATTATTACAGAGCGCTTATTTTATGTTGGTTCAAGTAATGCCACAATAGTACTGTAGCCTACATTGTGCGTGCTTTTTATGATACACAAATAAGTAGCACACCGTATGAGCCATTTATGATGGAGTCCATTATTTTGTACGGTAAGTGGAAAACAAACTTTGATACCTTGTGCATATTAATCATAACTGCGGATTCAGACATTAGTGTTTGCATATATATATATATATATATATATATATATATATATATATATATATATATATATATATATATATTATACATGTATATATTATATATATATAATATATATATATATATATATATATATAGGCCTAATTTTAAACAAACTCTCTTATGTAGACAAAATTTCTTTTTATCTAGCTGTGTAATAACTTTTCTTCTCATTTCATCAGTAAGGAATCCATAGTCAGATTTTACAATCCAAAGTCTTGATGAATATATCATTATTAGGTCAATTTATTAGATAACATTTTATTAGTCGCTACTATTCGTGAACTAATATTTAGATTAGTTCTATTGTTCTTTAACATTAATTACTTGATGTGTTAATACCAAACAACTTTAGCGTTAGATTCGCTCTATTTCAACTAATGGCATTAGAATTGCTTTATTATCATGAATCTAGATGGGCATTTTAACAACGGATAAATAGCTTAATCAGTGAAATAACAACACATAATGAAATAATTAATTAAATATCTATAGATATAATTTCTTGCAGTTTTCGATGGTTATTATGGTGATTAAAATTATTGATAAGACTACTTTTCAGCAGGCAAATATATTTTGTATTGTTCTTTATATTTCCTGTAGCCGTACTTGCTTTTTCAAGGATTTCAATTCTTAGCCTACTATTTTCCGAAATGTTAGAATCTAGTTGTACCAAAGAGGGTTTTATTATTGTTTAGAAACTTCTTTAAAAATCTAAGATATATCAGACATTTGTATTACAAAATAGAAATATTTGCAGCAGCATTAGTTAGAGACTTAGAGTTTATTAAATTATTGCACGTAATTGACTGGAATTAGCCTAAGTAAATAAACAACTAACGCTAAAGCTAATAATAATGTCAGTTTTCTCACTTGAAAGCGCTCTCAGTGACGGGCGAGCCCAGGATTTTGAATCCCGCACATACTGATCCGCGGTCGAATATCTTACCGACATCGCCACTGGCTCCAGCCAAATTGAATTACAACAAAATTTAATATAAGCAATTTTTATACTATAAACAGACTGACTGTGACGTCGAATGGAAATTTGCAAGAACAGGGCTGTGGATGAATTATATAGATGAAGGGGGTACTCTCCCCGTGCCCTTCAATATGATACCCACCCCCAAATCTGCGCTCTTTCTCTGGAAATGGATAAAAACCTTACGACTGGATGAAAACTCGGACGGAGGCGATAATGAGTCTGGAAAACGGAAAACATTCATAAGGGTAAATAGTGATAAGTATACTTTGGACTGATTATCTGGATTTTGGAATTTGCACCGTTTTTGGACCTTCTTTTTGCTCGCCGGCTTGATTTTGTCTCAATAGTGCTCGATGTTGTCATTGATGACTGTAGCACTCTAATTGTTGTTATTATTAATTGTTGTTATCATAAATTTAAATTGTTGTCATATATATATAAATAAATAAATTATAAGTATGGTATTAATTGATAAGTTTTCTGGTATTTTACGAAGTTTTATTCAATTATAATTACTGAAAATTTATAAACATGCATCTTGTTCTGCACCTAGGAGTTAGTTAGTTTTTAGAGATAGTATTACTGAGACTTGAAACGATGACCTTTTTATCTGATAAGTTATCTATCCACATGGCTTTTAATCTATAAATCTTTTGAGTCTTTAGATTTACTAATATTGCCACGACATTAATATTGATTTTATTCCTGTTTCACAGGATGTTTCTGAATCAAATTTTATATATGAATTACGGGCATGAGTTGATTAGTCACGAACATTATAATCAATGATTATTGAATCAATATAGGAAAACAAACACAAATTATTGATTTTCCAATTGTGTCTGGATAACTTTAGAATAGATCAACCGTTAACTGCTCGTGTAGTAAGACGGCAAGAGGCGACTAGCAAGAACTGAAGTATGCAACGTTATACCACCTCAAAAAGCGTATTTTCCCAAGATATATGGTAAGCATAGATAATCATAGTCTTTTAGTTGTTTTCGAAGCGTTAACAACAAGGCCAATAATAGAGTGTTGTTGTTGTCAATGACAACATCGTGCACTATTGAGCCAAATCGAAACCGATTAGCAAAAGGAAATTCCAAAAGCGGTGCAAAATCCAAAACACTGAAAGTTAGTTCAGAGAAATAGGGCTAGCGTGAAAGCAGTCTCTAAGTTTGAATGTATACCTTTGACCTGACACTTTGGTGGCACTAGTGATAGAGTGATTGATTACATTTACTGATAAAATTTTTTAAAATATATTCTTATAACTGTATTTTAAGATGCGTCGAGAGAAGGTTTGTGAAAGCATGAACATGGAGAAACCTCGGAATTCCTACTCTGATATACTTCAGCGTCTCGTCAGAAGATACCTTTTCAAACTTGAACGCCAAAAAGAAGAAGGTTTCAAATATATCTTTTATTTTAATTTAATTTAATTTAATTTACTTTAATTTAAATTAGTTTCAAATATATCTTTCACAGTGCAACATTATTGTTCATTCATTAATACTGAGTGTGGGAATTATTGGTTAACTTTATTCAGATGATGTTTCAGGTGACTAAAAAATTCTGACTTATTTTCATGTTGGGTGGTATTTTCATATTGGGATATTTGTGGATTTCTGTAGCTGGATTAAAACTGAACCTATGACTTTCTTTTTTGAGTATATTCGCAAGGACATGGTATGTCTAGCTTTTTACGTAGGCGTATGCAAACCTTAACTTCGACGACTCTAACTAGGAGGAAAGTTTGTTTGTAATCTACCTTGTAAGATGTTGTAATACCTTGATGCCTGATTATCGTTTTCTTAAGTGATTTTCAAATTTCAACCGTCTAACTTGGTCGTGCTTAATTAACTATTTACGTGAATGTTATAAACAAACCATTGTACAATTTAGAAGGCAATTTAAATTTTAAAATTTTCCAAAACTTTAGCGGAACTATATTCCCGAACTTGTGGTGGATGCGGAATAATGTGTATATTATAAGTTTCAGTGGCGAAGTCGGTTAGATATTTGATAATGGATCAGTATGCGCGGGGTTCAAATCCTGGGTTCGCTCGTCAGTACCATCGCTTTCGAGTGAGGAAACTGACGCTAACATTAGCTTTACCAGCTTTTTTCAATATTTATTCGACGTCTAGAACACTTGAACATACATAAGATGTGAGTCGAAGACTGTATTAATAACAATTACAATTAATTTTTGCAATTAGTAGTTAAGTATCGCAGACTCTCCGATGCAAATTAGCAAGTTTTCTGCGCTATTAGTATCAAGCGCATAATTAATTGATCGCTAAAATTAAATATTTTCCAGCGGGATAGGTTTTCATCCACTTTCCACAAATTATATCAGAGTCATATTAAACGTTTGGTAGACATATTTATACTTGTTCCATTTTAATTGCTTGATTGGTCAATCTTTCAACAAAGTAAACAAACTATCAAACAGCAAATGTATTGCAGTCAAGTTAGTGTGTAGTAAAACAAATAAATAATTAACTAACTGCATGATTAAATAGCCATCATG
Organism: Enchytraeus crypticus; assembly: GCA_905160935.1. Lineage (NCBI taxonomy): Eukaryota > Metazoa > Annelida > Clitellata > Enchytraeida > Enchytraeidae > Enchytraeus > Enchytraeus crypticus. The sequence continues at coordinate 1,696,814 of CAJHZI010000478.1, read as the reverse complement.
TTATGTTAGGTAAGGACAGTGTGAACGTTGGAGCTGACACCATCATGGCAGGAGCGACGATGAGCACAGAGATTGCTGAGTTTGCCAGTGGAACTGGTTTGATATTTTTTTCATTGTTATTTATTAAAATTCTCTGTGTTGTATCCGGGATGTTTGAAGAATGCACCAACCAATGTGTCGTAGAAGGCAACTAAAGCACTACGATCCTAATCAACCACAGAAAGGGCATTCGGTTGGTGAGCTCTTAGGCTCCAGAAATTGCTACAAAATATAAATCCTGACACTACTTATACTGGGATTCAAGGGAAGATGATGATGATGTTGTTTATTAAAATTCTTGCATCTCGGGAATCGGATCTGTACCATCTTCGACACTGTTATTGTCAAGGATGTTAATATATAAAACATTTTATTGACTGACTGATTTTCTGAATTTCAATAAAATGGAAAGCCTGAAATAAGCGATATCTTTCGAGTTAATGGAGGTAATTCCCTGGAGTATATATTCCGTATTGGTGAATATTTTAATTGCTTGATAAATGTAAACTTTAAGTAATATTTTAACCATCGATATCATTTAGCATTAAATAATGTTATTTGATTAATGGTATTTGATCTATTTGATCGAATAATTATTAATTGATATTAGTTTTCTTGCATCTGTCACTGTAATCTCAGTCACAGTAATAGCACACCTTTTTATATCAAACACATCTACCACGGTATGGAGATAAAAATATATACAAAACATCTAAATATCAAAAACTACAGAAAAACTTTAAATACCAATTAGATAAATCAAACAATTAAAAATCAATTAAAATTAAATTAACTTAACAATAAGAAGGTAAATTAAACAATTAGCTAAATTACAGTTAGTTAATGACTAATTGTTATGATAAGTTACATACCAGTGACTTGCCAGTAACTTACTGTTACATTAATCTTTGTGACGTCAGCTCGCGTGTGTCGGGTCGTCTTGAAGAGAAGCCTTGTGCTTCTGAACCTTGACGTTAAACACACTACAACCTAGCCTATCTACAAAACAGTTAATGACTAGATCAGAAAATCGCTACCTTATTCAGCTTCATCGTTTGCGTTAGAAAATTCTGATGAACAAATTTTTTTTAATTTATTTAATTTATTCATTGAATTAGATCGAGAGAGGGACAGCTTCCACGGACCCCCTGGCTACCGGTCAGCCATCAGCCGACAACAACCCAGCGTCCATCTGGACATGGACCCGTCGGTGCCACCAGCGACAGCTCCGCCCGTAGGCGCCCTCAAGCGACGCCTCTCTCTCAGATCATCGGGACATCCTGTCCGTCCCAACCGAACCCGGCCCTCCCCAAGCATCTCTGGATCAACAACCGGATGTGCAGCCGTACAGCTCCTGTCGATTCCTCAGTTGGACGCAATACAAAGGACGTTGCGGATCCTGGACGTGAGACTCCAGCACGTTCAGAACAACGCTAGGGACGAGGAGAGGACGAGGCAGGACATAGATCACGTGAGGAGATTGATGAGTGAGAATCAGAACGCTCTATCGACCGTCGTCACTGTTCTCTCGTCCATTCAGGAGGAAGTCAGAAGATTGAGCATAACAGTTCATAAACATCAGACCACGACCTTTCATATTCAAACTCCCGCCCAGGCAGGGATTACGAGCCGGTCTCGAACCGGAATGAATAATTCGAAACCGGAACCGACAGCGTTAGCCGTCATTAAAGCCTCTGAACGTAACGATCGCGGTTCAATTCCACGAGATACAAGAACGAATTCTTTAATGAACGTTTTAGAAACGTCGCCTCTGTAGGAAAACTCATAGAATTTAGATAGAGTATGAAGATTCGAAAATTATGTTTGAAAAAGCATCAATTTCACGAACTTTAGATTCGTTTTATACAATTAGGTACGGAAGCAAACAATTTGTGCATCTCTCAAAATTTGTCGCATGTTTTACAAAGTTAAATATTTTATGTGCACACATTCAGTATTTTATAGTAATTAGTTTCTTATTCGTGCAATTGAAGATTTAGAATGACTAATATAGCAGGTCTGATATTCAGTAGAATCAATGTTAAACAGTTATCGTGGAATCGAGTATTGAAAATTGTTATATCATCATCATCATCTTCCCTTGAATTCCAGCTTAACTAGGATCAGGAAAAATGGACCTTATGTTTTTCCATTCGTTTAAAAGTTTTATGGCAAATTCTGGAGCCTAGGAGCTCAATTCCGAGCTCATTATAACGTTGGTTTGGATCTTATAATCATTTTATTGTGAGGTGTGGCCTTCCTCATCTCCTGCCTTAGTCGCCTCTTACTTACTCGCGGTAACTTGTTTATGGTTGTCCTATTCTTCTGTGATCCCAACCACACCCGGGCTCAGCACGGGAACCTGGGCACAACAAGGGGACCCGTGCTCAACACCGAGGAATGTTATATAAAAGGACATAATGAAAGTCGCGGATGCCTTGATATTTGATGTAAACAATAACTATAAGTTATGACCAAAAACAGGGTTATTGGTAGTAATTATTTATCATTTTATTCCGTATATAGTTACACTCATGGCAATCTCATATGTTTTACAAAGTTTTCTTTCTTGGTTGCTATTTTTGTAGTTTTTCGCTATTTTCTCTTTCCTCTCCATGGTCATTAGTAATCGTTGCATTTTGTTGGTGCTCCATTAGCAACCGGAGCGGAGTTAAGACTAACATCCAACACAATGGGGACTATTTACTTTCAAAACTGTCGACACTGGGTCTTCCAAAGTGGTCGCCCACAACTTACTAACCGTGCGCAACGTGGCTTTACTTCGTTCAATTGACGCCCAGCTTAACTGAGAGCGCAAAATCCCCTCCCCAGGGAATTTAATAATGGTACTATCAAAGATTCAACTTCCATTTATTCATCCAAAGGTTCATTTTCCAGTCAGAAACCACTTTCATAGTCCTATCAAAAGTTACGTTCAACGTCAAATCCAAAACCGCGTTCATCGTCTAATCAAAATCCACGAGTAGTGTCTTATTGAGACTACTGACACAATTCCAACGAAATTTAGCTCATTAGAAATAATAATAATAATAAATAAATAATAAAGGTTTAACATCCGTTTGCTCATCCAGGGATGATGTCAGGGACGTCCCCAACAGCACATATCACTACAGATCAATTCACCCAGGCCAATCTGCAAAAGAAATGTGCTGAGGAGAAGTAAGGTCCTAAACGAAAGCCAGTCCGGTGATCAAAAAATGGTCAAGGTAGATTGATTATGTCTATGGTGGGAAAAGGTAAGTTTTAAGATTGCTTGAGTATGTTGAAAGAGAAAAACATGAGCGAAGATTAGCAGGTAAAGAGTTCCAGATTGTGGGTGCTGCATAAGAAAATGAACCTCTGCCCAATGACTTGAGAACATTTGGAACTAAGAGGAGATTGGCATCAGTGGAGCGAAGTGAAATTATACTACAATCTAGCAGCTGATGCGGTAGCCTATTAGCTTCTGCGGTCGGCGACGCACTGCAGGATAGCTGTATGCGGTTCTCCAATCCTCCGTTCATTATAGGAGTTCGGAAATGGAGTCGTGGGTTCGATATTTTCAACTTTTCATGCTTCGGCGGTATTAAACTAGAGGATGAAAGGATCTCCTGCTCATATAGCCACTAAGAGGCTAAATCAATGACACTGGAGCTGCTATGAACAGAACTCATGGTTATTCGCTCTATGTATGATAATTTGAAGTATGTCTGCATTATTTGTGATTATTTCTTTAATTCTATCTAAATTAAAATATCGACACAAAAAATAGTTATTTTTTATTTCAAACTATTTTATTACTAACAAAAAGACACTATAGCAAGATAACGAATTAAAACATTAAACATAAAGATAGAATAGAATATTAAACGAATTCTACACAACAATTAATAAAATTCTGAAAAAAGCGATAAATATAAAGTCAATCTACTTCTAATAAGTCCCCTAATTAGTTAGCTAAATGCCTGCATTTACAATTAAAATATAAAATAGAAATTGGGAAAGGAGTTATTGGCTTCCAGGCACTTCTCGCTTATATGATTTGCTACTTTCCCACTTCTTTCTTATGACTGTTAACACGGGCGGTGTTCTTGTTAACAGTCATAAAAAAGAAGTGGGAAAGTAGCAAATCATATAAGCGAGAAGTGCCGGGAAGCCAATAACTCAAGGAAGCAGTCGTTTACCTGAATCTGTGGAAAAGACGCTTTTACTATAATAGGCAACTAGTAAATTGCGCTTTCCGCTGAATTTAGGATTTGCATTCACTTGACTGAGGTCTAGAAGGATAACGCTTATCTAGAATGGACAACTAGAAAATTAACGTTCTTCATAAAATTTATATATGTTATCTTCTGTCTTCTATCTTCTTTCTTCTAACCGTTAACACGAGAGGTGTTATTTTGCAGTCGTTTAGATGAATCTAAGGCAAAGACGCTTCAACTAAAATAAGACAATAGTTCGACGTTCCGGGTTAACATAATGAATGACTCATTCAAAATAATGTAATTGTTATTTTGACCTAGTAAAGTTCGACGTAGACATGATGACCCATTCGAAACGATGCAATTGTTATTTTGACCTGATTAAGTTCGACTTAAACATGATGACTCATTCGAAATGACGCACTTGTTCTTTTTATCCAGTAACGTTTGACGTAAACATGATGCTGCTGCTAACAGATGTGAGTGCCGCTGCGCCGCAGAGCCTAAGCGACGAATACCAGAAACTATGCTGTTGTCAGTTTCAAGTATAGTCGGCGTGTGTATGTGTATGTGTGCAAATATGTTCCTCAAGTGTGCGTATATGCTTTTGCACATGTTTTTATTTGTATGTGTTTGCAGATATTATTGAGTATTATTGGTTATGTATTATTGAGTGCATACATGTATGTAAAGCTAAAGCTGTTAAAGCTAAGGCTAACGTCAGTTTCCTCACTCGAAAGCGATGTCAGAGACTGGCGAGCCCAGGATTTGAACCCGCATGAACTGATCCGCGGTCAAGTATCTTACCGACTTCGCCACTGGCTCCAGCCAATGTGCGCGTATGTTTGTGCGTGTGTTCGCACATTTGTTGCAATATTTGGAAAGGTTTACAAGTGTTCGTTCGCACTTGTGTGTGCTCGATGTCTGCAGCATTAAGTTCGAATGATTTGACTTTAATCGCTCAATGACTATCGTCATACGTTTAGGAGACTGGCTGTATGTAGACTGTAAGGCCTGCCGGCATATTAGACGTGTATGAATCAATCAATAGTAATCTTTATAGAAAGTACATACACGCTCCACCAATATACCGTAGCTCGTTCGAACAGCCATCCACGGCTTAATCCTGCATTGAGCGGTAAAGTGTAGCTGCAGCATTCTACTGGTCTTATATATGGCTACACTTAATCTTCCATCATCCAACAAAAAACTACATTTGTAGCCAATTATGCGAATTTTCAATATCTCTACGATTGAGTTCTATGAAATATTTCGTAACCTCAAATTGATGACGTCTTTAGTCAGCCTATGTTGGAATCATTATTCGTCGCTGCGACGGTTAAATTAATTTAAATATAGAACTAGGCCTACTCTTCTTTTATTCGTTATAGTTGTGCTTCTGAACTTTGACGATAAACACACTACAACCTACCTAAGTAGTTTAGAATACTGGGAGTTTTAAAACATAGGCCCAACAGCAGCAGATGCTGCTGCGGGCGGCGCGTTTCTGAGATCGCGATGCTGCAAGCGGCGGCGATGCTGTGGGGGATGACGCGCTGCGGACGGCGCTGCTGCGGCCTGTCTAGACAAGTCTCCATTTGACGAGAAATAGATGGCGTGCGGCGACGGCGCCTTGATGGGGAGAGAATGTTCTAAAATGTTCTAGAATATTGCGCAATGTCTGTAATCACGATAAGTTCACAGGTCGTTGTGCAATCGTATGTAGGCCATACTCTAACTGTATAAGCCGCTACATTTTGAAAGTTATCATCTATCGGAAATCTTTCGACGGAGAAACATCTCTTTGCGAAGCATATTTGTGTATGGACTACTGAAGATTTTTAGCTAAGAAATGTCTTATTTAATAAAGGAAGATGGAAAAAAATGTATTAAATTTATTGATTTTGTTCAGAGTTCAGAACAGTTAAGTAATCTTTTACAGATAAAATGTTTTCTTATCTTTTGTAAAATAGAAATATATGATTTATAAAAATTATGCTGATGGGGCTTATGTCATACATTTTTAAAATATATTTAGGATTACTGTAAAATATTTTAATAGTATAAGTATCAGGGAATGTACTAACCCCGGACCACCTATGCCCCAATGACCTCATTTCATTTCATTCGGGGGTCTCGTTACATTCGCCTCCTCATTCCATTCATTCAACCATTGAGTTCATAGGTAATCCAGGATTAGTACATTCCCTGATACTCTCATAACAACAAGCAAATATATATACATATATAGCAGGCACATAAAAATAATATTTCATTTCATTCGCCCCCTCATTAAGTTCGTTCGACCACTGAGTTCATAGGTAATCCAGGAACAGTACATTATCTAATACTCATAATAACAAGCAAACATATATACATATATATAACAGGCATATAAAAATAATATTTATAATTGTCATTATCACTCTTTAATACTAAGTCATGTTATGTGAAGTATATATATAACAATTCATTTCGTTTTCTAAACTAGACCTACACATAAACCTTCTAAAGAAAGTACATTATATGTTACTCCCATAATAGCATGCAAAGATATGTATATCAATACGTGATCACTTTCATATCCTAAATTAATCCTGGACCATCTATGTACTCAATGACCTCACTACGTTACAATTACCCATCTAGAAAACAATCTAGGATTAGTACATATTTGTAATATTGACATTTAAAAATATCACTGGACTCCTAAAAATCTACATCCACTCTTTTCTTTTAATTATAGGTGTTACTGTATAATTAAGTTAATAATTATAATAACTAAGTTAATTATTATAGGTTTTCATGTAGATATATTTACTAATATTGAATGGTTTTTTGAACAAAATATGGAAAATTAATTCCCACGGAATCTAATTTTATCATTGATGTCAATCAATTCGTAGCCCCGCCTTTTTGCTCACATTGTGAACTTTCTTCTAAAGAATATTGATAAAATATGAATTTCAATATCATTACGCCTCACTGTGTGATAGTAAATGCCAGTCTAGAGTCCCTCCTCCCGTTACTGAACCACCTTTGCATCCAGCTTAAATAGTATAAGACTACATGCTATATTATTAACGATCTTATTTCTTTTATATATATTTCTACCTAATAAATGTCGAGTACTAAAGTGAAATGCGAATGTGGTTATTCAGTTAATGAAAACAACATGAATAAGCATATCATTTCTAAATCTCATAAAATTAAAATTGAAAGAAAACAGCGCAAAGAAAATGATTATAATAATCTCAAGGATTCGTGCAACTGTTGTTCAATCTGCTTTGCCACATCCATAGACGAATATTATTTTTTGAAAGATAAGCAAATATGTTTGTGTTATGATGAAATTTCTAGAGGTGGAGTGAAAAGGTGCAAGAACTGTAAAGAACTACTTGATATTAATAAAATGGAAAGGCCCTATTTAAAAAACTGTAAGGAGTGCGCTTCAAAACGTATGGCTGGTATTAGAAATTCAAATTCAATTGTTCAGGAAAATTCTTTTATATAATCTTTTCATTAATAAATGGAAAGTACTCTGAGTAATGATTATGATGATTTCATTAACCTTGATTCCAAATATGGATCTCAACTGAGAGATAGCAAGACGTTAAATAAGAGAATTAAACGTGACAAGAAAGAGCTTAAACAAGCCCTGAAGAAATATGAGGAACTTGAGAGAAAGTCCTTAATTGAACAACATGAAATTAAAAAGAAATATAAACAATTAAGATTTTCTAGTAAATTAGATAAGAAGAAAATCAAACATGAAAGATATATTAGAAAGCATGGTGTAATTAAAGAAGCATTGAATAATAATATAACCAAAATTATGTTTACTAATAAAAACGAGAAATTAGCTGATATACAGAACAGAGCTACACGTGGAATAATATTAGCACTCCAAAATAAATTAAGAAAATTTAAATCAGTAAAATTTCAAATGACAGTTGAAGCACTGCTATTTAAACCAAAGTATAATATTACAATTAACTATCGTTTCTTCAATAAGAATATAATTATAAATGCTAACGAAATGAATAATTTACACGGTTTAATTAAAGAACAGTTCACAGAAATTGAAAATAGGGTTGAAGCATTAAATGTAGAAGATGGTGAATCTGTGCTTCAAAACTATGAGGAGATTGAAATAACGATCACCAAAAATACACATATGCAAGGATCTTCCTATATTAAATTACCAAAGTATATTAAGCATAAAATGGCAGTTATAAACGTTAAAAATACAGATCAATATTGTTTTATTTGGGCTATATTATCTGCTCTTTACCCAGCAAGTGATCATTCAGATAGAGTAGCAAAATATAGACCATATTGGAATACATTAAATGTAGCTGGTTTAAACTTTCCAATGAAAAATAAAGGATATACATAAATTCGAACAAATGAATAACATTTCAATAAATGTATTTGGATATGAAACAACGTATTACAGAAGATGATACAAACGAATACTTCTATCCTCTATATAACACGAAAATAAATTCAGAAAGAGTTGTTGATTTATTATATATAGAGAGTGAAGATGAAGACCAAAACTATGAAAAGCAATATCATTACGCATGGATTAAGGATTTTAAAAGGCTAGTTCATAGAGCATTAAATTCAAAGAATAATTATGTTGCTATCTGTAAAAGATGTATGATTGGTTATACAAATCAAAGCGCATACGATAAACATCTCTTCTACTGTACAACTGGAAATCCACAATGTATAATGCCAACTGTAGAAAATAAGATATTAAATTTTAAGAAATATTCAAATAAATTTAGACATCACTTAGCAATTTATGGAGATTTCGAATCGGTTATTGAGAAAGGACCGAAAAAACATATTGCATCGTCAAATGCATATTGTAGCGTTGGAGCTATTAATAGATTTGTTTCATTTCATAATGTGGATGACTTTGTTGAATCAATTGAACAAATAGTTCGAGAATATCATTGTATGCTTCAAAAATATCCAAAACCAGTTTTGACAAATAGGGAAAAAAGAATTTACTATCAAACCAAAACATGTTGGTTATGTAATAAACCATTTAATTATACACCAGAAATATCTAGTAATGGAAACATTTGGAATCCAAATCAAAAAGTGATAGATCATGATCATCTAACTGGAAAATATGTAGGAGCTGCTCATACAATTTGTAATTTTAAAAGAAAATCAAATACGTTTATACCAATTTTCTTCCATAATTTAAGCAATTACGATGCACATCATGTGGTACATTTACTAAATAAGTTTGGTAAGGGAGAGCTCAAATTACTACCTAATACCGAAGAAAAATATATTTCATTCTCAAAAATGTATAAAATAGGCAAAACAGATTATGAACTGAGATTTCTAGATTCCTACAGATTTATGTCAGAATCACTGGATGAACTTTCATCAAATCTTCTGAAGACAGATAAAATGCTATTTAAAAATCTTCTTAAATTTACAACTAAAGAAGAACAAGATGTAATATTTTGGAATGAAATTATTGATATTGAAAAAACAGAAGCAATTGTTGATAATGAATTTAATGTAAAGTTTAAAAAATTTAAGAAATCTGAAAATAAACCAAGAATTAAAGGAATATACCCATATTCATTCACAGACTCCTTCGAGAAGTTTAAACATAATCAGATAATTTCAAGAGAAGAGTTCTATGATGAATTAAACTTAAAAAACATATCAGATCAAGAATATAATCAATATTTAAAAGTTTGGAATTCAATTGATGATGTTAATCTCGGTAAATATTCAGATCTATATTTAAAAATTGATGTTTTAGCACTAGCTGATGTGTTTGAAGAATTTAGAAATAATAGTTTAAAATCGTATGATTTAGATCCTTGTTATTATTATACAAAACCAGGTCTAACATTTGATTCATGTTTAAAATACACTAATATTAATCTAGAATTACTAACTGACTACAGAATGCTTCAAATGATTGAACATGGAATTAGAGGAGGAATTAGCGGTGTTACAGGTGACAGATATGTAAATGTTGAAGGTAAAAACTATACAACTAATCCAAATATTAAAGAAAGCGACCCAAATCAAGAATGGTTGCCATATATTGACGCAAATAATTTATATGGGGGCTCAATGAGCGAAAAGTTACCACATTCAGATTTTAAATGGTTGGATAATGAAGAAATTTTTAATTTAGATTCACAAATACGCAATAACAAAATTACAGGAGATGAAGAAACTGGATATATATTATCAGTGGAACTAAAAACTCCTAAAACAAGTAATTTTGAGAACTATCCTTTAGCTCCAGAAACAAAGAAAATTAGTAAAGATGCTCTTTCGGAATATTCTAAAAATCAAATGAAGAAAGAATCATATATTGAAACTGAAAAATTAATTCTAGATTTTACAGATAAAACAAAATACACAATTCATATTAAAACCTTACTACTGTATTACAAATTGGGTGCTGAATTTAAAATTAATGATGTAATATCATTTAAGCAATCCGATTGGCTTAAGAAATACATAGACTTCAATACAGAATTGAGAAAAAAGGCAACTAATGACTTTGAGAAGAACTTCTACAAATTAATGAACAATGCTATGTTTGGAAAAACTATGGAAGCTATAAGAAATAGAATTGATATACAATTATGCGACAATTGGGATCAAGCAAAATATCATATAAAGAAACCAACATATAACTATTTAAAAATATTCAATAAAGATCTAATTGCAATACACATGAGGAAACATAAAATTGTATTTAATAAACCTATTTATATAGGATTTTGTGTATTGAAATTATCCAAACATCTCATGTATGACTTTTACTATAATAAGCTACAAAATATATTTAAAGATGTAAAGCTTACATACAGAGATACGGATTCATTTGTGTGACATATTAAGGATTCAAATATATATAGAATAATGAAAGAGAATGACGATTTATTCGACTTTTCAGATTATCCTAAAGATCATATTCTATATTCAGATAAAAATAAAAAGGTAGTTGGTAAATTTAAGGACGAATGTAATGGAAATATTATGACAGAAAGGATCCATTTGAGATCCAAAATGTACTCATATAAAATACATTTAGAAGAGAAAGAAGAAAAGAAAGCTAAAGGTATTAAAACATGTGTAGTTAAAAAGAGTATAACCTTTGATGATTATTATAAATGTCTATTCAATGGTATAAACACAAAGCATAAATTTCAAACTTTTAAAAGTATTAATCACGCTATATATACCAGAGATATCGAGAAGGTCGGTCTATCATCGTTTGATTCTAAGAGATATTTTCTAAATGCAGTTGAGTCTATTCCGTTTCGCTAATCACCAATAGCTATCCAATGACATTGATCTCCAGGTTTATAGTGACCTTCTACAAAGTATTGAAAACCATCTTTTGTAATATTACACGGGTTAATATGCAGAGCCCAATCCTGACCATATTGAGCTAATCTCACTAACTGACAAAATAACAACTGGAGGCTTTGTGAATTTGTTAGGAGTGAACCCAGATCCACCACTAAATCTTGGACCGAGTATATTTTGCTTTCCAAACTCTACTTTCATTTAATAGGTAAATATTTATTGAAATAATTTTTAAGTGGAGTTTATGCTGATGAATGGAAGCGAAGTATTATTGGATATCGAAGAAGAGTAAGAAGCATTCCGATATATTTCCGGAGTCATTCCGATGCTTAATAATCGGACAATCAGGTTCCGGAAAAACGGCTTTACTTACGCGGATGCTACTTCAGGAAGATATGTTAGATTACAATAAACTATATGTATTTGGAAGATCCCTTCATCAACCGGAATATCAAATACTAAAAGCTGGCTTTGATAATAAATTGCCAAAGTCTGATATAGCAGAAATCCTAATGCATAATTCAATGATTAATGAACGCGATGAAAAGCCGGAAGTTATTGCAGCAGGACTTGCACGAGAATTGGAAGATGAGGAGAAAGGAGATGTATCTTGTGAATATTATGAAGATCCATCCGATATTCCTGATCCTAAAGAGTTTGATAAATAGGATAAGAATCTAATAATATTTGACGATATTATGACAGATAAGAATAAATCGGCACCTGGCGCATTCTTTACTAGAAGCAGGCATAATAATATCGATTGCATATACATTTCTCAAAATTATTATCATTTACCAAGACATACTATTAGATCAAATTTTAATTTCCTAATCTTATTCTATCTAGATCCCGGGGACACCGATAATCTATATAGAGATTCTGGAGCAAGCGTTGATTTTAAAGATATTAATAAATTTAGACAGTTATGTGAACAAGCATGGTCTAAGAAATATGGATATTTAGTTATTGATAAATCTAAATCAAATCTCAATGAAAAATATAGATTTCAATTAGAACTTGAACAACCCGTACAGTTAGTTGAAAATATAATATCACAACCTATAGATAGAAAACGTAGAACTACAAAAACTTGTAGAGCTTGCAAACCTAACAATGTTAAGCTCTAGTCATGCCAAACATATTAAATCGAAGCGTCATAAAAAGGCTTTCATATAATCTTTCACATAATAAATGGACGCACAACTTCTGAAGCTTGCTGATCTAACTATTGATCATTCCTATTATGTGGTTGGATATAAGCCGATAAAAACTACATTTAAAGATACTTATATTATCACATGTACACACATCTCTAATGATGAAAAATTTGAAATGTTCGCCACTAAACTAATAACTTCATATATTTCTCTAAATTCCCCAAAAAATAAATTTTTATTCACCGTGAGAAAAAATTCTAAGTACACATACGCTGAGATTTCTGGATATATTCCAAACTGCTCATCTTATATTCAATTGAATTAATTTTCATTCCACTAAATGGAAATATATTGTCTTAAATGTAAAAGTAAGACTTTAACTTTAGACTTAATTGAATGCATAACTAAAAATAATAAACCAATACTTAAAGGTATATGTGAAGTTTGTGGATCTAAAAAGAATAGATTTATATCAAAGTCTAAAACTGGAGGTGATATAGTTTCATCTGTAATTTCTAAAATACCTATTGAATTTCATTTAAGAACCCTGAAGGGTAAAAAGTATTCATTCTGTGGTCCCAATACAAAGCTAGAAGAAAGATTAAATCCTGATGACACACCAAAAGAATGGTCAAAACCTATAAATAAAGTTGATGAAGTTTGTTTAAAACATGATTTAGCTTATAGAGATTCTGATTTAGGAAAGGGAACTAGGCATGAAGCAGATAAGAAGATGTTACAAGAACTTGATAATCTTAAAGATTTGAATTTTAATGAAAAATTAGGTAAAGCAGTTATCAAACCGATTATAGCTACAAAATATAAATTAGGTTTAGGAATATTTAAAAAAAATCGAGGAAGCTAAAGAATTACACAAACCCATAATAAAGAAATTTAAACGAAGAAAAGTTATAGTGTATAATATAGATGATATATGGTCAGCAGATTTAGTTGATATGAGACAATACGCAAAGCAAAATAAAGGATTTAATTACATTCTGACTGTAATAGATGTATTCTCTAAATTTGGTTGGGCAATACCGATAAAAGTTAAGACAGGTAAACAAATGATTGAGTTATTTCAACAATTATTTAAAGAAAGAAAACCTAAAAAATTATGGACTGATGCGGGAAAGGAATTTATTAACAAAGAATTTAAGAAATTCTTAACTGATAGTGAAATAGAGTTATATCAAACGTTCAATGAAGGTAAGGCTGTTGTTATTGAAAGATTTAATAGAACTATTAAAGAAAAGATGTGGAGATATTTTACTGAAACAGGAAGTAATAAATATTTAGATGCTTTACCTAAACTGATTCATGAATATAATAATACAATTCATTCTACAATTAAAATGACTCCAACTGAAGGATCAAAGTTGGAAAATGAACACAAGATTAGTTATATACCACAACCTACTAAAGAGAAACCAAAATTTAAAATAGGTGATAGAGTTAGAATTTATAAATATAAAAAATTATTTTCAAAAGGTTACGAAACAAATTGGACTGAAGAAATATTCACTGTATCTCAAATTATCAATACATCTCCTATAACATATAAAATAAAAGATTTAAACGGAGAAGATATTATCGGATCTTTTTACAAACAAGAATTGAACTTATCATCATTTTAAAAATATAGTTAATAAATGAGTTCATTAGTAAGGTTTAAAGAAGAGTTGATGAATGGAGAAAATCAAGAATTGCTCAAGAAGGTATCTACTCAGAATAGAAAATTAAGGAAAAGATTTGATGATGAAGTTATTGCTAAACAAAATGTACAAACAGAGCTAAAAGAAATCTACAGACCTATTACAGATACACAACAGTTAACTATCAGTAAGCAGATTACAAGAACGGATGATTTGTTTCAACAATTGTTAACAGATTTACAAGGTAAACATGAAAGATCATCACGATTACTTGCAGATATTATTAGAGGTTTACTGAGATGTAAGGAAGAAACTAGACAACAAGGTTTAGATATTATCAGCTCAATAGCAAAACAACCATTATTAGCAGAATTAATTAACAAATTAAATAACTATCCAGAATTAGTAGAGAAAATTATGCATCCTGATGGTATAGAGAATCTTAATGAACAAGACAGAAAAACACTAGAACCTTTAAATCATCTCAATGACGATGATCTAAGAACACTCGTACAATATTATGGCATACAAGAAAAGATTAAAGCCACAGAATATGAGGAGGAAGAAGATGTACAATTACCTACTTACACAGATTCTGTATTTCAGGAAAGTCCAAGTGATAATAAAATGTATAAAGAAGTAATGGTTAGTTTAATGAAAAGAAATCCTGGAATAAATAATAAAGGTAAACATGGAATCGTAACTGTTTCACCTATCCTTTATTACGAAGAAAATGATCCTGATACTGTAAAATTTGGTAACTATAATGTTCTATTCAAAGATAACAAAATTAAAATTGCAGACAAAGAATATATTCTTACACAAGGTTTAGAGTTATTGCTGAATAGAGTTAATCCTAATTTAGATGAAAGAATATTAGATACAGATTTAAGTAATTATTTAACAATATGCATTGATTCTGGATTAGATTACAGGCACAATCAAAGAATAGGTAAAAAGTTACATAGCGTGCTTACAAAACTAAATAGATTGAATGAATTGGATAAAGGTGTTCAAGTGATAGGTAATGGACTAAATACAATAATTCTACCAGATAATGTAGATACATTAAAAGAAAGATTAAACCTTCTGATTGGGGAATATTCAGCAGGAAATAAAAGTATGTTTAATGAAATTAATGCTATTTTAGATATTTTATTCAATAAAGGAATAATAACTAAGAAACAACTAAGAAACATTATACGCAAAATTAAATACTAATAAATGGAACAGAAATTAATTAATTTACTTGAACCCATTTCTGCTTACTTTCAGAAAAAGTCTATATCTAAATCTATTCTGATAACCTATGATAATTCAGCCGAAGTTTATACTATTAAATTTCCTAATCCTATTATTCTTAATGATTATGATCTAGAAATTGCACTTGTAAATTTAGAGACATGGTATAGTTTTGCAAATATTACACTAGCAAATAATAATTTTAAGTATTCAGTAGATGGTGGAAATACTTGGAAATTAATAACTATTGAAATTGGAGCATATCAAATTGAAGCAATAAATGAGATTCAAAGGTTGACGAAACTAAATGGAGATTGGGATTCTGTTAGTAATGCTTATTACATAACTTTATCACCTAATACTTCAACTATGAAATCGATTATTGATATAACAAATTCACACTATAAAGTTGATTTCACAATACTGAACTCACTAAGAAGTATATTAGGTTTTGATGATATAATTTTATCAGAAGGACGCAATGAATCACAATATATTGTTAACATTATCGAGTTCAACAGTATATTTGTTAATTGCGATTGTATAACTGAATCGTTTGTTAACGGAATATCATCTCCAGTTCTATATTCATTTGGACCTAAGGTGCAGCCAGGTTTTGGAATTGTAGAATCGCCAGTTAATCTTGTTTATTTACCTTTGGATAGAAAAACATTGAGTGAATTTAGTATTTGGATAACAGATCAAGATGGAAGACCTATAGATTTTAGAGGAGAGAATATTACCTGTAGATTTCATATTAGAAGCGTAAAATAAAGTTATTACTCATCATCATCATCATCATCTTCATCACTATCAGGATGCACAAAATTACAGAGATCTTCACCATACATGTAGATTTCAAATTTCATTCGCTCCCTTAATCTATCTGACGCATTTGTCACTTTAGATATTATAGCAGTATATGTTGCTGGGTAGGAATAATATATAATCTCTAAAGTATCCTCTGTAAGTTTATTAAAATCAATCGTTTTTTCTAACAGACTAACTAGAAGAGGATCTTCTGGTCTATCACATAATGCGGCTACTAAAGAATCTTCTATATTTTGTATTCTAGATCTTATGACATCATTATCTGGATACGAATAATAAATCATAATTAGAGTAAAATCTGTAAGTTTCTTATACCAAACCTCATTCCTTGTTTTTAGCAGTCTAATTAGAAAGGGATCTTCTGGATGATGCATAATAGCTTTTACTAAAGATTGTTCCTCAAGCTTCAAGGCTTCCATTTATTATGTAGGTTTGTTTATAAAAGAAAAAAACATAAAATACAAATATTCTAATTCATACCCTATTAAATGGGTCTCAAGCTAAAGAGGAAAGAAAGTAGAAAAGTAATATGCGGAAAGGGTTATTGTCATTGTAGAAATAGAGACTATGTAAGCGGTAAAGGTTTTGTAGATATTTTAAAAAAAGTTTTACCAGGTGTTACAGAAAGCATTATTGAGTCTGTACCAGAAGTAATAGGAATAAATCCTAAGATTGCTGATTCAACAAAAGCAATTGTTCAAGAGATAAGGAATAAAAGTAAACCTGAGTTACAAAATATTGTTGATAGAATTAATGAATTTAAAATTGGAACTGGATTTGCTTACGTTTAGTTTTTTCATTAATAAATGGAGAAAGTAAAGGAGTCTTATCTGGAGCTTGAAAAATCTTTTAATTATGATGAATCTGTAGAAAAGTTTCAATACAGAGTTTATGATCCATCTCAAGGAACTGCACTTAATGCAAACGGACAAGAAATTAGAATTCAAATTTTAAGTGAAGATATCTGGTCATTACCTTGTAAGAGTTTTCTTTATATTGAAGGACAATTACAAGATTCTACAACTAACCAACCTTATGCTGCAAATAGTTTAGTAGCACTACAAAATAATGCTATGATGTATCTATTTAGCGAAGCAAGATATCATATAGGAGATCATGAAGTTGAGAGATTTCAATATCCAGGTCACACTACAACAATAGATGCATTATTGACTAAAAGTAATAGTTTCAATGGAATGGATCAATGTTGGAGTTTAGATTCTGGAAATGGAACACCTCAGACTTTAAGTGAAATTGTGAATTTAGTAGCAGGAGATATTCCAGGAAATACTGCTGCTAATATATTAACAGCTTTACAAACAACTGTTACTAGATTAACTGAAGGACTGATCAATCAAAATAAGGGATTTGAAGAAAGAAGAAATTATACATCTACAGCAGGAGGATCATTTGCATTCAAAATTCCTTTAGAATTTATAGTTAATTTCTGTAAACAATATAGAAAGATTATTTATGGATGTAAGCATTCAATTGTTTTTCCTAGGCAAACTGATACTCAGGCAATAATACGAAATGGTGGAGTTGCTAATGCTGGTAAGGTAAACTTAACTAAGATACAATGGCATATACCAGTAGTTACAGTAGGTTTAGAAGAAAGGGGTATTTTAAATGATTACATTAAGGAAAAGGAATCGTTTCCATTATGTTTTATGAATAAGAAATCTGAAAATACTATTGTTCCCCAAGCTACTGAATTTGCTTGGAGATTATCTATAGCTTCAGGTATCGAAAAACCTAGGTATATCGTTGTAGGCTTTCAATCTCCAGCAGCTAATCAAGCAGAAACTAATTATGCTATATTCAATGCTAATGTGCAAGTAATTAATGCTTATGTTGAATTGAATAGTGAAAGATATCCTAGCAATGATTATATAACTAATTATGACAGTAATCAGTATGCTCAATTTTATAATTCTTTTAGAGAATTTAAGAAAAGTTATTCTGAAGATGAAGAAGAGAATGATTGTATATCATATCAAGCTTTTAAGAAGTTGTTTAGGCTATACGTATTTGATGTATCGAAACAGTCTGAGAGACTTAAAAATACTGTTGTAGATATCAGAGTAACTTTTAAGTTTAGTGCAAATGCTCCCGCAAATACTACCGCTTATGCAGTTGTATATCATGATAGAATTTGGTCGATAGAATCAGATGGTAGTAAGCAATATATCAGATATTAGAATTTTTGGCTAAATAAATGACATTATCTAAAAGTCAGATAGAAAAAATTGCTACTGCGATAATTCAGGAATTGCATAAGTATAAAGTTGGTGGGCTTTTACCTTTAGCAGTATTAATTCCTATTATTGCTACTGCTTTGGGAGGAGTAAGTACAGTTGCAGGAACTGTTGCATCAAGAGTTCAACAAAGTCAAGCTGATAGAGAAACTGCAAGACATAATAGAGCGCTTGAGGATCAATTAAAGACAGGATAAGGTAGACCAAAAAAGAAACAGGGAAAAGGATTAAGATTATAACCAATAAATGGATAGTATTCCTGATAGGGCTCTTAGTAATATTGAAATTGAGAATTATTCAAAAATGTTACAAATAAAAAAGTTTAGGGGTTGTTATATGAGAGATGAATTGAAGAATTTAAAATCTTGTAAAACTGAATGTGGAATATTAAATTTAAATTTATCTAGTGAAAGTGGTAGTCATTGGACCTGTTGGTTTAAAATTAATGAGAAATATTATTTTAACAGTTTCGGTTTGCCTCCACCAAAAGAAATAATTGAATATTTAGGATCATCTATTTTATACTCAACATTTCAATTGCAAGGATTGATGGATCAGAATTGCGGTAAATGGTGTCTGATTGTACTAAAACGTTTAAGTGAAGGATCCGATTATAAAGATTTAATTTTATCTTTAGTTAAATAGAATGACGCATAACGTAAAACAATTTTTGAGTGATAAGCTAGAAGATTGTGAAGCTAAAATCAAAAGTTTGAAAAGAAAGAGAAAAGTAGTTCAAGTTGTTTATGGTATAACAATAATCACATCAATAAGTGTTTCAACAGTAACAACTACAATATCTGGAGTATTTGCATTACCGTTACTTCCTACAGTAATCATTACCACGTTATCAGCTGTTGGAGCCTTATCCACAGCTATATCAACTAAATTTAATCTCAAAAGTAGGAAAGCAGAACTAAATAATATGATATCTAGGTTAGATAGATTGAAACAACAAATGAATTATGTGATGAAGTGTAATGGAGATTTAACAGAAAAGGAATCAAATGATATTATAAAAGAATTTTTATAGTAATAAATGAACACTGTAGATCTATTTGGTAGACAATCTAAAAAGCTAGAATCTAATTTAAAACTGTTGTCATATGGAGGACTTAGTTCTAAAAACGATTCACTATCGGTAAAGATAGATCCTAATATCAATAATATGCTAAGCCTATCTGCTAATGGTTTAATGGCTAATGGTCTTAAATTAACGGAGGGAGGTGAATTAAATATGAAAAGTAATAAGCTGATAAATGTTAAAAACCCCATAGATAGTCAAGACTGTGCTACGAAGGATTATGTAGATGCACAGGTTGGATTGAAGTTGAACAAAACGGGTGATGGAAAACTTGATATGAATTTTAATAGTATATCAAATATTCAATTTCCTGATAATAGCCTTGATGTAATTAATAAACTTTATTTAAAAGTTACAAGGAAACCTCACGAGATAAGTTTAGAAAATTTGGTGAAAATTGCAAATGTTGTATCTATCATAATAGGTAGGAATCCAAATCTTCAGAAATATGCCGCATATTTTAACAGAATGTATACATTAGTTGTCAGCCTATCCGCTATCCTTAATGAAGTTTATGAAGGAAAGGATGTTGTTAATGAATTTGAATATTTTACACATATAAAAGACTTGCAAGTTGTTATAATTAGAGTCATTGAAGAACTATTTGAGGATGAGTTTATTGATTTAAAGAGAAATCTTGTGAAAGAAAATCTAGTTTTTACACCAGAGAAAGGAACTCTTCGTAGGAGATACAGGAAATTTGTAAACAGTATAAGTCCTAAGATAAAGAATACCAATATGAGAGAATTATTAATTCAAAAGAATTTATTGCTTATTGATTTAGGATTTATATATTTGAGTGAAGAATTATTAGCAGAGCTTGTATAGTAGCTGACACTCTCTTTGAATTACATAAATTGAGAACCAGTAAATAGAAATAAAACAACACCGGTTGATTGTTAATTAATAATGTATATAATAAGTATAATATTTCATTTTACTTCAAATAAATATTAAAAGATACATTTAAATCAAATTTAATAAATATCATTATTTAGATCTTAGCTTTTCAATCAAAAGTGTCTTCATCCATAAATTTCTTCAATTTTTTTAATCCTCTGTCTTTAATATGACTATATGGGAGTGTAATATATCTCATTTGAGGATATTTCACTGAAACCTTGTACAAAGAAATGAAGAAATCTCTACTCTTTTTAGAAAATCCCATAAGATCTTCACCAACATTTACGTTAAATGTTTCTCTTAGGACCTTGTCTAGCCTTATGTCCACATTATATTCACATTTACATTTTTTACCTTTACATTTACAATTTGCATTTTTTTCCAGAGTAAATGTACCTCTCATTATTGTCAGGTTTCTACCTTTTAAACAAGAGTAATCAATTATATGTCTATTCATACTATTAATAGCTAATTCAAATTGTATTAACTGATCACAGTTTTTTTGAAGATTAGATGGTTCTACTTTATCATCATCGGTAAGCATATATAATATATCGTCTTTACAATGACTCTTTTTATATACTTTAAAGAATTCGTCATCAGATAGATCTCTAATGCCTCCGGTGGATTCAGTAGCAGATGTTTCTGGGTTGACAGATTCTTTTCTACTTCTTTTAGACTTTGACTTTATCTCAGGTGCTGCACTTGTAACAGGTAGATCTTGCGTTTGAGCTTGTACTCTAGCCTGTGTTTGATGACCTGCGATAAAAATAATCATTACCCAGTGATTAAAGTCTCCTTAAATCGAGCTTTTGATAAATATACATTCAACAACATTATCCATTATAAACATTGGTTATAGTGAGAAGAAAAAGCTCACATTGTGAGCAAAAAGGTGGAGCTACCGATTGATTGACATGAAAGCTAAAATTAGACTCAACAACATTATCCATTATAAACATTGGTTATAGTGAGAAGAAAAAAGCTCACATTGTGAGCAAAAAGGTGGAGCTACCGATTGATTGACATGTATGCTAAAATTAGACTCAACAGGCTAAATTTTTCCATACTGTGTTTGAGACATTTTAGTATAGGCTAACAGCACGTGTTTCAACTAACATAGAAAGTCTACTGGGGAAGATAATGGAAAATCACCTCAGAATCCATGTTTTCTTGAATAAAACCATCATATGAACGATGTATAGACCTTGTAATTAGAACAGCTATGTGGAATGGTCGATGGTGTGCTCTTTAAATATGAAAAAGTTATTTAAAAGCAGAATATAACATACCCGAGATTGAAGGCTTTCTAGTTGATACATCAGCTACTTTCCTCTTTCTGTCTATCTTGGGAGGTACAGCAGGATCAATAGGCTTGACAGGATCAATAGGCTTGACAGGCGGAACATGTCCATAATCACCCAACAGTTCGTCTGTCATGATAAAATAAAAACAATCTTTGATAGTGTGATTCAAGATAGACAGGAAATATTTATTAACAGCCACATTTTCTATAACTGACTAATAATTATATTAGACCTATGCAAGTTAATACAAACATACAAATATTGTACTAATATGTCCCTGATATCCTCGCCTGATAATGGACGTTAAATCCACGTTGTATTATATCCTATGTTACATGACACGTCCCTGATATTGTCACCAGATGATGAACGTTAAATCTATGTTGTATGACAAAGTAAATCTGACATATATTAAGTAAATTAATTCAGAAAATATATATTTACCTTGATGATCCTTGAAATAGACTGATGCTTCTGTCGAAACCGGAAGATCAATGAGCGCCAGGTCCTCAATTTCATTCTCAACGGATTTAATAATTTCATTAATTGTTATATTTCTAAGTATATATCTGTTAACTCTAGCTTTAATCCAGTCTGCTGCTCGATTAGATACATTATGACTGGCATTGTTCCACATATCATCAGTTAAGCTTAAATGATTTAATATCGGTGTAAAACCGCTATTATAATTATATATGTATTCATTTAAATTAAAATTATCTACATTATATGGCGGTGGATCACCCCCATTATTATTATTATCATTTTTATTTATTAAATTGCTAGACACGTCGTTCATTGAGCAGTGTGTTTGAGAAAATGTACCACGCAGTTATTGATACCCCCTTATATAGACTAAAACGTTGGGTAATTCCGTTAGTAACACTTCCGATCGCAAAAGTTTCGAGTATTAAAATTCTAACCAAATTTTATTATTAAAATCATAAATAGGAGACATATATTACAGTTAGCACCCTAGTAGTATTCATTTAACTACTTTATGAGTGGAGAATTTGATAGCGTTAGGATATATTCAAAAACTTATCGATTATAGAAAAAGTTAACTAACATTTAAAACTCATTTTTGTTGTAGACTTTCCCAACAAGCATTACTCAACAGCTTAATTCATATTAGAATTTTTTGGCCCTTGTTAGCCGTGCTGTGCTGTGCTGTGCTGTGTGAATAACAGACCAATGCTAATTCAATGAACGAGGTGGCAGCTGTCTGGTTGTCGTCAGACAGAACTAATGTTCCCATTTCTCAGTTCCCATTTTTCAGGAATTTGAGATATAAATATTCCTTAGAAGAAAGTTCACAATGTGAGCAAAAAGGCGGGGCTATCAAATGATTGACATGAATGCTAAAATTTAATTCCGTGGGATTTAATTTTCCATATTTTGTTCAAAAAACCATTCAATATTAGTAAATATATCTACATGAAAACCTATAATAATTAACTTAGTTATTATAATTATTAACTTAATTATACAGTAACACCTATAATTAAAAGAAAAGAGTGATGTAGATTTTTAGGAGTCCAGTGATATTTTTAAATGTAAATATTACAAATATGTACTAATCCTAGATTGTTTTCTAGATGGGTAATTGTAACGTAGTGAGGTCATTGAGTACATAGATGGTCCAGGATTAATTTAGGATACGAAAGTGATCACGTATTGATATACATATCTTTGCATGCTATTATGGGAGTAACATATAATGTACTTTCTTTAGAAGGTTTATGTGTAGGTCTAGTTTAGAAAACGAAATGAATTGTTATATATATACTTCACATAACATGACTTAGTATTAAAGAGTGATAATGACAATTATAAATATTATTTTTATATGCCTGTTATATATATGTATATATGTTTGCTTGTTATTATGAGTATTAGATAATGTACTGTTCCTGGATTACCTATGAACTCAGTGGTCGAATGAATTTAATGAGGGGGCGAATGAAATGAAATATTATTTTTATGTGCCTGCTATATATGTATATATATTTGCTTATTGTTATGAGAGTATCAGGGAATGTACTAATCCTGGATTACCTATGAACTCAATGGTTGAATGAATGGAATGAGGAGGCGAATGTAATGAGACCCCCGAATGAAATGAAATGAGGTCATTGGGGCATAGGTGGTCCGGGGTTAGTACATTCCCTGATACTAATATATAAAAGTAATGCTGACAGGGGTTATGGCATATATTTTTAAAAGTATACAGAATTATTGTAAAATATTTTAGTAATAAATAAAAATAATGCTGACAGAGTTCCATTGCATATATTTTTAGATCTATATAGAGTTTTTGTAGAATATTTTCATAATATACAAAAATAATGCTGACAGAGGTTCTATTGCATATATTTTTAGATCTATATAGAAATATTGTAAAATATTTTAATTATATATTAAAATAATGTTGACTGGGCATATGTCATATAATTTGTAGAACTCTATAGAACTAATTTAAAATAGTTTTAATAATATATTAAAGTAATGTTGACCAGCGCTTTTAGGTCAGCACTTTTTTGTATACATTAGCACTTTTTATATTTTGACATACTTATTGTCATCACGTTTTGTTAACATCAGCACTATTTTGTTTACATCAACACCTTCACTAAAAAGCTTAAAGATGTTGGAAATCAAAAGGAATTTAAACACGAGGTTCACATCCGTGGTAGAATCTATTGCGTCGTCCGCTCAGGGTGCTACGCTCGCTGTGAACCTACGCAGATACTTCGTACTGACGGATAAAGTGTATCCCGTGTCACCCAAGAAGGGAATTTCCCTTCGTCTGAGCGAGTGGATACGTCTACTCGATCACATCAAAGCAATCAGAGCTCAACATCATGAACTCGAAAATGCTTTGCCATGTGCATTCTCTATTTCGCACAATGATCCACCCTACACAAGCTTCGAATGCTACCCTTTCGGAACAATCAATGTCTATACTGCTCTCTAATATGACATTCTGATATTTAATGACATTTGAAATTTTTATAAAAATATAATGAAACGAAAAATATTTTGTGTTTTCGCATATTATTTTAGATTCTCACACACAAACTTATGCACGATTGTAACATTTAACATAGTGTCATTCAAAAAGCAATTTACGATAGAACCTAAAATAAAATCTAATTTCTTAAACAAGCAATAAAATACGCAACAATGTCCACAAAATTTGCTGAGTAAACTCTGCAATTGTTCTTCGCTAAATATATAATCGATAAAATACAATTCAAAAAAGTCTTTAAAAATCTGACGAAGTGGTTCTCCAAACGAATCGAAATATTTTCTCCAGTTCCATCGTTGTTCAAACACATAGCTATCCAACGAACT
Source organism: Enchytraeus crypticus (assembly GCA_905160935.1). Taxonomy (NCBI): domain Eukaryota; kingdom Metazoa; phylum Annelida; class Clitellata; order Enchytraeida; family Enchytraeidae; genus Enchytraeus; species Enchytraeus crypticus. The sequence continues at coordinate 1,671,399 of CAJHZI010000478.1, read as the reverse complement.
TATTAAGTATTCGCATACGTCTAGTCAAATGTGCTATTACACATCGTGGTGCAATCCTTTGTTGATTCTTAGTCATCTGTCTTAGTTATTGCTCAACGCTTAGAAGTGTGCAATAGATACATATCCGTACGTTATCTCTATGCTACACAATTGTTGTTATGATATTTGTAAATTGTAAACACTCTTCCGGTTTGTCTGTATACGATATGCATAACTCAAATCTCGCTCCCTCTCTCTCTCTCTCTCTCTCTCTCTTAAAAATGGCGCACCACACCCCTGTCATTGATTTTGGCCATCAAAAGCGAATGTCGGGTCGGCGCAGCCGTCCTGATTTTTAATTAGCTCTGCGTTGCCAAGGTGTAGATGTAAACAAAATAGTGCTGATGTTAACAAAAAGTGATGACAATAAGTATGCCAAAGTATAAAAAGTGCTAATATCAACAAAAACGTGCTGACCTAAAAGTGCTGGTCAGCAATACTTTATATTATTACAAATATTTTACAATAAATCTATATAGTTCTAAAAAATATATGCCATAAGCACCGTCAGCATTATTTTAATATATTATTAAAATATTTAAAATATTTCTTTAGATCTAAAAATATCTGCAATAGAACCTCTTTAAGCATTATATGTAATATATTTTTTAAAAATTTTAAAATAATTCTATATATAGATCTAAAAATATATGCAATGGAACCTCTGTCAGCATTAGTTTTATATATTATTAAAATAATTTTACAATAATTCTAAATATATCTAAAAATATATGAGATAGAACCTCTGTCGGCATAATTTAAATATATTATTAAAATAGTTTACAATAATAAAACATTTATATAAAAGTATATGACGTAAGCCCTATCAGCATAATTGTTATATAATATATATTTCCATTATACAAAAGCTAAGAAAACATTTTATCTGTAAAAGATTACTTAACTGTTCTGAACTCTGAACAAAATCAATAAATTTAATACATTTTTTTCCATCTTCCTTTATTAAATAAGACATTTCTTAGCTAAAAATCTTCAGTAGTCCATACACAAATATGCTTCGCAAAGAGATGTTTCTCCGTCGAAAGATTTCCGATAGATGATAACTTACAGAATGTAGCGGCTTATACAGTTAGAGTATGGCCTACATACGATTGCACAACGACCTGTGAACTTATCGTGATTACAGACATTGCGCAATATTCTAGAACATTTTAGAACATTCTCTCCCCATCAAGGCGCCGTCGCCGCACGCCATCTATTTCTCGTCAAATGGAGACTTGTCTAGACAGGCCGCAGCAGCGCCGTCCGCAGCGCGTCATCCCCCACAGCATCGCCGCCGCTTGCAGCATCGCGATCTCAGAAACGCGCCGCCCGCAGCAGAATCTGCTGCTGTTGGGCCTATGTTTTAGAACTCCCAGTATTCTAAACTACTTAGGTAGGCTGTAGTGTGTTTAACGTCAAAGTTGAGAAGCACAACTATAACGAATAAAAGAAGAGTAGGCCTAGTTCTATATTTAAATTAATTTAACCGTCGCAGCGACGAATAATGATTCCAACATAAAGTTGCCGGTTGCAGCAACGCGCTCGCAGAAACGCGACGCCCGCAGCAGCCGCTGATACAGCAGCAGGGCTATAGGCTAGCAGCTGCTAGGTTGTAGGCTTATAGGCATAGCAGTTGGGCCTGTTTTAGAACTCCAAAATTTCATACAACTTAGGTAGGTTGTAGTGTGTTTAACGTCAAGATTCAGAAGCACAACTATAAAGAATAGAAGAAGCGTAGGCCTAGTTTTATTTTTAGATTAATTTCCCCGTGGCAGCGACGAGTAATGATTCCAACATAAAGCTGACTAAAGACGTCGTCAATTTGAGATTACGAAATATTTCATAGAACTGAATCGAAGAGATATTCATAGTTCGCATAATTGGCAACAAATGTAATCCTTTGATGGATGATGGAAGATTAAGTGTAGCCATATATAAGACCAGTAGAATGCTGCAGCTACACTTTACCGCTCAATGCAGAATTAAGCCGTGGATGGCTGTTCGAACGAGCTACGGTATATTGGTGGAGCGTGTATGTACTTTTTATAAAGATTACTATTGATTGATTCATACACGTCCAATATGCCGGCAGGCCTTACAGTATACATAGAGCCAGTCTCCTAAACGTATGACGATAGCCATTGAGCGATTAAAGTCAAATCATTCGAATTCAATGCTGCATACATCGTGCACACACAAGTGCGAACGCACACTTCTAAACCTTTCCAAATATTGCAACAAATGTGCCAACACACACACAAACATACGCGCACATACATGTAAGCACTCAATAATATATATGAACATATCTGCAAACACATACAAACAAATACATGTGCGAAAGTATATACGCACACTTGAGGCACATTTTTTCAATTTGCACACATACACATACACACGCCGACTATACTTGAAACCGACAACAGCATAGTTTCTGGTATTCGTCGCTTAGGCTCAACAGTGCAGCTTCACACGCAATTGCTAGCAGCAGCATCATGTTTATCTCAAATTTTACTGAATAAAAATTACGTGTGCGTCATTTCGAATGAGTCATCACGTTTAAGTCGAACTTAATCAGGTCAAAGTAACAATTGCATCATTTCGAATTGGTCATCATGTCTACGTCGAACTTTACTAGGTCAAAATAACAATTATATCATATCGAATGAGTCATTCATTATGTTTACCTGGAAATTTACTAGGTCAAAGTTCAGCTGAGTCAGCACATATACTTCGAACTTTACTATGTCAAAATTACAAGTAAAAGAATTTCGTTTTTGACAACACTGTATTTTAAAAGATTAAGAACAGAAATAACAAGTTATAAATAGAAATTGCATTGAAAGACGCATGCAACTTTACTGACCATGACTGTGCGGATAAATGATTATGAAGAGTGAAGAGGATTGAATAGCTATATTCTGATTGGTTGACAAGTTTGGTAACCAACGATGATGATTGGCTAGTGAGCATTGCATTGACCAACTATATATAACTGGGTGACAGGCTATAGAATTTTTGTTCAATACTGAACTCGTGCTTCTATGGATTTACTAGCTGAACTTGTCTAAATATAATTATTAATGAATTATTGCGACAGACACATTAACTAGTAGATTTCAGATAAGCTTCTGAATTTCTGACTGCTTTCGTATGAAATAGTTCTGCTATACACCTTCTATAGGTCGGTGTTAGTTAGCAAGAAAAATATGAAATCTATATTGAAACGACTGTGCCCGACGGGATTGCAGATTTAGTGTGGAATTGTCGTCTAACCCTCCATAGGTCGGTTAATCACAACACCATTTTAATATCTCAATCAATTAAACGTATTAATCCTTGATTGTAAGAGAAACGCGATTACTAGAGGTGAATCTAGATAAAGCATTTTCTAGTCAATTCAGGTAAATAGATGCGTTTGAACACTTTGCGTTGGCAATGAAGATAGAAGACTGAAGATAGAAGACTGAAGATAGAAGAATAAAGATATAAGACTGAAGATTGAAGAAAGAAGAGAGAATTTAGCTGAACGACTACAATCCTGAATGCTATTGAAAGCGCAATTTAACAGTGTCTAACTCTAGTTGAAGCGTCTTTGCCTTATATTCAGCTAAACGACTGCTAAGTAACACCTCTCTTGTTTACAGTTAGAAGAAAGAAGATAGAAGACAGAAGATAACATACAGAAATTTTATGAAGAACTCTAATTTTCTAGTTGTCCTTTCTTGATAAGAGTTATCCTTCTAAACTTCAGTCAAGTGAATGCAAATCCTAAATTCAGCGCAAAGCGCAATTTACTAGTTGTCTATTCCAGTGAAAGCGTCTTTTCCAGAGATTCAGTTAAACGACTGCAAAATAACACCGCTTGTGTTAACAGTCATAAGAAAGAAGTGGGAAAGTAGCAAATCATATAAGCGAGAAGTGCCTGGAAGCCAATAACTCCTTTCCCAATTTCTATTTTATATTTTAATTGTAAATACAGGTATTTAGCTAACTAATTAGGAGACTAATTAGAAGTAGATTGACTTTATATTTATCGCTCTTTTAAGCATTTTCTTAATTATTGCGTAGTATTCGTTTAATATTCTATTCTACCTTTATGTTTAATGCTTTAATTCGTTATCTTGCTATAGTGTCTCTTTGTTAGTAATAAAATAGTTTAAAATAAAAATTAACTATTTTTTGTGTCGATATTTTAAATTAGATAGAATTAAAGAAATAATCGCAAATAATACAGACATACTTTAAATTATCATACATAGAGCGAATAACCATAAGTTCTGTTCATGGCAGCTCCAGTCTCATTGATTTAGCCTCTAACTGGCTATATGAGTTTGGAGATCCTTTTATTCTCTAGTTTAATACCACCGAAGCATGAAAAGTTGAAAATATCGAACCCACGACTCCATTTCCGAACTCCAATAATGGACGGAGGAGTGGAGAACCGAATACAGCTATCCTGCAGTGCGTCGCCGACCGCAGAAGCTACTAGGCTACCTCATCAGCTGCTAGATTGTAGGATAATAAGCTAAATTTCTCTGGATTTGTGCCAGTAGTCTCAGTAAAACACTACTCGTGGATTTTGATTGGACGATGAACACGGTTTTGTATTTGACGTTAAACGTAACTTTTGATAGGACTATGAAAGTTGTTTCTGACTGTAAAATGAACCTTTGGATGAAGAAATGGAAGTCTTATCTTTGATAGTACCACTATTAAATCCCCTGGAGAGAGAGAGAGAGAGTGAAAGAGAGAGAGAGAGAGAGAAATGTTTTTTTTTCACAAACAAAATTTCACAGAGTAATCACATCAATGAACGCGTGAAAAAGACTTAAATAAGCATTATCAGAATCTAATAAATAAGTGCAAAAAGTCCTGTAAGTGCAAAAATAAAACAAAAACAAAAGAATGTGAATAATAAATTTAATAAAAACTAGGCCCACAAAGAGGACGCATGACATCCTATCCTGTTGAACAACCAGTTTTCTCACTCAAGAATCGTGTTCCGGCAAAAGACTCTGAGAGAGTCCAATATACAGTCATTTATATGGAAAATAAAAATTTAAATTAATTTACATTAAGTTGCTAAATTATCATAAAATGTACGAGTGTTTGGTTAGAAATGGAAGAATACCAGTTATTAAGCAAATAATGTTTGTATTTATAGGAGAATGTTGTGAGAGAGCTGATGTTTCTAATGGAAGTTTAAATTTCGTTTTAGTTTGTACAAGCATCAATGACATGCGATTTTTAAAAAGTGGCAGAGGATTTCTTGTAAAGGTAGCGGGATCCGTATAGTCTTGTGGGGTAGTTAGCATGATTAAGATCAAAGAGGTTTGCCATTACTGTGGATGAGGATGATCTGTTGTATAGACACTTATGTGATAGAATATATTTTGGACTGAAGTAAAAGTTATTCAACCATTGCACAGCCCGTCTTGAAGAAGAAGAAGAAGAAGAAAATATGTTTATCACACAAAGTTTCACAAAATTCACAGAGTAATATCATCAATGAACGTGTGACAAATAAAATTATATAAGCGTTATCAGAATCTTAGTCATAAGTGCAATGCGTCCTGTAAGTGCAAAATAAAACAACAAAAAATGTGCATAAGAAATTAAGTAAAAAGCTAGGCCATCTGAGAGAGCCAAAATCGTTTACAAGTTATTATACACAACCATTTCTATAGCTTGACAAAATTTAAAATATCTATATTAAGCTTTTTAAATCAGCATAAAATGTACAAGAGTTGGGTTAGAAATGGAAGATTACCAGTTTTTAGGTAAGTAATGTTTGTATTTATAAGAGAGAGAGAGAGTTGATGTAGAGAGAGAGAGTTGATGTTTCTAATAGAGGTTGGAATTTCATTCCAGTTTGTGCAAGCATCTTTGACATATGATTTATAAAAAGTGGCAGAAGACTTCTTATAAAGATAGCTAGATCCGTATAGTCTTGTGGGGTAGTTAGCATGATTGAGATGAAAGATGGTTGCCATTAGGCCTACTGTGGATGAGGATGATCTGTTGTATAGACACTTATGAATAAATTTCGCTTAACAAAATTTATGTAACAAATGTATTGGCTGAACATTAAAAAAGTGTATAAATTTTTGACATTGCTAAAGCGGTGCATTCCTTGCAACGTTCTTAGAACTCTGTTACATACAATGTGAAAGGGCTGCAGGATGTTCTAGGAGGTGTGTCCTTACACTTCAATGCAGTAGCTAATGCGAGAGTAGATCATTTAAAAATATAAATTCCTTCGGCAAGGCATAGGAATATTGTCTCTACGATTGAATAATTAACAGTTAGCACTTTTTATCTTCTTCACAACCGTATCAACATGGTTTTTAAATGGCAATTGCTCGTCAATTTCTATTCCAAGGAACTTGAAATTTTTACCCTAGAAATTGGGTTTTTATCAAGCATTATCTCAAGTTTTTCTTCTTTTATATATTCTTCATCCTCTTTGTTAGGGAAGGAAACAATGTAAGCAGATTTTTTAGAGTTAGTAGTTAAGCGATTCTTTTGAAACCAATGATTTATAATAATTTCGTGTTTGACAACACTGTATCTTATTTCATTAAGTATAGAAACAATAGGCCACAAATAAAATTTCATTGAAAAACCCATACAATTCTACCGACCATGAAATTGGGGCGGACAAATGATTATGAAGAGGATTGAAGAGCTAAATTTTGATTGGTTGAGGATTATGTGAACCAACGATTCTGATTGGCTATTGAGCATGGCCTCGATCAATGCTATATTACCAGGCGACAGGCTATGAAATTTTTGTTCACTCCTGAACTCTGGCTTATACGGAATTAGTTGCTGAACTTGTCTAAAAATTATTTCATAATGAATTATTGCGACAAACACATAAACTAGTAGATTTCGTACAAGCTTCTGAACTTCTGACTCATTCGTAGGAAGTAGTGCTACTATACACCTTCTAAAGGTCGGTGGTAGTTTACACGAAAAATACCAAGTCTACATTGAAGCGATTGGGCCTCACGGGATTGCAGATTTTGTGTGGAATTGTCGTCTAACCTTCTATAAGTCGATTAATCAGGACAACATTTCACTATCTCAATCCATTGAACGTATAAATCCTTCATTGTACCATAAATACCGACTACTAGAGTTGAATCTAGATAAAGCGTTTTCTCGTTAATTCAGATGGAAATAGCTGCATTCAACACTTGGTGTTAGCAGTGAAGATAGAAGAAAGAAGTGAAGATAGAAGAAAGAAGTGAAGATAGAATAAAGAAGTGAAGATAGAAGATTGAAGATTATAGAGTGAAGACAGAATCAGGAATTAACGAAATTCTACGAAGAACACTAATTTTCTAGTGCCTAATCTACATAGGTGTTTCTGTCATAGAATTCGGCTAAATGACTACAAACCTGAATTCTACGGAAAGCGAAATTTACTAGTGCCTGAGTGTAGTTAAGCGTCTTTGCCATAGATTCAGTTAAAAGACTGCAAATTAACATTCCTGTGTTAGCAATCAGAAAATAGAAGAAGAGAAGAGAAAGAAGACAGGAGATATAATACTGAAATTCTATGAGGAACGCTAATTTTCTAGTTGTTGACTCTAGATAAGCGTTATCCTTCTAGATCTCATTCATGCGACTGCAATCCTAGATTCTATGGAAAGCGCAATTAACTAGTTGCCTATTCTAGTTAAGCGTTTTATTCCATAGATTCAAGTAAACGACTGCAAAATAATACCTCACGTGTTAACAGTTGTAATAAAGAAGAAAAGAGGGAGAGTATCCAATCATATAAGCGAGGAGTGCCTTGAAGAAAATAACTCGTTTCCCAATTTCTATCTTATATTTTAATTGCAAATACAGACATTAAGCTAACTGATTAGAAGTAGATTGACTTTATATTTATCGCCTTTTTAGCATTTTATTAATTACTGTGTAGTTTTCGTTTAATATTCTATTCTTTGGTTAATATAATATTCTTTGGTTTGGATCACGCTATTGTATGAATGTGAAACATAAACCTTAAGGAAGGAAGATATTAGGAAATTGGAAGCATTGGAAATGTGGATTTGGAGAAGAATGGAGAGTATTAGCTGGACCCAAAAGGTTACAAATGAGGAAGTCCTGGAGAGAGTTGGCACAGATAGGCAGTTGATAAATGTATTAAGAAATAGGAAGAAGAGATGGATAGGACACATTCTAAGAGGGGAAGGTCTATTAAAAGTGGTCATAGAAGGTAGAATGGAAGGAAAAAGAGGCAGGTGCAGGCCGAGATTAGGCATGTTAGAAGATTTAAAGACCCACACATATGTGGAAATGAAGAGGAAGGCGGAAGACAAAGAAGAGTGGCGGCGTTATGTACCATGAACCTGCCAGTAGGCAGTGCAGTAAGAGAGAGAGAGAGATTCTATTCTATCTTTATGTTTAATGTTTTAGTTCGTTATATTGCTAATCGTGTTTCGTTGTTAATAATTAATCGTTTAGAATAATCAATCACAAGTGTTTGTGTCAATATTCTAATTTGGATAGATTTTATAGAGATAATCACAAATAATATACAAATACTATAAATTATCATACATTGAGCATGAGTTCTGTTCATAGCCGCTCTAGTCTCATTGATTTAGCCACTAACTAGCTATATGAGCAAGAGATCCTTGCATCCTCTAGGTTAATACCGCCGAACGAAGCATGAAGAGTTGGAAAAATCGAACCCACGACTCCATTTCCGAACTCCTATAACGGAGAAAGGATTGGTGAACCCAACAGATTTAATCTTGTACTGGTCTTGTTAGCTATTGAAAATAGATCAGTCAGGTTGCTACAGTGTATAAAAGCATTAGAAACACCAAAAGGTTTAAGTTAGATTTCCGGACATGCATTTAGGATATCATTGATATATATTGAGATTAGCAAGGGCCCTAGAATAGATCCTTGTGGGACACTAATAGTAACTGGTTTGATGATTGAAATAGTTTGTCCTATGTACAGTGTATATTGAAGCCTATTTGATAAGTAGGATTTGAGCCATTGAAGCGAGTGGATTTAGCGCACTCAGTTAAGCTGCGCGTCAATTGAACGAAGTAAAGCCACGTTGCGCACGGTTAGTAAATTGTGGGCGACACTTCGGGAGACCCAGTGTCGACTGTATCAAGTCAGTGATGATCCCAATTCTCAAAAAAGCCAATGCTGAGGATTCTTCGGATTGGAGAACAACCTCATGCATGGAAGATTTTATTACAGATAGTAAATAATCTCATTCAGTTGAAAGCAGATTTGATACCGAGCAAGACACAATTTGGTTTTAGGAAAGGATGCGGCACAAGAGAAGCAATAAGAGTAATGCGGGTTCTTTGCGAAAGAAGCTTCGAATATGGAAATCATGTTTTTGTATGGTTTGTAGACTTCAAGAAGGCCTTTGACAGGATTGATTGGATAACGATAATGAATATCTTAAAAAGAATAGGAATTGACTGGAGAGATAGAAGACTAATTTTTAACTTGTACATGAATCAAAGAGCTGTAATCAAAATCAAAAAAGAATACTCAGAAGAAGGTGAAATAGGACTTGGAGTAAGATAATGCCGTTGCACTCCGCCGCTGCTGTTTAACATTTACGCTGAGTATTTGATGGTGGAATCTATGGAAGACATTTTAGATGGAATAAAGTAGGAGGGAAATTTTTACAAGATATACGATTTGCAGTTGACCAAGGAATGGTAGTGGGCAGCGAGACTTGACTGAAGAAGATAATGGATAGGCTGAATGATACGGCAACGAAGATATGGCATGAATATTAGTATCAAAAAGACCAAGGTTACGAGAGTGTCCAATAATAAAGGTAAAGTTAATAACACAATAAATGTTAAGAATTTGGATCAGATAAGGAGTTTCAAATATTTGGGTCATACTATAGCCGATGACTGGAAATGTGAGACTGAAATATTCAGTAGGATTGTACAAGCAAACGTGGCCTTCGGTAATAGAAAAGAACTTTTAATCAAGGAAATACACAAAGATAAAGATAGTGAAAGCCTGGGTTTGGACCACGCTATTGTATGGATGAGAAACACGGACCTTAAGCAAGGAAGATATTAGGAAATTAGAGGCATTGGAAATGTGAATTTGGAGAAGAATGGAGAGTATTCGCTGGACTCAAAAAGGTTACACATGAGGAGGTTCTAGAGAGAGTTGGTACAGATAGACAGTTAATGGATGTATTAAAAAATAGGAAGAAGTGTTGGATAGTAAACATTCCAAGGGGCAAAGTCTATTAAAGGAGGCCTTAGAAGGTAAAATGGAAGGAAAAAGAGGCAGAGGCAGACCGAGATTAGGTATGTTTTATGAAGTGGAAATATATAAAGAGGAAAGCGGAAAACAGAGAAGAGTGGAGACATTATATACAATGGACCTGCTAAAAGGCAGTGCACTAAGAGAGAGAGAGAGAGAGAGAAAGAAAGATAGATAATGAGAGAGGATGATATGTGCTGTAACGTGCAAGCGTATCGAGTATTACATTGAAGAATATCGAATAAGAAGACCAACAGCTGAGATGAAGCAAGTTTTTCATTGGCGACTTCAAAATGAATGTGTTCTACCTCAGCTGTAGCACGATGCAATGCACGTGTCAAAGTGTGATGCCAAGTGTTAAATTTGCGCGCCTGTTTTTGTACTGTATTAGAGCAGTTAGAGATAGCCACGTTAAGTTAAATTTTCTCGTGAATTTAATTACATTTCAATTAAAAAATCTTAGTTGCATTCTGAAATACCTCCCCTCTCTATGAGGAATTTCAATTGACCTTGCGATCTTGAAAATTTTCAGGTAATGACGGATATATGCTTACATTTAAAGAAAATCAAATTATTGTATAATTTGCGTATCAATTTGCCTATAGTTTAATAACTACTGCAACAACTGCACACTGGGTCAGGAAGCACAGATGCGTTTTTAAGACCCATTTCATCCTTCCTTTCCTTGGTTATTAGCAATAGTTTCCTTTTGGTGGCACATCAGTTACAGCCAGCGTCGATCTAACAATAACTTTCCAATACCCTGAGATTTTTCTTTCAAAACCGTCAATACTCGGTCTTCCATGATGGTCACCCAACCATGTACAGACCGAGGCCGATGGAACTTAACTTGGAATATTGACGCGCAACTAAACAAAGTGCGCTAAATCCCGCCGTCAAAACTATATAGTATAACTTTTTAGTTCTGAATGTTATCAAATACAATCAATTTGAATACGTTAATTACAAAACTGCTTCAGCTTCTGGAGGACTTCGACTCCAAAACCCCCTACCAGTGCTATTCCCCTGGACTCCGCTCGGGGGAAAAAGTCCCCTGGGTCCCTTATAATTACGGTTTGCACTGATTTCAGTTTTTTTGATTAATTAAACTTGTCTCCGACTATCTCCATATCATGCTCAACACTGCCCACAACTTCTTTAGTGCAAAACTCTTTTCGACAAATTTTCGACAATCCCCCACCTAATTCATCAATTCCTGTATCCGTCCTTGCATACGTTGGCCTAATAAAATATATAGATAATGCTGATTACAATTTGTATAAATTACAGGAAATTATATCATTGTTTTAGTAGCCTCCTTACTTACTTAATTAATTAATTAAATACGAAGCATTATACTATTATTATATTACATTGGTTATATTAACACATTAATTGCATTAATTAATTCACTAGTTAATTTATAAATCAATGCCTTTTTCACTAAATAAAACAATAAATCAATCAATTAATCACTCAAGCAGTCAATCAATCGATCAATAAGTCAATCAATCAATCGATTTTTGGATTGACTGATTGAATGACTTAGTAATTGATTGCTTGATATATTGATTGATTTATATAAATAATTCATTTATGTTTTGATTTATTAGATAGTTGATGGATTAATTATTGTAAGTAACTTATTAATGCGATGTAATCTACGGTAATGTAGGCTAATTAATTTATTAAATAGTAAATGAATGAATGAATAAATTAATTAATTAATCTGTCTATGTATCTATATACATGTATATATATATGTATCTAAGTATCTATCTCTGCATATATGCATCTGTCTGTCTGCTGTCTGTCCGTCTGAAAAACTCTCTGTCTGTCTGTCTGTGTGTCTGTCTGTCTGTCTCTCGATTGACTATCTATCCTTCCATCCGTCCATCCGCCACTTCTCGTCATCCGCCGTCTGTCTCTGTGTGTGTCTGTCGGTCTGATTATCTATTAGTCCGTCCGTCCGTCCGTCCGTCCGTCTGTCCAACCATACATCCATCTATCCATCCATTCATTCATCCATCTATCCATACGCCTGGCAGCCTGTTTGTCTGTCTGTCTGTTTTTATGTCTGTGTCTCTGTCTGCCTGTGTCTGTGTGTTTGTCTGTCTGTCTGTATGTCTTTATGTCTATTCGTCTGTCTATCGGTCTGACTATCTATCCGTCCTTCAATCCATCCATCCGTCAATCCGTTCATCCATCCATCCGTCCTCTCTCACTCTCTTAGTGCACTGCCTACTGGCAGGTCCATGGTATATAACGCCTACACTCTTCTCCATCCATCCATCCATCCATGCAACCATCTATCCATCCATCTATCCATCCATCCATCTATTTTTATTTTTTTATTATAATAATTTATTCATTCTCTCCTTATTCAAATAATAGTTATCATCATCTTCCATTAAATCCCAGTTTAACCAGGGTCGGGATACGAATAGGCTCTCTCCAGTCCTCCCTGTCACATACCATATCATCAGTCAATCCCCTATTTTTCATGTCCTCCTTAATTAGCGCATCCCAAGTCAATTGTGGTCTACCTCTCTCTAGCTTAACATCCAGTTCTTCCCTCCAAACTCTTTTTACTACATCCTCATCCGCCTTTCTCACAATATGCTCATACCATCTCAATCTCGACTGAGCTAACCTATCCCCGATCCCCTCAATATTCAAATTCATCCTCACATATTTATTTTCCATTCATTTCATCCTAGTTCTTCCACACACTAGACGCAACTTTCTCATTTCTGCCACATGCAAAACTTTGCAAATGTTCCCTTTTTAGTGCCCAACATTCCGAACCATAAATCATTACTGGCCTTACCACAGAACTATAAAATTTGCCTTTCAGTCCTAGTGGGATTCTCCTATCACACAACACTCCACTAGCAGCCCTCCACTTTGTCCATCCAGCCTGAATCTTGCTAGTATCCTCCTTTTCCAACTCCCCATTATCCTCTATTACAGATCCCAAATACTTAAAATTTGTTACCTTCTTTAGCTCCACACCCTGACTTATTACTCTATCTCCGTTTATCATCTCATCCTTCGATCTATTCATTAAATGCTTCGTTTTTTCCTTATTCACACTCAGACCTTTACTTTCCAGTGCCTCTATCGCGTTTTAAAACATCTCGCTTACTTTCTCCACAGTGTCTCCTACCATCACCAGGTCATCTGCAAATAGCATGCACCATGGGGCCTCCTTAATAACTCCCTTAAGCAACTTATCCATAATCAATATAAACAAATATGAACTTAGAGCTGATCCTTGATGTACCCCGATCTTCACATCAAAACTCTCAGATTGTCCATTCTCCACTCTCACACTAGTCGTCACCCTGCTGTACATGTCTTTGATTAACTCAACATACCTCCTGTTCACTTTCCTCTTCTTCAAAACTTCGCACAACAGTTCTCTCGGAACCCTGTCATAGGCCTTTTCGAGATCCACAAATACCATCTGTATCTTCTTCCTATTCACAAATACCATCTGTATTTTTCTCTCCGTTTTTCTCCATCAATTTCCTCAACATAAAGATCGGCTCTGTTGTCGACCTTCCAGGCATAAACCCAAACTGGTTGCCATCAATGCTTGTTGAACCACAAAACCTACTTTCCATTACTCTCTCCCATAGTTTCATTGTATGGCTCAACAGCTTGTTACCTCTATAATTCTTACATTCTTGGATGTCCCCTTTACCCTTAAATAGCGGCACTAAACAACTCAACCTCTAGTCTTCTGGCATCCTATCCCCCATAACATCATGTCAAACAAGCACCTCAACCACTCCACCACTCCCAAACCTACAATCTTCCACACTTCCACCGGAATTCTATTCAACCCCACCGCTTTACCCTTATGCATTTTCTTTAATACCCTCTCAACGTCTTCAACTGTAACATTCTGTACTTTCAAATCCTCAAATCCTTCGCTACCTACATCATCTTCAAGGCCTTCACTAACCCCCTCATTTAACAAATTACAAAAATGCTCTCCCCAACATTCAACAATCTCTCCATCTTCAGTTAATACTTTCCCATTATTTCCCTTTATACATATCACACTGCCCACATCCCGTCTTTGTTTCTCCCTTTGCCTAGCTACTTGATAAATCTCCTTTTCGCCATCTTTGCTATTTAATTTATGATAAAAATCATCATATTTTCTGGCCCTTGCCACTGCCACCACTCTCTTTGCCTTCTTCTTCAACTCCTTATAGTTCCCCTTAATTCTTCTCTCCTACCGTCCCTCTACTCCTTAAATGCTTTTTTATTCTCCCGCAATACCTCCTGTACCTCCTCGCTCCACCACCAAACTTCCTTGTCCACCATTTTCATACTACCCTTCACTACACCTAGCACTTCCCTACAGCATTCTCTAACTCTGTTAGATATTTTAAGCCACATGTCATTAGCTGATCCCTCTAAAGTCCATTTAACATCAGCCTCCAACTTCATCTTCAATTCTGCTTCTTTTTTCTTACTCAAATAATAAATTAACTAATTTATCTATCTATTAATTACATTAAATAATAACATTAATCAGTCAATTAATCACTCAGTCAATCCACCAATCAATCAATCCGTCCGTCTCTCACATATTCCACCTGCACCATTTTGTTCACTTAAAAATCTGAGCTTTATTGAGAAATGCCTGAAAATATCGAGAAATCCTAATTTGAAAAACGATTATTAGTCTTAAGTGAAGATATATTTGTGCAATTGAAATTAAATTAATAAAAATTAAATTAAATTGCATTTACATGCAATTTAATCAGTGCATAGATTAGATTTGACCATAATTTTATGCACTTCAAAAAAATCTAGTTAGTAGTGAATCCAGCTTGAAACTCTACATTAGTAGGCTACCAGTTTAAGTCGACCAATTATGTAGATAATTAGGTGAAATTGCATCAGTGCGTAGCTGGATAATGTATCATTTATGTGCAATTTATGGTGCACAGATTCCATCTGCACTTATTTGTGTGAATGTCGTACTTTCTGTTTTTCGGTGAAAAATGCTTGAAAACGTCGACAAGTTTCACTTTGAGAGACAATTATTCGCACAATTGTGCTGAAATTCTGGTGCAATTGCACTAGTGTGTAGCTGGATAATGTATCATTTATGAGACTACGCAACTGAATGATTTACGCAACTAAATTGATGCGAGTAGCGAGCCAAGGCTTTTCTTAGTAGACTTTTGAATTTGAAGTTTCGATAAAACACGTTATTTTCGAATGTGAAAGTGAATCGAACCCTTGACTCCATTTCCGACCTCCGGTCACGGAAAAGGATTGGAGAACCTAATAAATAGCTGTACCGTGCTTGAAGTTGTCATGTGTCTCGGTTAGTTTTTATTTCTCTGTTATTTCAGTGTGTCTTCTCTCTCTCTCTCTCTCTCTCTCTCTTTCTATCTCTCTCTCTCTCTCTCTCTCTCTCTCTCTCTCTCTCTCTACAGAATGAGTAACAAAGATTATATCTTCAAAAAGTTTGAATATCTCAGGCTACAGTTAATGTTTTTCAATAGAACTTTTACCAATTACTAAAGGACTAATTTCTGACGGGGTGGCCAATTTTTATCCATTTTGGTACATAGATTGGCCAGTTATGCAAATTTCAGCAGAGCAACTCCCCATTTTTACATAAAAGTGGCGTTTGATACAACGGTATGAGCAAAGTGCACTTCATTGACGAGAAGACAAAGGTTAACTCTCAGTATTACGTCAATATTTTATTTCCCAAGCTGCTTGAAGATTGCAATGCTCTTCTACCAAATGGTTTCAACTTTCAGCATTTGAATGGTGCTCCTGCTCATGCATCTCGTCACGCACTGGAATGGATCAGCGAGAGAATCCCGGATTTCATTAAGTAGAATTAATGGCCTCCAAATTCTCCCGATCTAAATCCTCTAGATTACTATGTCTGGGGAACCAAACTGCATCTCTATCAGAAATACCAGCCGAAGCCTGAAATCAAGACAGAACTGCAGGAAGTGCAACAGTCAATCTGGGAGAGAGTACCCCCCGCTGGAATCAACAAGGCTGTCCTAGCGCTCCGAAAGCGACTGTAGTCCTGCGTAGCTGCGGGAGAAAAGCATATCGAATAGTCAGCAATGGTAGCAGATACAACTAGTTCTTTCTGAACCACTACAACGACCCTTTTCAGGGCCAAAATAAAAATAAAATTAAATATATGTAATATCTACAGTACATTAAAAATAGGGGGTTGCTCTGCTGAAACTTGCATAACTGACCAATCTATGTACCAAACTGCGTAAAAATTGGCCACCCGTCAGAAATTGGTCCTTTAGCAATTTTTAAAAGTTTTATTGAAAATATTAACAATAGCCCGAGATATTCAAACTTTTTGTAGGTGTAATCATTTTTTACTCACCCTGTATAATAGGCCTATCTCACTCTCACTTTTATCTTTATCTTCTCTTTATGTAGACTCTGTAACTTTTCCCTTAGTTTTTGCAATATCTCACTTTCTCTTATCTCCGTATCAATCATCACTGTCTCCTACCTCTACCCTTTCACTCTCTTCTCTTTCTCTCTCTCTCTCTCTCTCTCTCTCTCCCCTGAAGACAGTATAGAATTTACAGTCTTGAATTTATTCTCCAGTATGAGAGATCCTCGTGTTGTGCTCGGGGGGGTGGTCGGACCACTACAGAATAGGGCAACCGCAAACAATATGCAGCGTGTAGGCCTACGTAAGAGGCGGCTAAAGGCAGGAGCTGAGGATGGCAAGAGGGGACCCACCTCACCATGGAATATTTTCCCCATGGTTAAATGGTAAATTAATCCACGTAACTGAGAAAGGCAGCGGAAAATCACCTCAGAAGCCATACTTTTCCCAAGCTATAGGCTACAGAAGGTATGGATAAGGCATAGACTTTGTGAAGGGAATAACTTGTTGATCTAAGGAGTGCTCTTATGGAGCGAGAAAACAGACTTTGAGTATGAATATGTATCTTTAACCTCCCACTTGGCAGAAGAAGAATATGAGAGGTAAATAGTATAATCTTTATCGGATGAAATGGATCTTGAATTAATTCACATCTATCTATTTGTTGTCAATTTTTAATTCGATGATGGTTTTACAAGAAACCTCAATGCAATTGGAAGTCAGGAAAGCGGTGGTCCGTGGCTCTAATTCTAAGTATAACGCTAGGAGGGTTTGAGATGAACCGGTATTATTTAGGACTTCATAGGATCTTCATAAGCGAGATATCCAAAGGTACTAGCAAACTGTTAAGTTTTGGTAGGTTAGGCGTGTGACCATTGGTTGATGTAATAGTATTATAGTACCGCAGTAGTACTGATAACTACCGGTTATAGAGGACCTGCGAATGGGTCACTTTATATTCTCTAACAGTACATGCTCTGATATTAATATTTGCATCGTGTATATTTCTACAGTGTAACGTTTATTCGCTTATACACTATTAAAGCTCCCGTATTGCGTTCAGGACGCTGAAAAATATGATAACCGTAAACTGCACGCGTACATGTGTCGTAAGAGGCGACTGAGCAAAACTTGAGGAAGTTAACGGGAAACCACCTCAAGCCATACTTACTCCCAAGCTGCTGTCGGCTGCGTACATTATGGCGTGGACAACAAATATACTTTCATTATGGGATTAAATCAAAGATCGATGGAGTACGCTTTATGTAGCGTAAAAAGCAGCATGTACTTGCACCTGCCACTTTGCAGAATACTATTGAGAACACATATTGGTAGTACAGATAGATACGACAAATACTTTAAAAATGTAATCAGTTTCATATATAATTTTACGTTTTGACAGGAGTTAGACAGGGATGTATTTTATCACCATTTCTTTTTCTTCTAGTGATTGATTTTGTGATGAGAAAGGCTTTTGAAGAAAAAGAATGGGGAATAAAGTTGGATCATAGGAAATTAACTGACCTTGATTTTGCAGACGATATAGCATTACTAGCAAATAGCAGTCATCAACTGCAAGAAATGACATCAGTACTGCAGAAGAAAATGCTGCAAAAGTTGGATGAATAATTATGTCTGAAAGACAAAAATCCTCACAACTGCAGAGACAGACATATTCACGATAAGAGTTAATCAAAGCGAGGTTGAAAGGGTAAAAAGTTCACGTATTTAGGCAGTACAATATCGCAAAATGGATCAAGTGAAAGAGATGTGCAGTGTAGAATCGGTTAAGCATATGACGTATTCCAAATGCTCCAATATATTTCGAAGAGTAATAAAATTGAGGAGCAATTAAAGATAAAAATATATTCAACAATTATTCAGCCAGTCTTAATGTATGCATGTGAAACCTGGGAAAGTTCTAATAAAATAAAAAGCACAAATTAAACTGTTTTCAATAAAGATGGCTCAAAAGAATTTTAAATATCCACTATTGGGACCACGTCAAAAATGAAACAGTACTCGAAAGGAGTAGACAAAGAAAATTAGATTAAATAGTTTCTGAGAGAAGGTTGAGGTTTTTAGGTCATATAGGCCTACTGAGAATGTCTGAGGATAGATACGCAAAGACTGCAGTTAACTGGAAGCCAAGTCAAGGGAAAATGAAACGAGGAAGACCATGAACTACTTGGCTAAGTACGGTCAACAAGGATATGAGAACATTAAACATTTCATGCGAAGACGCTGAGAAGATTGCTGATGATAGAAACAAATGGAGGAATGTTACCGCCCTATGTTCTGTACAGAACTCAAGGAACTGATGATGACTTTTTAATTACAAATATTTTTCTAAATGTTGATAAGATGTATATATTATATTAGGAACATTATGTTAACTCTTAGTTTGATCTATAATTAGAACTACTATAACCAGATTATATCCAGAGTCGGAAACCTTACCGACATCGCCATGTTGAACACGTATGCAAATATATTTCCTATGTTGACTTCAGATAATTAGCCTTATACGTAATGATGCAACAACTACAGGTTGGGATTAAAATATTTTAACCGATGTGCCACACATAATCTTGTGGCATTAATGTTGAAAGGTTTTCACGGACTAATAGATCTACACCAGACATAATATCCTTGCTCGGCAGTTATTCCTTTAAACAATTACGTTTGATCTGCAACAGTATATCTGCAGCACAATTTGCTTCAATTACCAGACGAATCCGTCTTCATATCAGCAAAACACCAAATATCCCTTGCAGTCATTAAAAATAACGAAATAAATTTAACTTCGGCGCATTTTTCAGTAATTATTTATTGTAACAAGTAGATAGAAAACCGGTAAAAATGAACACTAACTGGTAACAAACGCATAACTAATAAATAACTCGTAGGAGATAACGAAGTTTAGCACCAATGCATGAGTGTTGTTGATATTGTATAGCACAAAAGTCTGAGTGAAACAAATAAATATAGTTATATACCATAGTAGTATAGTATAGCAGCTGTAGACGAGAGTTATAAAGCACATAGGTAAGAAATTCCTGAAGTTAACCGACTGACGTTGACTGACTGAGGTTAACTGACGTTAACCTTAGCTTTACCAGAAATGCAACTACAAGCCACACTTGTGTCACAAACAACAGTACTATTAACCGCTGCTAGCCAACATTCTGTCCATCAACACAAATATCTTAAACGAGGGTCATTTAACAATATCATATAACTTGTGAATGAATTATATCTGGTAGACTGGTCATTTATATATTTAAATTAAATGACAATTTAACTAAACCTAAGTTGTATTGTTATATTGACAATATTATTTAAGTTATCTACAGAGAGACTTGCGACGAACAAACAATACAGTGCACTTAGCTGGTCTTTGTTAAACTGCACCGTTACTCTTCAGCGGTTACAACTCTCACAAACAAGCTTTCTACGTAACCTTCGAATCATAGATATTATAGCAGGCGAATTATAGTAATTAATATAATTCATACTATAACTATTTAATAAAAATTGTGCAATTATAGTTTGTACTCCAACTACAAACTATAATTACAGTTTATTTATGTACTCGTCTGTACATGTACTCCAGTTCATATATATCTGTTTTGAACAATTTATTAGTGCAAATATTTGACCAAAACTGTTGAGAACTCTAGTAGTGATATCTTAGATAATACATCAGGTTACTGCGAGATGCCATACTATTTTACACCAGATAGGTTATTATATGTGTATATCTAAGATATATATATATATATATATATATATATATATATATATATATATATATACAGTATATATATATATATATATATATATATATATATATATATATATATACAGTATATATATATACGTGTGTGTGTGTGTGTGTGTGTGTGTGTGCGTGTACAAAACTAAGCCTTCATATTTACTCTATAACTGTTAATCAATAAGATTAAAGTCCAGTTCCTCGCCATAAGGCAATGTCAGAGACGTTAGTCAAACAAGTTTAACCTTGAAAGCAGACGTTCAATTAGAGGAACTGATCTACAGATAATCAGTTCCTCTTGACCGCACAGGCACGCTCTTGCCATTTGAAGGTGTAATAAAGAATAAATAATTTATAATAGGTACTGTTGATAACTGTTGGTAAATTTATAACAGTTGATAAATGTATTAAGAAATATGAAGGATAGTTGGAAAGGACACATTCTAAGCATTCTAAGGAGAGAAAGTCTACTAAAGGAAGTAATAGAAGGCAGAATGGAAGGAGAAAGAGGTAGAGGTTGGCCGAGATTAAGAATGTTAGATGACCTAAAGATCCACATACGTGAACATGAAGAGGAAAGCGGAAGACAGAGATGAGTGGAGGCGTTATACAATGGACCTGTCAGTAGGCAGTGCACTAAGAGAGAGAGAGAGAGAGAGAGAGAGAGAGAACAATTATAAAAACAAAAACTGTTCAAAATAATTCTAGTAGAAAATGAGGGTAAAAAATAAAAAAAGTGAAAGTCTTGATAATACGGCTAATTCCTCTTATGTTATTTCTCAATACTCATAGATTTTCAGCTTTGTACAGACACATAACTTAGCGTCACTGGTTCAATACCCAGTCAGGCTTGTTCGGCAAAACTAAGTTAATTATCAACACACTTGCATCGCTCCACTGGAATTCTCTCTCCAATCGGCACACACAATTATTGGTATTTCGCAGTACAAACTGTATAATATAAACCAAAAGCAAGATTACTGACAATTTACATAAAATTATAGCTACTACATAATAGCAATGCTTAAATCTATCCATTCTATCTTCAAATGTCTTGATGAGAATTCCCATAGGAAGGCTGGTTAACTGACGATACTGAAATTTAAGAAACAAAAATTTAATTATTGCACAATCTGGATTATTTAAAAAAACTAACGATAATAATAGCGGTAGATTATTAGTCTATTCTGCGTTATGCGTTAAGCGTGATAACAATACAGACGCAAAAATGCACGAGTATCTCAAGAGTTAATGGATAGAAATGCCAATAAAGACATCTGAATAGCAACTGAGAAGTTGTTATTAATCAGAGCGGCACTCAGTCGTTAACACGCTCTCAGCCGAAATATTTCATTTAATAAAAATGAATATTATCGACAGAATAGAACCAACCACTTGATCGAATTTCACAGCAAGTCTAGAGAATCTCAGCCATACTCGTTTCAACAGCAGGTATGTCAAGTGAAGTCTAAACAATGGCAAAACGAGTGCGAAACACGCTAAGAAGAAGTAGCTAACACGAATACCTTTATGGTCGGCCCACTTGTTTTTCCAAAACTATAGTCATGAACAAAGAGTAAGAGCGGCGAAAAGATTTTAAAATTCGTTCTCAAGATCAATTGTTCTACAGATCTATTTGAACATTTGACACCACTTTAAACATTTAAACTTAGGTTACCATAGAATGTAGCCTTTCCAAAGACAGGCGCAGAAAACTAACACAACACAGTATAATAAATCGCAGTCAATAATTAGTAATTAATTCAAGAAATCCAAAAATAATTAATCGAAATAATGCAACATAATAACAACGTTGAGCACACTCTGCACAAAATTTCTACGATCAATGGGCCAGTGCACAGAAGCCGCATACTTGTGTTGAGGATTTGTGTTGGTAATACTAAAGCCTGTGTTACATCAGAGAAAAATCAACAGTTATAACAGAAATTGCAATGAAAATATCAAATATTCTAAAGCAAGTTAGTCCATATAGGCGTTATGACAAATCAAAATGAACAATAGGCCTAATGCTGCAATGCATCTACATCACAACAGTAAAATAAATATTGAAGTAGTAAAGCACAATTATTTTACAAAAGGACAATACAGTACGAGAGCATTTACACTACAACAGTACAATACTGTAGCAATAAAGTACATTTACGTTGCACCAGGGCATTAGAATAGAGAATATTTACACTTGGAATATAGGAATATGGCAAGGCAATATGGAATCTACATTTACGTCATACCATTAGAGTGTGCTATGAGTAACATTGACAGCTTTAAAATACAGTACAATATAGTTCAGTAGATTTACATTAAAATGCAACAACATACTACATAATAGTATTTATGATTTACAAATTTAGACATAACTAATAAAATTTTCTGAAATTTTAACTTCAGCGAAAAATTGATGCAATAACAATGTAGGACCTCTATGCTGTTTATTATAAGTACAACTAATATAAAAATGCATAGTAAAAAGGACAAGGTCACAAAGCCGAGATCCAAATAAACTAGAGATTCAACTTACTGAAAAACTAAGTTATGTTACATAAATTCTAATTACATTATATACAAGATAACAGGAAAACTACACCAAAAGCTACGAACATAGTCATAGCTAATGGCTAGAAGAGAACTTAGTAACAAGTTGGTAGGCAAACAGCTCAATTGTATTAGAGACTCTAGATATTACCGATATAGACAGTAAGAACGTCAAAGATTGATCTGATAATTAGCAGAAATTGACAGTGCTTATACTTAAAGGACAAGGATATTGACAGCAAGGTAATCAAACCACGTTCAAAACATTTATCCACAGTTGAGCAATAGTCTACTTCTACAGGTATGCATTCAGATTAGACGGTTGATTCACTGTCAACTGGTTGCTCCGAATGGCTCTTTACTTGTTCATCAAACACAATAACTTCAGATGTATCATCCCTTACTATCACTGATTCATGGTTGACCACTGATGACTTGCTATCGACCACGGCTGAAGTCACGAGCACAGAGCCCACCAGTGCATCATCATCGGCTGTGACACTCATATCTTCATTCTGGAATCATTGCATAATGCAAATAATTTACACAGATACTAAAAGTTACTGATTCTGTGGCTTTTCCTCCTCACCTCTCCTTGGCTATTTGTAATCGACTAATCGTTGCCTTTTGGAGGTGCATCGATTGCAGCCGAAGCGGATTTAAGAATAACCTTACAACAGCCTGGGAATTTATTTTCATTCAAAGGTGTCAACTCTCAGTCTAACAAGGTGGTCACCTACTAAGTATTAACCGCGCGCGAAGTAGCCTAAAGTTCATTTGAATAGCAGCTTTAACGGCTGTTAGCAGCTTAACTAAATCCCCCCTAGTTGAATAGTTCCTACACTACATTTAGTTGACACTTCTTAAACTGAGTGTGATACGGAAAAATCAAAATGCCTTTCTGAAATGATCCTACATTAATTAGAGCATATAGGCTACTTTAATTCATGATCAGTAAGTTAAACAAAATTGTACGATAAACTATTAACAGTAACACATTTTCAATAGGACACAAACCTTGAAATGAAGAAACTAAAAAGGCGCTTTATATACAAAATATTGCATTAAAAAAATTTAAATTACACTTTAACATTTTAATATATGTTGTTATAATTTAAGGAATGCATCTAGGTAGGTTCTTTAAGAACAACAATTTGTAAAATAATACAATTTGATACTGACTGAAATAAAAAAAGGTACATTATATAGTAAAAGTTTTCACTTTGAAGTTAGAGAATCCGAAATATCTAAACCTAAGAGTGGTATCCAGATTAATTCTTACCATCCAGTCTCTCGGTTAATTCTATTATCATCTAATTAATTCTATCATTAATTCCAAAAAGGCAAGAATCAAAAAATGTAACAATCCGACAACAATAGATCGCTATAAATATGTAAATCAAACTACCCAACAATGTAGTGATATAAATACGGTATAACGTGCGAAGAAAGGAGCGTCAAGAGAGAGAGAAAGAGAGAGAGACAATAGAGAGATAGAGAGAGAGAGAGAGAGAGCAAGAAATAAAGAGACAAAAAGAGTAAGAGAATGAGAGACACAGAAGAGAAAGAGAGATAGGAAAAAAATTAAGGTAATACCCGAGCAGTTATTTTGCACTGATCAGAGACAGAAATCTGCATATCATACAAAGGCCGCACAAGAGACCCTATTCCATCAGTATTAGACTCTCTCAGTGACATCTTCTGAAACACCCCAGCCACGGAGCCGAGGCTTCCTCTAATGCTGCCCATTCTACCAAACTCTTCAGAAATGACGTCTCTTGACTCGTCGCTCTCAGGCTTAGACGGCCTAGCACTACGCACAACAACAACGACACGTATACCAGTAGGTCAGCAGGTTGTCTGACTGCCGACAGTAGATGCAGACTGGGTTCAAATCCAGTGCTCCTCCCTTCTCTCCCACCAACGTCACAATCAAGCAATCAATCAATCAGTCAATCACTAAGGGTATAACGTCCGGTTCCTCGCCATAAGGCAATGTCAGAGATGGTCTCAAGCTGAGTCCAAGATCCCGAGGCAAGAGGATCAAAATATTGACCTACGGCGGAAAGAAAAGAGTTCAAAAACATGCTTAAAAGAAAAACTGACGCTCAAATAGGATTTAGTTTCTCATATTACACTCAGCTCGGCCTACACTCAGCTCGGCCTACACGCGGCCTACACTCAGCTCGGCCTACACGTCAGTCTCTCTGAGTTATAAAGTAAAGATAAAGCTAAAAACTAAGGTTAACGCCAGTTTCCTCACTCGAAAGCGATGTCAGTGACGGGTGAGCGCAGGATTTGAACCCCGCACATACTGATCCGTGATAGTATATATTTACCGATATCGCCACTGGCTCCAACAAGTGACATAAACCAATATAACATAGTAAAAACCTTGGTTTGGAATATATTATTATATGGATGCGAAACATGGACCTCAAGGAGAGAAGATATTAGGAAACTAGAGGCATTGGAAATGTGGATTTTGAGAAGAATGGAGAGGATTAGCTGGACACAAAAGTTTACTAACGATGAAGTTCTGGAGAGAGTTGGGTTGTCGTTTTATAGAAGACAGAGTGTATATAATACATATACTTCTGCTGACACATACCCTCCGCTTATATTAGAGTTATTGAGGTTCAGTTTCTTTGGCTCCGGAGGCTCATCTGGAGATGAGTCGCGTCTTTTTAATATTTTGAACTAATAAATCTGCATTCGTTAGTAGCCTGGCTCTCATCATTAGCACTCATATTGCCTGCATTCTCATCTTGAGCACTCATATTCCCTGTATTCTCATCATTAGCACTCATATTGCCAGTATTCTCATCATTAGCACTCATATTCCCTGTATTCTCATCATGAGCACTCATATTCCCTGTATTCTCATCATGAGCACTCATATTCCCTGTATTCTCATCATGAGCACTCATATTCCCTGTATTCTCATCATGAGCACTCATATTCCCTGTATTCTCATCACGAGCACTCATATTCCCTGTATTCTCATCATGAGCACTCATATTCCCTGTATTCTCATCATTAGCACTCATATTGCCAGTATTCTCATCATGAGCACTCATATTCCCTGTATTCTCATCATGAGCACTCATATTCCCTGTATTCTCATCATTAGCACTCATATTCCCTGTATTCTCATCATGAGCACTCATATTCCCTGTATTCTCATCATGAGCACTCATATTCCCTGTATTCTCATCATTAGCACTCACATTGCCAGTATTCTCATCATGAGCACTCATATTCCCTGTATTCTCATCACGAGCACTCATATTCCCTGTATTCTCATCATGAGCACTCATATTCCCTGTATTCTCATCATGAGCACTCATATTGAGCACTCATATTCCCTGTATTCTCATCATTAGCACTCACATTGCCAGTATTCTCATCATGAGCACTCATATTCCCTGTATTCTCATCACGAGCACTCATATTCCCTGTATTCTCATCATGAGCACTCATATTCCCTGTATTCTCATCATGAGCACTCATATTCCCTGTATTCTCATCATTAGCACTCACATTGCCAGTATTCTCATCATGAGCACTCATATTCCCTGTATTCTCATCACGAGCACTCATATTCCCTGTATTCTCATCATGAGCACTCATATTCCCTGTATTCTCATCATGAGCACTCATATTCCCAGTATTCTCATCATTAGCACTCATATTCCCTGTATTCTCATCACGAGCACCCATATTCCCTGTATTCTCATCATTAGCACTCATATTCCCAGTATTCTCATCATGAGCACTCATTTTGCCAGTATTCTCATCACGAGCACTCATATTGCCTGGATTATCGTCTAGTATTTCCAGATCATCATCAACATAGCCATCTGTCACTGCAGGATTTCGACCAGTCCAGTATACTTCCCAATCAGGATCAAACAACAAGGAAAAGGCTATTGCCTCTTCCTCTTCGGTGAATGGTGAAGGGGCTCGAGTGGGCTGAACTGAGTCATTTGAGCCCTTTGCACCCGCTTCAGCGAAGCTTCCAGAAGCTAGAATGCCATTTTTCCCAGCATTAAATGGGCATTCTATTAGATGTAATCTGTATTGGTACAGAGGGCCAGTCCATGTACACTCTTCATGACTGTATTTGAACTTAAAATAGAGGATGGCTAACTCTCCTTTTTCACTCGAATAACCACCCCAGTGTCTACATAGTGGACAGGTTCTAGTGGGTGGGTCTTTGTGCCACGTAGATATGCAATATTCACAGAATGGCGACCTACACTTGAGGCAACGCCTTTTGTTCACCATTATTCCAAAACTAAAGCAACAATAAAATTCTGATATAATAAAATGTAATAAGATTTGCTGATGCAGCCAAGTCATATATACCAATACTGCCTCGATAGCATGTCATTTTAAATTAGAAAGCCATAATTTTCAAAGTTTCAATACCAGGAATATTTTCAATTCATGAGAAATCACAGAAGGGAAATAAAGGAATTTCTTCATCATATCACTCTAAGTGTACTGCGTATCGGAAGGTGCATGCCTAAAACTTCTCCACATGTTTATATCCTATGCTATAGCAACATATATCAACAAAAGTTATCAAGTAATGTAGCATCCCATGTCTCGGTCTTCCTCTAACCCTCATTCCTGCCATTCTAACTTCGATTATCTCTCAGCAAACCATCCCCTCTTTCTTTTCCTTCTCATAATTATCATTTGTCTACTTGTGCAAACCCTTTTTAACATTTCCTCGTCCGCAATTTTGTCAGTCCATTCGATCTTCCTCATTCTTTCAACAAAGCCACATTTAGAAAGCATCCTGTTTGCTACTATTTGCGGGTATTATTTGTCGCTACAAATTGTGGTAAATATTACTCATATTTATTAATTCAAAAACAACGTTTTTATCCATATTGACAAGATAAGCTTTTGAAAGTTTTTATTCTCTCAAAGCCAAATTTTGACCTCTCACATATATATGTTAAACATTATTAGAATCGGGATCGATAACAGATGAAGTGGAGACGGGTGCTGCTGGAGCCAAAAGCTGTGGATTCAGGGCAATGGCACCCGCTGCTGCGATCAGCAACGTTTAACTTTCATAATAATAATAATAATAATAATACTAATAATAATACTAATAATAATAATAATAATACTAATAATAATAATAATAATAATAATAATAATACTAATAATAATAATAATAATAATAATAATAATAGTAATAACAATAGTAATAATAACGATTCATCGTCCGTTTCTTCATCCAAGGTCAAGGACGCCCCCACACCACATATCATTAAAGATCAATTCACCCAAACCAATCAGCAAAACATACTGTATATGCCAAAAATAAGTAAGGTCCAAAACGATGCCAGTCCACTGATCTAGAGACGGTCAGGTTCAATAGTAAATCTATGGTGGAAAGAGATAATGTTTTAAGCCTGCAAGAGAAAATTGAAAAAGAATTTGAGTAAAGATTAGCAGGCAAAAAGTTCCAGATGGTGGTAGCTGTATAAGTGAAGGAATGTCTGTCCAATGATATGAGAAATTTTGGCACAGCGAAGATAGAGAGAGAGAGAGAGAGAGACAGAGAGAGAGAGAACCATGATCATTTATTTGTAACTTAATCAAAAATATACACAACGCGCATACAACGAGACAGAATACAAAAAAAAGGCCATCAGAAAGAGCACAATTGAGCTCTATCTAGCTGACTACCGGAAACATGGAAACATAGTAACATAGCAGCAAAGGATCATAGAGAAATTGGAGATAATAAACATAAATAACGAACATAGTGCTAATTAAACTGTAAAGAGCAAAACATTGCAGACTAACTAAAGCAGAAACTACAGATTTGTAGAAATACAAATCCATTAAAATTAAAACTGCTTCAAACAATAGTACAGGCAGGACTAATCTCTCTCTCTCTTAGTGCACTGCCTACTAGCAGGTCCATGGTACATAACGCCTCCACTCTTCTCCGTCTTCCGCCTTCCTCTTCATTTCCACATATGAGTGGATCTTTAAATCATCTAACATACCTAATCTTGGCCTGCCCCTACATCTTTTTCTTTCTATTCTCCCTTCTATGACCTCTTTTAATAGACCTTCCCCCCTTAGAATGTGTCCTATCCATCTCTTCTTCCTATTTCTTAATACATCAACTGTCTATCTGTGCCAATTCTCTCCAGGACTTCCTCATTTGTAACCTTTTGAGTCCAGATAATCCTCTCCATTCTTCTCCAAATCCACATTTCCAATGCCTCCAGTTTCCTAAATCTTCCTTTCTTAAGGTCCATGTTTCACATCCATACAATAGCAAGGTCCAAACCAAAGTTTTCACTATCTTTATCTTTGTGTCTTTCTTTAGACTTTTTGTTAATAGTTCTTTTCTACTACCAAAGGCCGCTTTTGCTTGTGCAATCCTACTGCATATTTCTGTCTCACATTTCCCATCATCGGTTAGAGTATGACACAAATATTTGAAACTCCTTACCTGTTCCAATTTCGTACCATTTATTGTGATATTAACTTCACCTTTATTATTGGACACTCTCATAACCTTGGTCTTTTTTATATTAATCTTCATACCATATCTTAGGGCCGTATCATTCAGCCTATCCATTATCTTCTGCAATCCAATCTCGCTGCCCGCTACCATTCCTTGGTCATCTGCAAATAGTACATCTTGTAACAGATTTCCTCCTACTTTTATTCCTTCTTCCAAGTCTTCCATGGCTTCCTCCATCATTGCCTCAGCGTAAATGTTAAACAGCAGCGGCGAAATGCTACAACCTTGTCTTACTCCGCGTCCTATTTCACCTTCTTCTGAGTATTCTTGTTGGATTTTGATTACTGCTCTTTGATTTATGTACAAGTTAAAAATTAGTCTTCTATATCTCCAGTCAATTCCTATTCTTTTTAAGATATTCATTATCGTTATCCAATCAATCCTGTCAAAGGCCTTCTTGAAGTCTACAAAGCATACAAAAACATAATTTCCATATTCTAAGCTTCTTTCGCAAAGAACCCGCATTACTCTTATTGCTTCTCTTGTGCCGCATCCTTTCCTAAAACCAAATTGTGTCTTGCTCAGTATCATCTCTGCTTTCGACTGAATGCAATTATTTATTATCTTTAATAAGATCTTCGATGCATGAGGTATTAAGCTGATTGTTCTGTAATCCGAACACTCCACAGCATTGGCTTTTTTGGGAATTGGAATCATCACTGACTTGGTAAAGTCGTTTGGCCAAATACCTGTACTGTACACTTCCATACATACTTCCATTAACTTTTTGAGTGTTTCTCCTTCCAACATTTTCAAGAATTCTGCTGGGATTTCATCTATTCCGGCTGCCTTTCCCTTTTCATACTGTTAATTGCAGAATAAATTTCCTCCTTCATTAAATCGGGGCCCCTTTTATCATCTTCCATGATATTCTCTTCTTCTATTTTAAGGACTAATATAAGTAGATAATCGTTGAACGATCAGAGGTTCTACTGACTAAGAGACATTGTACAACTGTAAACATAGACATAGATAGTCATTTCCAAGTATCAATTAAATGCTGTTTGTTCATTTTGTTAAAACTGATTCAGTGGAACAGGTTCTGATTTCACTGGGATATCGTTCCGTATTGTACAGTAAGAGTTTACAAAGGAGCTGTAAAAAGTACGTTTACATTGTTTATATAGGTAATTAGTTGATTTAATGCGAGTAGAATAACTATGTTACCAGTCTGATTTAAGTACAAAAGATTGGCCGCAAAAGAGGAGACACATTTGGAAAAATTTAAGCATTTGAAGATAATTTTAAAGATTCGTATAATATTCTTGCACATTGCTCTCTCACAACATTTCAAAAATTGGCAATAGGTAGTGGTTTCAAAAACATACGAGTCTATTCGCTAGATACCAAGACCAAGATCAAGACCAGAACCTTCGAAACCAAGACCAAGATCCAGCAAGGCAAAAATCGGTCTAAAGCGTCTTAGAGACTAAGACCAGACCTCGAGGACTAAAAGTCCGATAATTTCTCAGAATATTTCTTTACAACATTATTTACAGGACGACAGCTAGACATTAGTTTCTTTGCATTATCAATATCTTTCGTGGTAGCAATCTGTAGATAATTTTTGTTTACCACATCAAAGAAATCACTCGAGCCAGCGTTAAAAAAAATTATGTCCCATAATTTGTAACACTTTGCATTAAATTATTAAATCAATAAATATCAATAATTTCAAAACTTTAAAAGAATAAGCTCAAACCAAATCCCACAGAGATGTGGTTCAATCAAGCTGCGCTCTTCCAAACAGCACTCAGTCGGATAGCTTATTCTCGGAAGATTTTCTGATTCCATCTGAAATATTTATATATAAATATTACATTAATGCATATTAAAATAAATGTAATCATTAAATTGCAGATTAAATACTTTCTTAATAATGCCCATAAATATCTATACCACTTTTATTTTCAAAATACAATAGTTGATAACTGGGTAACATCAAAAAGACTAGCAAAGTTCACCTTCTTTTAAGTTTACCTTCCTAGTGGTGGATGTTGCAGATTGCCATATCATTCAAACTTTGTGCCATATGTAGTAGACCATAGAAACGTATATAGATATATACATATATATATATATATATATATATATATATATATATATATATATATATATATATATATATATATATATATATATATATACATGTATATATATACACAGACTAGGGCAAAAAATAATCCCCTAGCGAAATCTCAATAACTTCAAAAAATCTCAAAATATTTGTACAACATTTTTGGAGCTTCTAGAGGAGGAATTTCGGCATATACCCTGCAAATTTGATGAAAATTTATTACACAGCTACAAAATTGCAGCGTTTCTTTCAAAAAAAGTGTAAAAAACAACTTTAACAAGGCCTATTTTAACAAAAGTCTTATTAACTTCGACAAAATTCAAAATAGTTTTACAAACTACATGGACCCTCTAGAGGAGGACTTACATGTAACTTGCAAATTTGGTGAAAATATATCGAGAAATAACAAAAGTACAACGATTCTCCAGAAAAAGTGTTAAAATCAATTTTAAGAAGGCTTATTTAAATAAAAGTACCTGAATATTTCTTCAAAATTTAGAAATAATTTTAACAGAAGAACGAATTTTAAGCATCTTCTATTGGAGCAACTAACAAGGTAGTGCAGGCTTATACTCCACCACTGAAGTAAACAGCCCTTTTCAGGGTCGTTACTTTCCTAAAAAGCAAAGACTGACATTTCAAAAAGCCTTATTAAAATTTATTTTTGCACTCTTGTCGTAAAAATGCTGAAATATCGTACCTACTGAAAATATTTTCTCCAAATTTACAGGAGATACGCAGAGATTTCTCCCCTAAAAGCTCATACAGTATTTTGCGACGGTTTCATTAAACCGTCGCTAAATCGGAAATTAGTGATGATGCATTGCATCATGAATGATAGCAATGTCTTACAGATTTTCCGTACTGTGATGCTGAGGTGTTTTTCCTATTTAGCGACGATTCCTTTAAATGGCGTATATACTTCCGCTCTAATTTCATCAGATCCTGGACTTTTATTTGTATTTAATTTCCAATAGAATTTTTTATTTCATCAATAGAGAATGGTTTCTGCATTTTGTCAGATTTTTTCTGTTAATTTTTCTGTATTTTGGTTATAAAATATATCAACATAAATATATAGTTTACCTTGGCAACGGATTATGAGCGGTATTACAGGATACATGCGGATCAGTGCTACCCTTACAGAAAATATAGGTGCTACCTCTTCAAAAAATATCGCAGTGGGTTTACATAATAAAGTAATTTATATATATTTACATATATTTACATATATATATATACATGTATATATATATATATATATATAAATATACATATATTTACCTATATTTGCTCTATGCTCAAAAACAATAGCCGAACAGCTTGGCAGCCAATAGGACGCTTAGTATAGGACCTTGTCTCAACCTATATATCAGTCGGGTAGAAATAAAAACCGGGACATTTAACGTGTATAGCCACATTTATATTCGTTGGAAGCGGATTTTTGAGCTGAATTCAAATATAAAGTTCCCCATTCGTAGCACTATTAATAAAAAAGTTATGTCCAAAAAACGAAAAATTAATCATTTTTATTTTCTTGACAGATTTTCAAAGTGTTAAAAAATTATTGTAGGGCTACGAAAATTGGCAAATTAAATATTAATCGTGTGTCTGCATCAAATAAAGATAAAGCCAAAAACTAAAGTCAAATTTAATGCCAGTTTCTTGCTCGATGGCACATCAGTGACCGGCAGGGTATGGAAGCCTCTCATAATACAGATGATAGATATTAAGATTACATTTGCTTTGATGCTTCCTCCATGAACAGTGACGCAATTAGCCTGAGTCCCAGCCCAACTTAGGTTACTTGCACTTCATCCAGATCTGCAGGGTTTTTGGTGGGGCAGGGAAGGGATAGGGAATGGGCTGGTTATGTGAAGTGAAAGTTTAATTATGACACCGGCAGAACAACGCAGCGTTTTCAGTAGTTTCATTAAAAATAGTCTAATAACCATAATTAGACCATTTCCAATAATTTAATTTAATAATTAATGATTTTTTAATTAATTATAATTGGACCGATATGACTTGATATGTTAAAGAAAGTACAAAAAATAAAAATTCAAAAAAGAAATGTAAAAAAGCAAATACCTCAGGATATACCTCAACTATATTCATTCTAAGATGCTCTGAAAGTCCACCAGTTTTTTCACACATTACAAAAATGTTCTCCTTTGGGAGGGGGTGTATTAGTCCCTTCCTGCGCCCCCCTTCACCCCCTACTTTATGCCTGTCAATGCAAAAATGATCCTCCCTACACACAAATTGTTTTTCTACCTATGCCCCTGACTGTAGTATTGGCATTGGTGGAGGTAAGCTAGTGGGATACTGGATTTGTTAGTAGGCTAGTTGGTTCAGTGTGGCCCCAGTCCTGGGGCTGAAGCCAGTAAGGAAAAAATTTGAGCCCCCCCTAGAATTTTTTTGGTTGAACCACTGTCCATGTAGTAGCGTAGAGTATAAGCAAATCTCAAGAGGTGGATTAAAGTCTATAAGTGATAAAATCGTTTTGATAGAGCGATTGTTATATTTACACAGCCAGTTCATATGCCAAACCAAAACCAAATTCACACTTGATGGCAATGTGCTTTGAAAAAGTACCTGGCACAGCGGTTTCAAAGTCATGATGGTCACACCATACATAGGCGTGTGGAAGACTGGAACAATGGGTATGGCTTTATTTCTAATTAATTTATGGGCTTTAAGGTGTCTCAAATTATGTGCCAGTGCCATGAAATTATCTTGCACAGTATTAACGACTAGCACAGTTGAAGAGGCTATAATGCCCATACCATGAAAAGTACCAGTGCCACCCAATGTAGTACCATTATGGTTTGCATTGTCTGCAACCAATTGTCCAAATATCTCAGGATATGGGTGAATATTCATATCAGAAGGATTCAAAGCTACAGTGGACTATTTGAATCATGTAATTTCGTCATATGACACAGAGACACCTAAACGTGCCAGCTGCTCAATTAATGGTTTGGATTCTATCGAGTGATCAACTGATACACCCAAACCGAGAAGCAAAGGTACAATAATTGAGTGTGACCATGAAGCTTTAATGACAACAACAACAACAACAACAATACGATTAGAGTGCTACTGTTGTCCATTACAACATTTAGCACTGTGGAACCAAATCAAAGCCGATGAGCAGAGTGAGGGGTCCATAAACGGTGCGAGCCAAAATCCGGGTGGTCAGTCCAAGGAAGGGTACTAGAGGAATGGAGGTTTGCGTGTTGGTCTCAGTTCGTGGTCGTTTGGTGGATATGAAAAGTCGAAGAGAAAAGATTCCAATCGCCTATGAAACTGTTCGTACAGTAGGAAAGGCTGATCAGGAATAGATGAGGGGGTGCGCAGAGTGGAAGGAAGAGAATTCCAGATCTGCGGGGCAGCATCCTGGAAGGAGCGCCTAGACACCTTGCTACGTGAAGGAAGGCTCGGTCTCTCTAGAGTAACTAACTTAGAGGACCTGGTGGGCCTGGAGGTAGGTTGTCCCACTTGTAGTAAGTGGGACATGTAACTATTACCAGGAGTGGTAATAGACTTTTAAGTTAGAGAAACTGTCTTGTATAAAATACGTTCTCTAACTTTCAGCCAGTGTAAGGACTTGAGGATTGGAGTAACATGAGAAAATTTGGAGCTACGAAAGACTGCACGTGCAAGGGTATTCTGAATGAACTGCAACCTATCAATCTCGCAACTGGGAAGATTTAGAAATAGGGAGTTGCAGTAATCCAGTTTGGATTGCACGAGAGCAGCGCCAATTGTAGTGGCAGTCTCAAGAGAAAGAAATGGTCTTATTCGACGAAGATCGCGAATATGAAAGAAACATGCCTGTGATGCTTTAGTGATATTTTCGTGGAAAGAGAGGTGGTGGTTAAGGACAACACCAAGATTCTTCACAGAAGAAACTGGTGTGACTGAGACATCGGAAGAGAGAGCCAGGGACACCTCGTTCAGTTTTAAAAGTTGATGAGGTGCTCCAAATGGCACGAACTCAGTCTTGGATAGATTGAGTGCCAAGAAATTGGCAGACATCCAGGAAGATATCTGCTGAAAGAATTGCTGTAGACAAGCCTTAGCATCAGGATAGGAGTGGGGGGTGAAGCATGTGTGCAGTTGAGTGTCATCAGCGAAAAGTTGATGGTCTAATGAATGTGAAGATATCAAGGAGCTTAGTGGAGTAGTATATAAATTAAAGAGGATAGGATCAAGTACAGAGCCCTGTGGCACACCGTACTTGAGGATGGAAGGCGGAGAGGAATACTCTTGAATTTTGACGCTAAGAGTACGGTCGGTGAGGTATGAAGTAAACCAATCAAGTGCATTGCCGTGGATACTAAACCATGATGAAAGACGTTGTAGGAGGATTTGGTGATCGATGGTGTCGAAAGCAGCAGACAGATAGAGAGTACAAGTCCAGTGAGAAGTTGAGTGCACATGGCGTTTGTAATGGTGTTACAGACAGAAAGAAGAACAGTTTCAGTAGAGCGATGTTGAGTGTAAGCAGATTGGTGATTGTTGAAGAGGTCGTTGGACTTGAGATAGGAGGAGAGTTTTTGAAAGACTAGTCTCTCTGTGAGTTTGGAAATGAATGGTAAATTGGATATTGGCCTATAGTTGGAGAGTGATTCCTTGTCCAGCGAGGGTTTCCTTAGGAGTGAAGTGACAATGGCCTTTTTAAATGACTGTGGAAAGGTGCCAGAGGACAAGGATAAATTAACGATTGTGGAAATTGAAGGTGCCAGAATATGAATACACTTCTTCAACAGAGAAGTAGGGATAGGGTCGAGATAACAGTGCTTGGGAGGAGAAGTCAAGACTTGTTGCGTGATCTCCTCAATGGAGACAGGGGTGAAGCTATGGAGCTGCTCAGCGGTTGATTTGGTTGATTGAGGATAGTGAGGTGTGGAGCTAGAGATGAGAGGAATGATGGAGGACCGGAGTTGGTTGATTTTGTCAGAGAAGTGAAGAGCAAACCGTTTAGGAAGTGACTCAGCAGGAAGTGAAGGAAGAGATGGAGAGGGTGACCTATGTAATAAAGTGTTGACTGCTTTCCATAGGTTCTTGGAGTTTACTGAATGATACTCTTTCAAATGCTATTTTTCCTAATGGTTAATGGTTCTAATGATCTGATAAGCTGATGCAGAAGAGGAGGAATGTAGTTCCTGTGCTCAATAGATAGATACTGGCAGATAAGTAGTCATGTCATATTCTCATTCTCTGATCTAATTTGCAATCAATTTAGCTGCCACTGTTACGATTCTTTTACTCTCATCTGTCATATCATCTTTCCTCTCCATGTGCCACTTCTCACTAATTAAGTATAAACACAAATTGTGGAAACAAATCACATTTCTTTTTCCAAATATTTCAGTAAACAGTATGTTATCATCATAGCACTCAACAAGCTTTCGCTTCAGATGTTTTGCAGAATAGGTAATGCCATCTGTAGTTATATCTTGCATCTCTCAACTACATCTTGTATTGCATATAGCTCTCATTCGCAGGTCCCTCCCAACCATTCGCAAGTCTCTAAAAATGCTGATTGATAATCTTCATTTAATCTAGGTCAGTGTATAGCCCTCGCACCAGCACCTTCCTTAACCCTGCTGCTGACAAATTTCAAATAACAAAGATTGTGATATATGGCTTCTTCTGTCGCTAAATCACAACACATTTTCATTCGTCCCATGACTTCATATCCCCAGTTATCATTACTTCTTCCGCAATGCTCTTGAAGATAGATGATTTTTAATCGTAATCCAATCTCGGGCAGCGAGATTGGATTGCAGAAGATAATGGATAGGCTGAATGATATGGCCCTAAGATATGGTATGAAGATTAATATAAAAAAGACCAACGTTAGGAGAGTGTCCAATAATAAAGGTGAAGTTAATATCACAATAAATGGTACGAAATTGGAACAGGTAAGGAGTTTCAAATATTTGTGTCATACTCTAACCGATGCCACTGATTTTAACATAACATTACAGAGCCAGGAAGCAATTATATGCTTGTTTAAGAATCATCAGGCTCTTAACTAAAACCAGTTAATATTAATAACACCACATAGTTCAATATAAAATTGAAACTACATTATACAATTATATTTACCAAAAAGAGCCAGTGACCAACTAGGCCTTGAAAAAAAAATCAAAACATACAAACCTCATGTCAACATGTCAAATTTATACATAGCCTCTGTACAACATTGAACATGTGATCTTTGACCTGATATTACAAAGCAAAACAAGCATATTGTTCTTTACGATTAAAAATCATAGATGAACAAAGTTTTTCCTTTAGAATCATTTATTGCATGCTCTTCCAGTTACTGAATTTTTGTTTCATGTTTGCTATTTTTTCTTTTATACTATGGCTTTCTGCAACTGTTGTGCATTACAATTGGCTGATCACAAGAAGTTTGATGACGAGCGAGTTCATTATCATTGCGCGAACGAGCAGCTTTCTAATTGTGAGTCAAAACACTAAGATCGTATAAAAGTCAGATCAGTCGGATCAGATCGGTTCATCAACATCAGTTGCATATAAAACACAAATAACGCATTGATTTTCTGGAAATTATTAGCTATAATTAACGAAGTACAGTTTCGAAATTAATTAGAAGTTTTATTACTTATATCCCATTACACGATTCAATTAACTTAGTTACAACGTGTAAGCAAGAAATCAATTACAATTAATTTCTAATTTGCCAAACTTACAGCAAAATCTTACTATATCGCTCAAAAATAAACAAACATGAAGTTGTTTTAGTTCTTATTTATAAGCGATATTCTTCAACAAAATCAGTCATGTTAAAATGGATATAACTTTTTTACCCGAGGTCCTAGAAACGGGGAACTTTCCATACGAGTAGTACTTAGCATTCCCTACAACTAGGCAAAAATTCAGCTATACACATTAAATGTCCGGGTATCACTTTTTTGAGATTTTATCTACCCGACTAATATACTCCAAGGCTTACATGAAACCCAAAATAAGAATTTGGAATAAGAAGCTTTGCAGAAGTAGCTTAATTGCTGTTGTTGTATCACTAGTTGAATAGACTTTAATAAACAAAGTAATTTTAATTTTACTTTTCTTAACTATTCCTAACCCTAACCCGTACCTCCCTTATACTTGTATGAGGAAACGGACGTTAAACCTGTATTATTATTATTATTATTATTATTTATTTTTTTTAATTTAAAAAATTACACCGGTGTAAAGAACCTGGGGTTTGATAAAAACGATTCAAGCAATACGTGCTGAATCGCCGCCCGGCTACTCGAGGTCAACAATCGGCTTAAAAGAATTGTTGAAGCCAACTGCATGAAATAGTTGCAAAGTCATGGAAAGCCTTTGCCCAAGAAAAGATGTCTCTCAATTATCGCCGGTTTGCTTTGTGATAAGTCTGCCTATGCCATAGATAAAGTCAATTCCTTCGGGATTCATCGGGCCCATGATTTCAATGGCAACCGGAGCAACTTCATATCCTGAGGACAGATCTCGGTATTTATCCAACTTCCTAGAGGCGGCATGAACAGCAGCTCCACCGGCTGTGACTGAAGTCGTATTCAGGTAGGAGTGCCATAGTGTCAATGACCGTGACGTCCCATAAGGCACATTTACCGTTGCACCAGGGCACTAAAGTCATGCCGTCCGGACGCTTGCCGTCTGATCTGGACAACCACTTGGTTCCTTAGAGAGGAAGGGATGCCTGCTCTTGAAAGTACTCGCCATATTAAGTCATTTAAATTGTGATGGCGAGACATTCTACCTGAACTTCGTTTGCAGGAGAGGCCGTGGACATCTAAAGCGTCGACTTCATGACCGCAGGGGCACATGTGAGGCTCGCAAGTTTTCGCCCCTAAACGGAAACTAACGGCTACTCGAATGGCCTCATTGTCTAAAAAAGGCCCACAAGGAGCAACAGGGAGAGCGTGAAGCCAGTCACTGCTTTTTTTGGTTGATACAGCTAGTAGTCGTGCTCTGTCTGCTGCATTGGATTGGGATTCTAACAGACTGTTGTAAATCCGATCCACTATAGGACGGTCCCATGATTTCTGGTTACTGACTGAGGTAGAAGGTGGAGCACTAGATGTGAGGCTTTTGGACCAAACTGACAGCGCAACGTCAATGGATCTATCGGCAGAAAGGGAGCACTTATGTAGGATGGCGTCTTGCAACTGCCTCGTTCCCATCGCTGATGCCAAGAAGGCTGAAAGCGCGGTAGAGGAAACAAGACGAATTCCAAGACCACCCTTGCTCACCGGTAGACTGGCTTGCTGCCACTGCAAATCAGACAAATCTGCGTTGATTACGGCACACAAGCATAGCCTAAGAGCCTCGTCGTAGTCTAAAAGCCGCTGATTAGAGAAGCTCGGACTAGAGCGCAGAATGTGCGTAAGTTTAGGTGCACTTAATGAAAAGCGAAGGATTGTCAAAGCATCATGAGCGGCTAGCGACTTCAAGCGCGATGCTGTACGTTTGACATCCTCCAAGCGGCTAGATAAAGCGGTGGTAGTAGCTTCTTCTCCAGAGAATGGCGCGCCGAGTAGAGTACTCAATGGGAGAGGCCCATTGGCACAAAGGATGACAAAACTGAGTTGCCCGGAGATTTGCAAACTGATGATATGACTTCGCACTTGGTACGATTCAACTGAAGCCCAAATTCTATGATAGTATGTACATCATTTGCAATCGACGACTCGCAACCACCTAGAGTAATGTCATCTAGGTATCCCACCGTGAGAGCGCTAGAGCTCTTATTATTATTATTATTATTATTATTATTATTATTATTATTGCCCTAACCCTAACACACCATATTACCATAGGCCTATGGTAAACAAACGTGGCGTCCGTTACGTGCTTAAAAATTAATGCGTTGCTATGTTTTGCTACTAATTAATTGTAACGTTGCTCTAACGCTTAAAACGTTACTCTATCGCATATAATATCAACTCCAAAACACAACACTCGAAGTTTAGCCTAGTGTTCAATACTAATTAGACTTTATTGAAATAATTCAACTAACTGAATTCGTAATCAATAGTCACTCAGGCTCTAACCAACTCTAAATCTAATCAACATCAACTAAGGTATGTACATGTACATGAACTGTATATGCAACGGCATAATTTATTGAAGTATACAGTAGAGAGCATCCCCAAGTGGTGGGCTATGCTCTTATATAGGCCTACTACAGATTGTCAAATGAATGGTCCAATATATGTATCATGTTACCGGTAGTGCTTTGAACATGATTCTAGTATTTTTGTACTGGTCATCCTGTGATTGCTGTAATAAAGATATCTAGCGGCGACTTCGTGTAATAAAGCTATTAGTTGATAGTAGATACACGACACCGTCACAATAATTAATGCCTATGATAGACACACCAGAGGTTAATTAAGCCAATGATAAGTGACTTTTATAGCACAGAATATATTGGCAGTGCGAAAGACCTGCTAATTGAGGATATCGAGGCATTGCGACTGGCTAATTTTAAATCCCCTCCGAATCGAAGAGAAAAGGGCAGTAGACACAATAAAGCTAGACAAGAAGTAGACGATATATTGTTATCTCTGACAATCACTAAGAATTTCGTTTTGACAACGCTGTATTTTATTAGATTAAATATAGAAATTATGGGCTAAATAAAATTGCATTGAAAAACGCATGCGCAATTATACCGACCATGAAATTGGGGCGGATAAATGATTATGAAGAGGATTGAAGAGCTAAGTTCTGATTGGCTCTGATATGACAAGTTTGGGAACGAACGATTCTGATTGGCTCGTGAGCATTGCATCGATCAACACTATATAACTAGATGGCTGGCTAAAAAAATTTAGTTCACTCCTGAACTCTGGCTTATATGAAATGACTAGCTGAACTTGTCTAAATATAATTCTTAAAGAATTATTGCAGAAAAACCATAAACTAGTAGATTTTCTGCAAGCGTCTGAATTTATGATTGAATTCGTTAGAAAGCTGTCTTATTACACCCTCTATAGATCGGCGTTAACTTGAATGACACAAATACGAATTCTATATCAGAGCAAGTGTGCCCCAGGGATTTGCAGATTTATGTGTATATGAGTCTTCTAAACTCTCTTTAGGTTGGTTAGATTAGACAATACATCATATCTCATAATCGATATAAATCCTGAATTGGACCAGAAACGCAAATTGCTAGAATTAACTAGAATTAGAATTAATAGAATTAGAATTAACTAGAATTGCTAGACAAAGCGTTTTCTCGTCAAAGCAGGTAAAAACTTTTGCATTCCGATACCTTCAGAGGACGGAAGTAGGAAGAAAAGAAGACAGAAATTAGAAGATAGGAGCAGACAAGGAAAGTGTCGGACACATAGACGAGAAGTGCCGTGATTCGTTCTCCTGTTTCTACTTTATTTTGAACTTTGCAAACATATACTTAACTCCTGATTAAGACATATTCACTTAATCGCCTATTCTTTAAGTTAATTTTGCGTAGTTATCGTCTTACGTTCTGTTCTATTTACTGTTTTAGTTTTATTCTTTAGATTATATCGTGTTTCTTATTTCATAATAAATCGTTAGAAGCATAAGCTAATTACCTTTTGTGTTAATATTTAAATTTAGCAAGAATTAATATAAATTAAACACAAATAGCACACACGATATAAATTGCAACATATTGAAAGTATATCCTAAACATGAGTTCTATTCGTAACAGCTCCAGTCTAATTGATTTAGCCTCTAACTGGCCATATGAGCAAGAGATTCTTGCATCCTCCAGATTAATACCGCCGAAGCATGAAGAGTTCCAAAAATCGAACCCCCGACTCCATTTCCAAACTCCTATAACGGACGGAGGATGGGAGAACCGTATAAATAGTCGATGAGAACGCTTGCTTTGCTCAGCTACCCCGTTATTCGGTGGACAAAATGGAGGACATCCCAATAATGAGAATGGAAAGTGGAGAATTTGCCTTGCTTATGGCAAAAATTAAATAGTATCTTGGATAATTTGTCAATTTTAAAATTAGCATATGCTAATGAGGAAGCAGCTATGTCGCAAAGCTCAAAGGAGCTGGCTCGTATCAGCACTATTGTTGATCAACTGAACGGCCAGTATACACGTGTATCTGATCAGTCGCGTATGTTGGAGATAGTTCTCCACAGGCTGTTGTTGCTGTTGTCAAAATCATTATTTTTGTATTTCGTAAGGTTTACTTTTATTCTTAAAGATCAAGTAACTTTCTCTTTCCGCTAGTAATGGCCAGCTGTGAACATTAAGATAAAATATAAAAGTTTTATCTGTAACAAACGAGGTTAAGGAACTATAATTCTGGTTAGTAATCACGCATAATAGATTATAAATAATATTCTCTACAGTTTAATGTAATCTTGTACTTTCGATTCGATCGGAATTTCGATATTTTTGGAATTATATACTTTGACGAAATGATGATGTAATAGTTATAGTAAAGCGTGTTGTCGAAAACTATTTTAAAAAAGTAAACAAGCATTATAGTGAATAATCAACTACGTTGATATCTATCACTTTTAAAACCACATGTTAAACAGTTAGGCAATTTAGACCATTATCCGTATAACCAGTCCAGTGAATGCCCGAGATTTCACTCTCGGATCAGCGCGGCAGGGATTCTTGTTATTCTTGGGATTATTGTAAAGGATTTGCGTATATGGAATATGACTAAATATATGTTTAAATATATCGATAATTATAGAGAATCGTAATTTCTATTATAGAAAGGAAATGGAATATTTTACGATTTAATTTTAATTCTTTTAAAGTTGAATTAATTGATAAAACGTGTGTTTAGGATTTTAATTTGAATATAATATTTGTGTTCAAATAGTATAAATGTATATAATATTCATGGGCATAGGTAAATGGCAAAGCTAAGTTTAACGTCCATATTGGTATCACAAGGGATATTGTCAGATATGGTTTTGATAGGATTTGAACCTATGACTTCGTGCTTCAGAGACAAGTTCTGTATCCATTAGGCTATCCAATCAGTATGGTAGGCTATAGTTATAGGATTAAGGTGTTATGCTTTTTCTCTAATAAGTATATAGTTTATTTCATGGGACTGTTTTATTTGTAAGGAAATCTATTTCTTTTATTTTGTATTAATTCTATGTTTTATGTTTGTTTTGTTTTAGAAATTATAAGTAAAGTCACATTGCTAATCTTTGATTCAAATACGGCAATAAAAAGGACAATCAGAGAAAGGCAATTAGCCGCAACAACGTCCATAAGCAGTCAGTCAGCAGTCATAACCCGTCCTCTCGTCACCTCCCTACTCGTCGTGCCACTCTCCAGTCTATGGACTACGACACAGCC
Source organism: Enchytraeus crypticus (assembly GCA_905160935.1). Lineage (NCBI taxonomy): Eukaryota > Metazoa > Annelida > Clitellata > Enchytraeida > Enchytraeidae > Enchytraeus > Enchytraeus crypticus. Next base: position 1,627,291 of record CAJHZI010000478.1, on the reverse strand, counting down.
GACTGCGAATCAGAAGGAGGTACGAGGCACAAGACAGCAACCCGTAAGAAGCGTAGGGCTACCGAGGTCCAGCTGTCGACTCACACTCCTATCGTAAACAATCGAAAAATAAACAGTTCAACTGAAAATAAACAGCTTTGGAACGATCGAGTAGCCAGCTCACCGGTCACTAAGCAACAATCGCTTAAGAAAAAGTTCATGAAGGTCATTGCCAAGTCAGCACACAGCCGTTAGACAATAGCGACCTCTCAATAGCAAGGGTTAAATCTGCTAAGCCATATAATTCTTAATTATATAATGTGTTATTTTTACAAGAGACCTGGCTAGCTCCTAGCCACATGCATAAAATTTTAAATTCTAATCACAAGTATGTTGGATTTGGAATCTTCGCCATGGAGCAAACAGTCGAAAAAGGTTTTTTAAAAGGGAGACTTTGGGGTGGCAATGTATTTTAGTAAAGGAAAGTTTGTAGTGAGATCAATAAGTTTGATAGAGTTGTATCTTTAATTATAGGCTATTTGTTATTAACGTACATTTTCCATGCAGTGATGGTTCAGACAATAGTATAAATAAGCTAAACGAAATTTTGACAAACGTCAGCACAGTCATTGGAGAATCGGACGCTCAATGTTATATCATTGGAGGTGACATTAACGCAGACTTGGGAAGCATCTCTGCACATGCATCAGCAATTAATGCCTTTATGGACATCTACAAAATTAATATGAAGTATTTTACGAAGTACATACAAGTGAAATTACATGTAGACCTGAATACAAATATATATTTGAAATTTACTGTAGATAGTTATGTGATAGAATATATTTGGGACTGAAGTAAAAGTTATTCAACCATTGCACAGCCCGTCTTGAAGAAGAAGAAGAAGAAAATATGTTTATCACACAAAGTTTCACAAAATTCACAGAGTAATATCATCAATGAACGTGTGACAAATAAAATTATATAAGCGTTATCAGAATCTTAGTCATAAGTGCAATACGTCCTGTAAGTGCAAAATAAAACAACAAAAAATGTGCATAAGAAATTAAGTAAAAAGCTAGGCCATCTGAGAGAGCCCAAATCGTTTACAAGTTATTATACACAACCATTTCTATAGCTTGACAAAATTTAAAATATCTACATTAAGCTTTTTAAATCAGCATAAAATGTACAAGAGTTGGGTTAGAAATGGAAGATTACCAGTTATTAGGTAAGTAATGTTTGTATTTATGAGAGAGAGAGAGAGAGTTGATGTAGAGAGAGAGTTGAAGTTTCTAATAGAGGTTGGAATTTCATTCCAGTTTGTGCAAGCATCTTTGACATATGATTTATAAAAAGTGGCAGAAGACTTCTTATAAAGATAGCTAGATCCGTATAGTCTTGTGGGGTAGTTAGCATGATTGAGATGAAAGATGGTTGCCATTAGGCCTACTGTGGATGAGGATGATCTGTTGTATAGACACTTATGAATAAATTTCGCTTAACAAAATTTATGTAACAAATGTATTGGCTGAACATTAAAAAAGTGTATAAATTTTTGACATTACTAAAGCGGTGCATTCCTTGCAACGTTCTTAGTACTCTGTTACAACGTGTAAGGACTGCAATATGTTCAAGGAGGCGTGTCCATACACTTCAATGCAGTAGCTAATGCGAGAGTGGATCATTGAAAAATATAAATTCCTACGGCAAGGCATAGGAATATTGTCTCTACGATTGAATAATAAACAATTAGCACTTTTTATCTTCTTCACAACGGTGTCAACATGGTTATAAAAGACAATTGCTCGTCTATTTCTATTCCAAGAAATTTGATATTTTTACCCTGGAAATTGGATTATTACCATGCATTATCTCAAGTTTTTCATCTTTTATATACTGCTCATCCTCTTAGGGAAGAAAACAATGTAAGCAGATTTTTCAGAGTTTGTCGTTAAGCGATTCTTGTGAAACCAATGTTTCAATCTGAACTGGTATGGTTAGCCAGTGAAAATAAATCAGTAAGGTTACTGCTATTTATAAAAGCATTAGACTCATCAGCAAAAAGTTTAAGTGAGATTTCAGGACATGCATTTTGGATATCATTGAGATATATTAAAAATAGCGAGGACCCTAGAATGGATCCTTGTGGGTCACCAGTAGTAACTGGTTTGATGGTTGAAATAGTTTGTCCTATTACAGTATATTGAAGTCTATTTGACAAGTAAGATTTGAGCCATTCAAGTGATAAACCTCTTATGCCATAGTGTTGTAGTTTATGTAAGAGTATACAGTGATCCACTATGTCGAAGGCTTTGCTAAGATCAAGGAATAGCCCAATTGTATGCATGCTTTTCCCTTTGTTTGAACGAATCATATTTAGACTACTAAATATAGCATCGATCGTTGAATGACCTTTCCTAAATCCAAATTGGTTATCACAAATCAAATTACATTTATCACAGTAATACTGTTATACATTAATTTTTCAATAATTTTGCTTACGTTATTTAAAAGTTAGATTGGCCTATAATTTTGCACATCATCTCTCTTGCTTGATTTGCAAATTGGGATAACTTTAGCAGTCTTAAAACTAGAAGGGAAAACTCCTGAACTAAAACTACTGTTAATTATACAGGATAGAGGGTCAGCAATAGAGTGAGCAGAAAGTTGAAGAATTTGATTTGGTATTTCATCTGGTCCGGTAGAATTGGTTTTTTTGAGTGCCGTTAATGCATTTAACACTTCACTGGGAGTGGTGGGTTTTAGAAAAAGGGATTTTTTGTTTAGAAGTGATAAATAATGTTCAAAATTATTTTCTCATGAAAGGGTCGAATTAAATTTAGAGGATAGTTTTGAAACATTTCATGATGTAGGCCTATGCATGTGAAACCTTGAATAGTAGGCCCTACTAATAAGATAGAACACAAAATTAACTGTTTTCAACAAAAATGTCTCAGAAGAATTCTAAAAATTCATTATTGGAAGCACATCAAAAATGAAACAGTAATTGAAAGGTTTGAAGAGAGAAAATTAGATGAAATAGTTTCGGTGAGAAGGTTAAGGTACTTGGGTCACGTATTAAGAATATCTGATGATAGATATGCAAAGACTGCAATAAATTGGAAGCCATGCCAAGGAAAAAGGAAAAGAGGAAGACCTAGAAGTACTTGCTTCAGCACGAACAGCAAAGATTTGAAAACTTTGAACATTTCAATTAGAAGACGCTTTGATGGTAGCTGAAGACAGAAATGGAGGTATGTTGATGCCCTATGTTTTTTCAGAACGCAAGGAACTGGTGATGAGAGGTCTAGCTTTGTCGTATATTCCTGCAGAGAAAAATTAATTGATAAATTTTAAAATATTAATTTTAATTTTCTATACTAGATTAATCTAATCCACCTTTAAATTAGGCTCAATGTTAATAAAAAAGGTTTTTTAATGTTAATATAATTATAATTCAATTTAGTGAATTTTTAAAATTTATTTACTTAATTTCATTTTGCTTATGTTTAACAATTAGAGTTTTGAAAATTAACGATACACTTATTTACTCCTCCATAATTGCTCATAATATTAAGTTTGATAGTACAAAATGTTTTGTATGAAATAGAAAAAATTCAAAATAATTTGTATTCGTGTATGATACGATTTTGTCTGCTTTTCAAAACAAAATGGTTTTCGATCGCATCAACATTTGCCGCATTAAGCAAATGTTATTATTAGTCAAATTATATAATTATTAACATTTATCTCTAGCGCTCTCGCTCTCTCGCCCTCTCTCGCTCTCTCTCTCTCTCTCTCTCTCTCTCTCTCTCTCTCTCTTTCTGTCTCTATTTCTCTCTCTCGCTCTCTCTCTGTCTATCTCTCTCACTTTCTATCTCTCTATATCTCTGTCTTTCTCTCTCATCTCTCTTATAAATGACAGATTCAAAATACAGAATTAGAGAATTAGAAGTACAGTCTACTTTGAAGGTCCTTAAAAAGCACTATCTCTCTACTATTCATAAGAGATATTGAAGTCGTAACAGTAAACTTTATTTAAGTTGATTTCCAACAGCGTTACCCAGTCCTTGCTTAGTGGCCTCTAACGACACACTTTACTTCAGTGTATTTATTGTAAAGTCATAACTGCTCCGAACTCAATATATTATAACTTCTTTTTGGCGAATTCGTTACTGTAAATTGACTTAAGGGGGGGGGGGTGGGGCGCCAGGGAGCTTTGTCATGTGTAATAGATGTGACCTTACACCTTTATATGCGCAAATACATCTAAATTTTTAACTGCGCCATTCTGTAAAAATACCCAAGTAGAGCAGAAGAACGAGGACAATTCTCTGAACTTCAGTTTATTGTGAAATTCTTCCCTTGTAGTCTGTCACAATATCTGTTATTACGCAATATTCATTCATAATACAAACGTAACACAGACAACTAGCCCTTGACGCTGGTTAACTAATGCTCAGAAGTTCAGCTGATATCCAGTATTGATGCGCTTACAACCAGCAACAATACAGTTTGAGATAGGCCTACAACTTCGAAACATATTTCGAAATAATCTGCATATAGGTATTTTTAGCTCAATCACTCACTCAATAACAACGAAATTTAGCTACAGTCAGCGCGACTAGAGTGCCACCGGCGTCTATGACAACATTGAGCAATATGAAACCAAAACCAAGCCTATGAGCAAACTACATATGCGGTTCAACAAAAGTTGCGGATTAAAGACTCAAAAACCTGTCTAACACCTGCAGGCCTATCAAATTTGCAAATCTTTGATACTTTGAATAGAGATTTATGAAGTGGAGAAGAAATAAAGCCTAACTGATTTGGTAAAATATCTGTGAGACAGAACTTGTACAAGTAGTTTGAAAGAGATACAGAAATCAATATACACAGTACACACAAACAACTTCAGCACTATCAGCAGTATATATGTATAAATCGACTTTACTTGCAAGAACCATGAATTGAACCAAAGTCTAAATTCATATACTTTCATAATCTTATTATCTTTTCTCTTTAGCTATTATTTTTTCCTTCAAATTTCCGCAATCACTGCACGAGGTAGAATCAGTTGTGGTAGAATAACATCCCATTGATCACAGGGAGGAAAGTCTACTAAAAGAGGTCATAGACAGTAGAATGGAAGGAAAAAGAGGCAGAGGCAGGCCGATAGTAGAGGATTTTAAAGACCCACTCATATGTGGACATGAAGAGGAAAGCGGAAGACAGAGAAGAGTGGAGGTGCTATATACCATGGACCTGCCTGTAGGCAGTGCACTAAGAGAGAGCTCACAGAGAGAGAGAGGCGCTCTGTCCAGTCGGCGTCGTATTTTTGTAAATGTCAACAAACATTGACGTCACTGGAGGCTACAGAGAATCTGATTGGTCGAACAATGATGAAGGGCCACTATAGCACCGCAGCTAAATTATAATGCCTTTATAGACTCTTAGGGTCCCTCCTCGTAAGCGATATGTCTTCTCCATGGGTTTGTGGGGTCTGAATTTTCTATATTTTTAAAAATGTCATAGAAATACATTCAATTATTTCCTAGGCAAAAAATAATTATTTTTAATAATTGACTTTGAGCAAATAAAAAATTGTCACTAGTAAACTTAGCCAATTGAGTATTAAAAGGAAGAACAGGAAAGAATATATGCAATTTTTAAAATATAATGTGGCATTGCAAATTTTCATACTTTAATCAAAATTTTTATCAAATTCGATCGAAAGTTATCAAGTAGGCTACTTTGACAGCATTCGCTGCTTCGTCAGTGTAAATGTGATGGTATGAGATGTCCTACCTACAAGTACAGTCCGTCAACTTTATCTGGAGCCCTCGCCCCCCCCCCCCCCCCCAATCAAAGACTTGGGATGTTGGATGCTTTGATAACTACTTCATATGTTGTTATAAAGAGAAAGGCAGAGGATAGAACTATGTAGAGGAGTTATATGCCATGGACCTGCCAATGGGCAGTGCAGTGAGAAAAAGATCCTTTGAATCATTGCTAAAATATAGTTAACAAAGTTATTCTCTTGAGAAGCTATAAAATGCTGGTGTTAGTGAAAAATTAATTTCGCAATGACTTGTTGGTATAATTTTTATTTTTAATTGATTGCATCCTTTGATGGCATTAAATATTATAATACTTGGGTATTTATGTTTTCAGGCTTGATTAAGGATCGTCCTGTCAAGAGTCTACTTTATTGTTGTTGTTTATGGTCTTAATTTGGATTAATTCTCTTTATAGTGTGCTGAATGGAATATTTTCTTCATTGCAAAAGTTAAGCATATTCTTTATTTAACTAGAATATATCTGAGCTACAACCATCTCTACCAAAATAAAAATGTGAAGCTCAACTCACAACCAGAAAAACGTCAACAAACTATTTTGAGGTGTTTCCTTTTTCATCACATTTTTAAACTGCACAGAATCGGTTAATATAACGGCCTTTTTTATTAGAATCTTCTTTTAATTACAACTGCAAACATAATAAACTTTTAAATATGTATTCGCTACATTGTGGGAAGTGGATAAAGTACGAATTGAGAGCTTGGGAATGTCACAGTTTCGCAGTGATGTTATCAAGACATTTTTCACAAGACCAAGACCGAGACCAAGACATAGAGTCTCAAGACCAAGACCAAGACATTGAGGCTCAAGACCGAGACCAAGACCAAGACATTTAAAAACGTCTCGAGACCGTCTCGAGACGAGACAGTGTCTCGAGACGTCACATCACTGCATTTTCGTTCCTCCGCGGTCGGTTTTACTTGGCCACTATTGTCGAATCAAAGCAAAGGAATAAGTAATTCTTTATTCTATGGGGCCAATATAGAACACTAAGCTAGGGAAACTCAAACTCAGACAAATTGGGGACTCAACCTCAGAAAAACTGAGAGCTACCTGCGTTCCTTGTCCCCCCCTCCCGACTTTAACCATTGATTGTGGGTGGTATATAGGTCCTATATTGCGAAATTCACTCTAGTAGTTTATAGTTCAGGCTTATGTTATCATACAGAGCTGTCATAGCCAACAGCTGTCATAGTTCAGTTGCAAATTATCTACGTTGCTGAGCGAGCAGTGCTGTCGCAGCTGTTTGCTGACAGTTAATGCCTAGCAATGCAGCAGATCTTGTTAGAGAGACCAGGGATCGATCAATGCTTCCAGTAGCTTGCCAATCAGAAGCATCGTAAGCTACTGTCTCAGCGATTTCCTGTAAGTTCTTAAATAATTATAAATATATTTAATTATGCAGTAGACATTTAGTATTCGTTTTTATAAGGATACCTGTGTTATTTTAGTTCATACGTTTGGATATATGCTTAAGAAGGCATTTCTAATATAAAATTTAACAAATTTAATGTTATATAATATTAAAATATAATTTTGGCTATGTAAATGGTATTTAGAGTGCTGCTTAAGGATACTTAATTTCCTAACGAAATTGTGGCCATTTTAACACAATATTAACATTTACATGCAAATACGTTCACTTTCAACATAGATATCTATAGATCAGTTTGAAATGGTCAGACTGATCTTTTACTAATTAAATAAATTAAAGATAATCATCTCTCGCTGAATAGTAAAATAATGATGGTCTGATATTGGCTGTATTTTGTAATATAGGCAATATATATAATTATATTTTATATCAAAATTAGCGCAAAACCAATAGTATTAATCGGATTATAAAATCGTCTTAAAATTAACCTTTTTTGTTGCAATTGATCTTTGATTAGCAATTTAATATAGAGGACTACTGCTGCGGAGACCAAATTTTCTGCTCTCTCTTTCTATTCGCCAATAGCTTTTCATATTGAGACAGCACTTCTCAACTACAATAAAGCTCATGCTTATTAACACACATCATGTTTTTAAATAATGGTAGAGAACTTCTGACATTTATCAGGATATCATGCCAAGTTATCTGTGCTGTGCCCGGGAAACTGAAGAATAGATCAACCGTTTATTGCACGTATCGTAATAGGCGATTGAGCAAAAATTGAGCAAGGAAACGGGAAGCCACCTCATAAGCCATATTATTACAGAGTTATAGGCTACATTAAGGTATGTATAAACGTAGCTATTGTAAGCTAGGTTCATGGTGCATATTCATTCTCTGAGTCTGCTTCGTGCTTCGTAAGAGCATACCATAGATCAGCAAGTTAATCCCTTCGCTAAAGGCTTCACTAATTGATATTAATTAATTATTAGTATCATTAATTCATAATTAAAAGTTAATAATTAATTAGTTTAAATTCATTAATTAATGGTATAATTAGTTCATAATTAATCAATAATTATGAACTAATGAGTTATAATTAGTCAATACTTAACAGTTGATAGTTTTTTTTATTTAGTTAATAGTCTTAAGCTTTCGAGTGAGGAAACTGACGTTAACCTTAGCTTTACCAGCTTTTTAATTTAATAATTCAAGGCATGATTTGGCAATATACTGTTTTCATATTTTAGATCCACTAATAGAATGATTAAACATTGTAACGAAAAAGAAGAAGAAAGAAGAACTAAATATACCTAATTACCGTACTTGGATTACAGTAAAGTACCTTATTGGGTTCGTTATGTAAGATGGTACAGGATTACTGCAGAGGGTGTACAGGGACTTACTTCTTAAAGGTAAGATTTAAATGCTTTTTTCAATTTTTATATTTTTTGACGTCCCTGACATTGCCTTATAGCAAGGAACCGGACGTTAAATTCTTATTGATTGATTGATTATTGATTGAACTTTTATATTTAATGTACTTTCTGTATAGTCTATTATAGAGTGAGATAGAGTGAGAGAGAAATTTATTTATTTCTTTTATTCAAACTTCACTTTGTCTTGACTATTTAAGTTATTTAGATTTTTTAAATATTTCAATGTAAAAGTTAACCTCACACGTAGGCTGGGCTCGTTAGAGATGAGATCCTGATACCTAACTACTGTTACATCTCCATATCGCAAGGACTGGTGTTACATGTCTTCCTTGTCCTGGTCGTTGCCTTGACCTAGAATTAGTGTCCATACATACATATATATATATATATATATATATATATATATATATATATATATATATATATATATATATATGTAGAGAGAGAGAGAGAGAGAGACGGAAAGCTGAGAGAGTAAGCAGTAAATAGGAGAGGTTTTCAGAGATATAAAGTGAAAGAGAGACATAGAGAAATCAGATGAGAGAGAGAGAGAGAGAGAGAGAGAGAGAGAGAGAGTATATATATATACTGTGTAAATATAATGTATATATATACATATCTTATATCTTTCTCCCCTTTTCCCAATCTGTCTCTCTGTCTCTCTCTCTCTCTCTCTCTCTCTCTTTCTCCCTAAATATCTCTAACTCTCTTTGCCGACATACTGTTTCATTCTCAACACAGTAGAATTACTTTATATATATATACTGTATATATATATATATATATATATATATATATATATGTATATATATATATATATATATATATATATATACTGTATATATATATCCCCTTTTACCTATCACTCTCTATATCTCTCTAACTCTCTTGCCCACATACTGTTTTATTCTCTTAACTCTAGAATTATTTTCTCTCTATCTCATCTCTCATGTCTCTCTCCCGATCTATCTCTCTATTTGTCTCTAAAACTCTCTAACTCTCTATATCTCTCTAACTCTCTATATCTCTCTCACTCTCTATATCTCTCTCACTCTCTATATCTCTCTCACTCTCTATATCTCTCTCACTCTCTATATCTCTCTAACTCTCTATATATCTCTAACTCTCTCTATATCTCTCTAACGCTCTATATCTCTCTACCTCTCTTTATCTCTCTAACTCTCTATCTCTCTAACTCTCTATATATCTCTAACTCTCTCTATTTCTCTAACTCTCTATATCTCTCTAACTCTCTATATCTCTCTAACGCTCACTATATCTCTCTAACTCTCTATATCTCTCTCACTCTCTCTATCTCTCTAACTCTCTATATCTCTCTCAGTCTCTATATCTCTCTCACTCTCTATATCTCTCTAACTTTCTCTAACTCTCTAAATCTCCGTAACTCTCTAACTCTCTCTATCTCTCTCACTCTCTATATCTCTCTAACTCTCTATATCTCTCTAACGCTCTATATCTCTCTACCTCTCTTTATCTCTCTAACTCTCTATCTCTCTAACTCTCTATATCTCTCTCACTCTCTATATCTCTCTAACTCTCTCTATATCTCTCTCACTCTCTATATCTCTCTAACGCTCTATATCTCTCTCACTCTCTCTATCTATCTAACGCTCTAAATCTCTCTAACTCTCCCTATAGCTCTCTCACTCTCTTGCTCACATACTGTTTTATTCTCAGCACTCTAGAATTACTCGACCGGAAATTTAATTATCACAGGCCTGACCTCAGTCAGGTCCTCTACTCCACAAATAGAATCTTATTGATCGTCCTCTCGCTGTTCTCACGTTACATTTCTTCCTTGAACCCAAGAGCAAGCTAGCGAAGTCTTTTAAACCTACTTGGTGCTGTTGACGTCGATATGATCTCATCTCTATGTTCTACTGTAAGTTTATTTTAGCTATAAATTTTATTTAAGCAGTAAAGTCGCAATTTTGTTACACTTGTACCTAGTTCTGCGTACCTACTTTATTTAATTTCTTCAAATATATATAGTAGCGAACTATTCGTTTGAAAATCACTTGACGATAATTATATGGACATAGTTATATATATTGTGCAAAAAGAAAGACTGAAGTGAATTTTCTAAATACTAAGTGAACTAAAGTTCTGTAGTTCTTAAGTTGCTCTAAAAGAGAATTACTAATGTTCATACTTAATAAATAATCATGAAGACAATCAATTATACAAAACTATCAGTTATAATATCAATCAGTGTTAGTTAAGATCAGCAGTGATTATGCGACAGTCTTAGCTATAGAGTTAGTTAATCACTTACTTTTAGGCCTATTACTAGCAGTGATTAAATGATAGTCGTAGCCAATGACTTATAGTTATGACTAGCAGTAATTAACCGATAGTCATAACTATGGAGTAAATTACTGGTGGATACGATTAACCATTAACTAATAGTCATAATTATATAGTCAATTAACTGATAGTCATAACTATAGAGTTAATCACTGACAGTTACTGGCTGTTCTATTCAATGCCTTCGATGCGAAGAACACTGAATGGAGCCGTGATATGCTATATTCCATTTTCAAACTCAGATTCGAACCAAAAGCTTCGGCGCAGCATACCAGAGCCTTGACTGGTAAGTCATATGGACATGTACTTCAAGTACTGAAAGAGTCCTGTGCTTCCGGTAGCTGTCCGGGGCTGAGCGGAGTGAATGAAGGATCGATCAGGCATTGTCTATTTGGCACCCACGCTCTTCTCGATCAATCAATCACTCTCAGCTTTCATTCCGCTCTCTGCAACATAGTCTGTCTATTTCGCCATTAATCATTATAGACCCGAAAAGTCTAAATGATTAGCAGTTTAAACTCTGATAGCTATAGTTGGAACATTTAGGTGTCTGTGTTTAAGGTGTCACAATGATTATCGTCAAAGCGACCATAGCAAAATGATTGGAAATGAGCGCATTTTTATTTACTTGTTCGGCTTTGGTTTTTAAATAAAATATGATTCTTATAACAACTATGAAGAAGATGTATAGCTTGGAGACTTTAGTTCTAACGAAATTAAATTATAATTTATCGCATTGATAGGCTATCAATGTGAGATTATTCAGCGTCAGCAACATCTGGCTATAAAAATACTACATGCATAGTTCAGATCCTTGGTGAAAATTGTCTATTTAGTTTTCCCATATAGCCATAAAATCCATTTAATGGCTATCGTTTCAGGCAAACTTTTTACATCTATCCTAAACTTCCTGTCCTATTTTAAACCTCACATTGATGCCAGGTCGGAAGACTTGCATTAGATAGACTGGTGATGTAAGAATGTCTGCTATGTAGGAGTGATTTAGGATATCTGACGTCCACTCTATGGGTCCGTCCTCTTTTATTACGGACTATATTGGCGAAGGGCTCTTCACGTGATTTGAGGTTTCGTGATCAAAGACTGTGTCTTCATCCCACGCACAAAGGCATAAAAAAACTGCGCTGCTTTCTTTGATAACGGGTCCACAATATAAAATTACACTAATAATTTAAATCTTACTTGAGTTCTGAGCTTGATGTAGTTAAACATGTTGTGTCCGAGACACTGAAGAATGGACCAATCGTTAACAACACGTGTCGTAAGAGACGATTAAACCAAAGCTGCGGAAGGCAGCTAGAAGCAACCTGAGAATATATTTTCCACAAGCTATTGATAAATGATGGCGATTATACTTAATTATAAAACTATTGAACCTGATTACAAATTATTGAACCTGATTATAATTATACAAGTTGTGGAAATTTTCTATGAAGGAATTTACTTGTTGATTCATTGAGTTCACTTTATGGGTAGCCCTACATGACGGTATTCTGAATATGAATATACATTTTTGATCTACCACTGGGCAGAACGCCAGAGATTAGGAGCTTTACATAATATAGCCACTGTATATTGACTATCCTAAAGTTTTAATGTAACACAGAACCATTTCAAGATTTGAACATGTAAATATTATACATGTTCAATATTGAATATGTATTAGGTTTTTACATTATCATATTAAATACTTTAATATATTTAATATTAATATATTAATCAGAGCACGATAAAATTAAACCCTATATTAATTTCCGTACCTAAAGTTCGCTTGCTATAGAAAATTCTAAGATTACACTTTTAATATGTAGTTGACGACAAGCTTAAAATATTTAACAAAATAACACTACACATTGTTTAGCATCGTAATTTATAAATGTAATTATACAATTGTTGTCACTAAACCCTACACTTAAATTTCTATTTGTTAAGTGTCGCTTTAGAAGTATCTTTTTTGATGCATGAAAGGTTTCGCCATCATTTACTCAATTTTAGTTCCATATGAGTTAGTGAAATTGTATATGTTGGTGCTAAATGGGAAACAAATTAGAAATTAAATCACAAATAAACGTCAAAAGTTAAATTAGTGAACAGTTTGGTACATGAGGCTGCAGTTTATTACGTACTCTGTACAGTTATGATAATGTCACTAAAACGGTATAAAATATAACTCGATAATTCCAAAGTTGCAAATCGCTCTGGTTACCTCATTCCAAACAACCGACGCTCTCAGAAGGTCTATTTTAAATATTTCTCAGGACTCAAAGAAAAAAATCCGCTTTCAGAAGATTTATCTTGTATACGTTTAAATGAGACCACAGTTTATTATCATAAATATCAAATATAATCCTAGGCGTACTTTGATATAAAGTCTTGCACGAGAGCTGCTTCATGGTTTCTTATACAACGATGGCGTGCCAATATCCAATCGATATTCCATGTTGGGGATGCTTGTATGTGACACATTTAATGAAAGTCTCCGGGTTCTCTTTTTCTATTGAACTTCAGTTTTGAACGGTAAATCTGCGGTTCCCAAACTTTGGAGATTCGCGGCCCCTTTTAGAAACTTATTTATTCATTCAAGTCCTATATTAGAAAATGAGCTAGCTATTCCTGCATAGGTATCCATTAGAATTTAATTTAGACCCTAAGAAATTAGCATGAATATATCAACCACGATTTTAGATTATCATCCGTTCTCAATTGTCTTCTGTCAATTTGTTTTTATCAGGCTAGGCGTTACTATTCAATATTTGCTATACGCTCAGAAGAAGCACTCCATAGATATGGTTGTAACTCTCACCTAAGAACCTTAATTCTGATAGCTATAAGCCAAATATAGCTTCTAAGTTAGTTGCACAGTGTCTTCTTTGACTATGACTAGTTCGCGGACCACTTAACCAATGGTAGCGAGCCTTAGTCATAAGCTTAGTTCAGCTAACGGGTTGGCACACTTTCTTTTCGACTTCTCGAGTTTACTTCAAAGTTCTCTAGAGATGCGTTAGCGTGTTGTCAACATCGAATTCACTAATTATAGCTTTGACAAGAAAGACTGCTCTCTCTCTCTCTCTTCTCTCTTTCTCTTTCTCTCTCTCTCTCTCTCTCTCTCTCTCTCTCTCTCTCTCTCTCTTCCTCTCTAACTCCATGGCTCTCGGTCTCTTACACACACTTTTTTCTTGCCTTTGATTCTGTTCTCCTTGAATAGCATGTGTGTGGTCAATGTATTATGAAATATCTCCCTCTGACTCTCTGGTGCATCGGCATCAATTCTTGCTCAAAGTATAATCGTCGCTTCTAATTCAGTGCACGTTCACTCAGATCATTACAATCCATTCTTTCCTTAAACGCATCCCCACAACTTTCCTTACACAATCCCTCCTTTACTGCTTTCGCCGATTCCATTCGTCTCTTTCCATTCGCTTGATTCCTGCGTCGAATTTATTATTAGGCAGGGAACAAATTGCCCCTTACCAGACACATATATATGCAGAAATTTGAAAAGGATTTGAGCTAATGGTTATGCTAGATTCCTTCTACGTTGTTTTATCATCTTAATTAGAAAACTTTCGAGTCTTCCCTCATTAAACTTCTCAACACTAGCCATACTCTTCTTTGCTCTGATTATGTTCTCTCTCTCTCTTAGTGCACTGCCTACTAGCAGGTCCATGGTATATAACGCCTCCATTCTTCTCTAGATTAGACGAGTTTGTGATTAGGACTTGTGAGTTCTAATCTCAAACTCGTCCTTCGATGTGAGCTCCAACGGAAAATAGCTTAGCCTTTATAATGGACAACTGTTCGTCTGGTTTCATATGTCCTCTTTCTGGAAACGAACTTAGATCCGCTGCTGAAGAGAAGGGCTGCCTCTAACGATCATTTCCAGGCTGGAAAGACTTAATGAGATTATCCAGTGAAGCTAGGTATAATGGACACAGAGAAACATAATCTCCTACGTCTCTACTGTGACGATCAATCGATGAGGATGTGGGACGAGGCAGTGAACTAACTGAACGAGATTTTATAAGAAATCTGGTTCATGAAAGAAAGAAAAGAAGACAGAAGAGAATAATACTGAAGTTCTACGAAGAGCGCTAATTTTCTAGTTGTCCACTCTAGATAAGCGTTACCCTTTTAGATCTCAGTCAGGCGATTGCAGGTCCAAAAATCTATGAAAAGCGCAATTTACTAGTTGCCTATTCTAGTTAAGCGTCTTTTTCACAGATTCAGCTAAACGACTGTAAAATAACACCTCACGTGTTAACAGTCATAATAAAGAAGAAAAGAGGGAGAGTATCAAATCATATAAGCGAGGAGTGCCTTGAAGCCAATAACTCGTCTCCCAGTTTTTATTTTATATTTTAATTGCAAATACAGACATTTAGCTAACTGATTAGAAGTAGATTGACTTTATATTTATCGCCTTTTTTAGCATTTTATTAATTGTTGCGTATTGTTAGTTTAATATTCTATTCTAACTTTATGTTTAATGTTTTAACTCGTTATATTGCTATCGTGTTTCTTCGTTAATAATAAATCGTTTACAATAATAAATAACTAGCTTTTGTGTCAATATTCTAATTTAGTTAGAATTTATACAGATAATTACAAATAACACACAAATACTATAAATTATCATAAATTGAACGAATAAGCATGAGTTCTGTTCATAGCAGCTCCAGTCTCATTGATTTAGCCTCTAACTGGCTATATGAGCAAGAGATCCTTGCATCCTCAAGATTAATACCGCCAAAGCATGAAGAGTTGGAAAAATCGAACCCACGACTCCATTTCCAAACTCCTATAACGGAGAGAGGATAGGAGAATCCAACAATTTCTCAGTTCAACGCAGGACGTTGTAAACATGTGTGAAAGTCCTCTGCGGAATAAAAATAATACCTCTTTCTAAGTGCACTGCCTACTGGCAGGTCCATGGTATATAACGCCTCCACTCTTCTCTGTCTTCCGCTTTCCTCTTCATGTCCGCATATAATCTTATATACCTAATCGCATCCTCCTCTGCCTCCTTTTCCTTCCATTCTACCTTCTTTGACCTCTTTTAGTAGACTTTCCTCCATCAACAACAACTAACTATGGAGATAATTATACTAAATTACGCTTTTCTAGTTTCATAACAATTATGAATTGAAAAGATTTAAGAAGATTTAAGAAGCTTCAAATTGTGGTAGGGCCCTAGCTATCTTCAATTTAAACCTTACTTGCAATATATATTACTGACTTGCAGTCGATAACTTACTTGCAATTTATAACTTACAATTTTTAACTTACTTACAATTTATAATTCACTTGCAATTTGCAACTTACTAATGTATCACTTTGTAAGCTACATATACGGTATATACAGGTGTGCGCCTTTTATGGTTAATTCTTTTTATTTTGAAAATACAACAAGTGGCTTAGTGGCTTATATATATATATATACATGTATATATATATATATATATATACATATATATATATATATACATATATATATATATACATGTATATATATATACATATATATATATATATATGTATGTATATATATATATATATATATGTTCCAGCATAAATCATTGTAAGTTATAAAGTTATACATGTATCTTAAGTTTGAGTGTCAAACTAGTGACCTCGAACTTTAAAATCTGTTAGGCTAAAGATTACCCAAATTTTAAATAGTTGAATTTAAATTCGTGGACAATAATTAGGCCTACTGACGTTTCAATGCACAAAGTTACAACTGCATGAAACAGATGAATCTTCATATTTCTTCCACCAGCCGTTTTCTGCTATCCGCAAAATAATTAAATCAAATAATAAGGCGGATAAAAATTCTAAAAATACATCAAAGCCTTCTTGATCCAGTTCAAACCGGATTATATTTGAATGTTTCGTCTTCAGCTTGATTCGGTTGCTATAGTTACAGGAGACAAGAGATGGCTTCTTGTCAATATGACGGGACATAAACGTTCGCTGAAAAGATTTAAAATATTTATACGTCCGTTACTGATCTGACACTGATGTCAAGGTCAATTCAACGGACTGTCCATAATCATCAGATGAAAGTTTAGGTAACGACTAGAAAAATGTTCCTGTATAGTTTTGAAAAATGTTATCAGTTTTTGATTGAAACTTTTTAATTCGGGCAGATGTTTGAGCCAGTGTTTAGTATCCATGCAGCAGGAATCCATATGACGTCCCTGACATTGCCTTATGGCGAAGAACCGGTCTTTAAATTCTTATTGATTGATTGATTGATTTATGATATACATGTAGACAAAATTGAATCTAAACTAAAGAACAGTAGAAACCTGACATTTGCACCGGTTGAGGAGCTTTGCTGTAGACAGTTGCATTAACCATAGTCTCTATGGTTTCACTGTAACAAAAGTTCTTCGTAGAACTGCTGTAGGTGTAGGTGTCTATTGATTTATAGATTTTTTATTATTTCTTGGTAGTATTCGTAGCTCGGTCAGAAAAGCCAGAAATCGTTCTATCCCTGATTTTATTGCAGACTTATAACGGAATTGGATCTAACGGAATGGTTTGAACAAAATACTATAATAATTATGTGTACTCACCTAAATGTCTCAATTACTTGCAGCTAATGGCTGAATAAACGTCTAAGTGTAAAGCTATAATTTTTATCTGAAGAATAAAGTGGAGAGTTTTAAAATATCTAAGACCCAAAAGATTCGATGAAAGATGTTAGAGTGTTTAAGCCTAAAGCTCTTATGATGTATTAAAATAGAAATTATTGCTTTTCTTGTAAAATTATTGTCGTATATAATTTACATGTACTTGTAAAATATGAGAGAGCTAGCTATGAGTTAGTTTGTGAAGTGATCCGAAAATGTGTAGTCGCCAAAATTATTCTCACATAAAGATATCATTTTCTGCCATGGCATTGTGAGATTCAAATGTCTAGATCTTACTAGATTCGCTTACTTACACATCTAAATGAGTTTTTTGTCAGTTTTATTTTGCTTGAAGTTTAATTTACTCAATAATCCACCCGCGCATCTTGCCTCGGGGCCCAAATCCACTGATCAAGTTACTCGATGGAATTATCAAACACGTAACGAGAGATGGATACGAAGAGACAGGAGAGAGACGGAAGAGAAATAGAGACGGAGAAGGAGATGAAGTGCGGAAGAGATAATCCCTTGAGCTGAGACAATAATCGATAGACTCTGAGCATCGGCATGTGATGCTCTGTTCCCGTAGCTGACTGCTCATTTGCTGCTCGCTTGCTGCTCACTTGCTGCTCATTTTCTGAACGTTTACTGCTCATTTGCTGTTATTTTGCTGCTCATTTGATGCTCACTTGCTGTTCGCTTGCTGCTCACTTGCTGTTCGCTTGCTGCTCATTTGCTGCTCCCTTGTTGCTCATTTTCTGTTCGCTGGCTGCTTCGAAAAATTCTCTTTACAAGAGAAGCTGAATAATTGTAGATTATAATATAATGCTAATAATCTATAATAATAGACTAGTAGGCCTATCCTAATTATAGAATAATAGCAAATGGTATAGAAGGTACCACTATTATTATTATTAATATATAAATATTAATTCTAATTAGTATAATTATAATTAGTAATAATTAAAATTATCAATAATAGAGGAAATAATAATTTAATTATTGAAGGTATATAACTGCTGCGAATTTGCAATTTTAATATCGGGCAAGGGCTATGTGAAGGGATAGAGAGATGGATATCGACCCCCAAGTATAAAAATAAAACTCATTTATGGAAAGCCCTCCGAGAACTGACAGACTGAAACAGTCTTAATTAATACTGTGATAGATATGATAAAACTAAAGTATGACAAAGTACTATAAATTGAAAAATGCAATGTATCTGTGATAACTTTCCTTACTAAGCTCTAAGGGAAACAGCTTCAGTAAGGTTTCATACTTCAAGAGAAGATGCAATGTAATTGTCTAGAATAATGAAGTATTGTGTAATTTGACATATTGAAGCAACTGCGGTGAATTGGCAGCAATTATAGTGAGATCAATGACGGAGAAGCAGCCTTGACGCAGCTGAAAAAAGGCAGAAGAAAAAACGGCAGAAGAGAAAAGGCAGCAGTGAAAATGCAGCAGTGAAAAGGCAGAAGAGAAAAGGCAGCTGTATAAGATATTACAGTTGATAAAATTCTTTGCTGTAACTCGATCACTGTAGAAAACATTTCCGGTTTTAGAAATTACAGACATTTCCCTGTCGTTGGTTTCTAATGATATCTTCCTACGATAACTATTCCGACGAATACTGAAACCAATTTATGGAATTCGTTTAAATAATTATACCGACCCATAAAATACAGCTAGCAAATTAATGGTCTACAATATCCGTACTGTCTGTGAGAAAATACTAGTCGAAGTTAAATTATAATTTTATACCAACGAAGGAAACGTCAATGAAAAATTGGGGCAACTCCTCAATTATAAAGTTTTGAAGACAAAGTTACTTTAACCAACTCCCTGGTATTCTAAGACATTGGGGAAAATAATAATTGCGGTAAATGCTCATTTTCACTTTATGCGAGGATTGGAATAAAATATCAAACGTCATAGACTCTCAATATAACTGAAGAAGAAAGTCTTGAGAGAAGCCTCTGAGGGCTGTAGTTGACATGCCTTGCAAGACGCCCACAGAACAGCTAGTAGCTGTCGACATACAGTAGCTGCAGTAGCTGCTACTGGTAGCTGCTTGTAGCTGCTTCTGGTATTCTATGCGAAGGTTTTCATGTTTTGGAGGAGTGGAAGGAGAGCGGAGAATAAGCTTTTATAGATCTTCTTCTAGATCTATACTAAAGACTTTAGAAATGTATCTCTAACAAAAACGAAAACGTGCATTTGGTTTAAATTAATTTAGTGACTTGAATTAGTGAGATAGTGACTTCAAGACACTTGTATCCAGCAACTAATCGTGACAATTTACAGTCAATATTGATGACTGTAAATTCTCTCTCTCTCTCTCTCTCTCTCTCTCTCTTAGTGCACTGCGTACTGGCAGATTCATTTTATACAATGGCTCCACTCTTTTCTGTATTCAGCTTTCCTCTTCATTTCCACATATGAGTGAGTCTTTAAATCATCTAACATACCTAATCTCGGCCTGACTGTAAATTATCTTTACTATTACAATTTCTCATAATAAGGCGATACCGGGGTCGTGTGTTTGATGAAAATATTTCTCAGATAGAGGGGGAGAACAACTCAAGCCCCTAGACTCCTGTTTCCCTGCAGCTCTGCTGCCGTAATTCTGAAGATCTTGTGAATGATGCGCAGCTGCAACGATGCTATAGATTTTCAGCCTCACGTAGAAGTGTGCGCGGCTTTGATAAGTACAGACGAGATTTCCCGGTAAATAATTTTTCCATTGTGCCACTCGGATAACAACGTCGAACGAAAATATCATCAGTTTTTCGTCTGGCTTACTGGGCTCGATAAACAGAATAACAACGAGTTTTTTCTTCAACATAGTTCGTGAAAATTCATTTTCTACAGACGGTTCCGAATTTTGTAGAAGCTCATTGACTTAATAACATACAGTCTATTGATATTGTATGAGTTTTTATTGTCAACTGTCTCACAATTTATAATCGCATTTATAGCGTGTGATTTTCAATGCAGCCTCTAGCAAGACAATTTATTTTCTATGTTTAACGGCTGTTTTTCTGAACAAACTTGTAATTAGCTTGTACTAAAAGCTCTAAATTATTGCTCTATCAAACTATTTTTATATAGAACTATTATTCTATAAAGCCATTTTAATATTTATTACAGCGAAACATTCTAAATGTAAAGCTTTGACTTAGTTTTGCTAAATAATACAATAATTGCATTTTTATTTTGCTTCTTCTATCATTGCAATAAATTACAATCACTTTTCTTAAGAGGGGTAACACTGGGATTAACCTTACTTGCTTTTTTTATCTCGCAGTCCCTTTCTGTTACAGCACAAGACATAATCATAAAAATGAATTATTTTAATATAACCATAAAAATGAATTATTTTAATATAACCATAAAAATGAGTTATTTCAATAATCGTCATATTTAATAATCCTTCACTGGTAAGAGTATAAGTATAAATGTTTAGGTGTAGAATGAGGGACAAGTATTTGGTATCTTAGAATAGATGGAAAGATGGAAAGATAGTGTTAGAATAGATGGAAAGATGGAAGCGGTGATATTACCCGTAGCTACCTGGCTGATAATTAATTTAATAATCTTTACAACTAAGAATTCTTCACTAATAGCAGTAAAAACATAAATGTTTTGGATATAAAATGTTGTTAAATGATTCAATATCTGTTAATTATTAATTATTTTCAAATTTAATAATACTTCAACTGGTATGAATATATTTCTCACTTTTGGTCGCTCGCTCTCTCTTTTTCTCTTTATCTTTCTGCTTATCTCTCAGTCTGTTTATCTCTTTTCTTTCTTTTTTTGTATGTATACTTCATACATGTATAAATGTTTTCGATATAGAATATGGGAAAACGATTGGTTGTCTAAGAATAGATGGAAAGATGGCAGCGGCACTCAGACAGATATTATCTGTAGCTGCTAGGCCGAGTGGTCTTTTGTCTTGTCCTTGAAACATCCGTGACACGCGACATTTAATCCAGAGCTAAGAGCGTCTCTCGGTATTTATAGAGACATCTGAACCACGTAGGCGAGAGACATTGTTCAACATTGCTCTATTCTAGAGCAGTATAGAAGTAGAAATTAGTGTTCGGTGCCAGATTAAGTGAATATAATATCCCTCTTAGTGTACTGCCTTCTGGCAGGTCCATAGTATGAAGCACCTCTACTCTTCTCTGTCTTCCGATTGCTTAATAAAGTCCACATATGATTGGATCTTTAAATCATCAAGCATTTCTATCTCGGCCTGCCTCTGCCTCTATTCCTTCCATTCTGCCGTCTATGACGAATGTATAATATTCAATATGTAAATACTGAATTTGCAACACTGAAAAATAAGATTAAGTTGCTATAATTTGACGATTGCTCTGTTGTCATAATTATTAATTACACCTGAGGAGGGTCGCGATTACGGGTGACTTCAATCTTCTTTGGACTGGGCTCGACCGTCACTGACATCGCTTTCGAGTGAGGAAACTGACATTAACACTAGCTTTTAGCTTTAGCTTTTTAATACTGTTGTCAGTTTAATATTGCCAGAACCTTACAAAATAACCAAAATAGGCCTACTGCCAATAGTGCCGACTATTTGGATTACAAAGTTATAAAAAATAAATATGCACTCCAGACAA